>JAJKFL010000281.1:2500-13181 GCA_021186555.1 Reticulitermes speratus
GTTTTTGATAATTTAAAAGTTAAAATTTTAATTTTTAAAGTTGTTTTTTAAATTTAATTTTTAAAAATGGGGGAAATTTTTTTAAAAAAAGGGGATTTTTAAAAATTTTTTTTTAGAAGGGTTTTGGGTTTTTAGGGTTTTTGAAAATTTTAGTAACAAACAAAAAACCTTGAGGGTTTAAAATTAAATTTTAAAAAAATTTTAAAATTTTGGGAAACTGAAAACGGGAAAAAATTTTAAAAGAGTTTTTTGGAAAGTTAAAGTTAAAACAAATTTTAGTACAAAGACCCATTTTCCCATTTCCGATTCTAAAGAAAGCCCTAAATTTTTTAACCCTTTTTGATTCCTCAACATAAGACAAATATTTTTACCGTAAGGGGGGGGGTTTTTTTAAATTTTTGTAACTTTTAAACACAAAATTTTGTTTTTTTTTCAAATTAAACCCCAAAGAAAAGACATCAAAATGTAACAAAAATATTAGACAGGCTCGGGTTTTTTTAACCTTACCCTAAATTTTTACAAAAAATAACTTTTTTTAGGTTTTAAAATTTGAAAATTGGTTTTTAATTTAACGTTTTTGGGAAACCCGAAAACGGGGTTAAAAATTTCAAATTTTAGTTTCCCCCGGGGAACTTTTATGTCTTAAAACCCCAAATTTAGTACATGTATCCTTTTTTCCATTGCAAATACTAAAAGGGGAAAGGGCCCTAGGGAATTTTCACTCTTTCTTAAATTCCCCCAACAAAAAGACAATTTTTTTTAACTCTTTAAAGGGGTAGATTTTAAATTTTGCTTTAACCAAAGTTTTTTTTTACTTTAAAATTAAACCAATAAATGGAAATTTTAATTGTATAAAAACTATTAGACAAGGGTCGGGGTTTACCCAAACCCAAATTTTTACAAACAAAAAAATTTTTGTTTAAAGTTTAAAATTAAATTTTTTTTAAAAATTTCAAAAAAATTTGGAAGGGGGTGAAAACGCTTAAAAATTTAAATGGTTTCCTCGAAGCAGTTGAACAAAAATTTATTTTTACGATATAACCCTAATGTAAAAAACTAAATTTTTGGTTTTAAGGGGTTGGGGGTTTACACACAATTATTAAAAAACAAAAATGAGGGGGCCCAAAATTTTTTTAAAAAGGGGGGGGAATTTAATATTTTGGGTTAAAAGAAATTTGTTTTTACTATTTTTTAAACCAATGAAAATTTAAATTATAAAATAAAAATATAGAAGTGGGTTTTAACCTTTCCCTAAATTTATTAAAAAACAATAAACTTGGGTTTTCGGTTAAAAATTAGAAAAATTTAAAAAAACAACGTTTTGGGAAACTGAAAAACGCTTAAAAATTTCAAAAGGTTTTCTCAAAGGGCTAAATTCCCAAGAACTAAATTTTTTTTCACTTTTCCAAAAATCCCTATTGCAAATACTAAAGAAAGCCTTTGTTTTATTTTACTCTTTCTGATTCCCAATATTGGGCAAAATTTTTTAATGGGGGAAGGGGGGGGGTTAGGGAAAATTAGGGGGGGGGCTTTTGGGAAAGTTGGATTAAAATTTTAAAAATTTTTTGAATTTTTTTTTTGTTATAGAAATTTTTTGGGGTTTTTGGGTTTTTTTTTTTTTTTTGGGGGGGTTTTGGGGGGGGGGGTTGGGGGTTTGGGGGGGGGGATTTTTTGGGTTTTTGGGGTTTTTGGGGGGGTTTTTTTTTGTGTTTTGAAGGGGTTTTGGGGGTTTTTAAGAATTTGGGGGGAAATTTTTTAAATTTTTTATTTTTTTTTATTTTTAAAATAAAAAAGGGGATTTTTTGGTTAATTTTTTTTTGGGTTAAAATTTTTAAAATTTATTTTAATGTTTAAGGGGGGGGTTTTTTGGGGGGTTTAATTGGGAAAATTGGGGTTTTTATTTTTAAAATTTGGGGAAAAGGGGAAATTATTTTAAAATTTGGGGAAATTTTGGGGTTTTAAAAATTTTTAAAAATTATAAAAAAATAAATTTGTTTTTTGGATAAAGGGGTTTTAAAATTTGTTTAAATTTAATTTTTTGGGTTTTTTTTAAAAGGGGGAAAAAATTTTTTAAAAAAAATTTTCTTTGGGGGCGCCTTGTTTAAAACAAATTTTAAAAAACACGTATCCATTAATTTCCCAAATTGTCAAGATATAAAAAAAAAGCCAAGTTGTATTTCAATCTTTTTGATTCCCCAACTATGAACAATATTTTTACTCGTAAAGGGGGGGAAAAATTTTGTAGCTTTAATCAACAAAGTTCGTTTACCCTTAACCCAAAACCCAAAAAATGACATCATGAATACCCCAAAATATTAGACAGGCTCGGGTTTTAAAATTACCCCAAAAATTTTTACAAACAAAATTTTGTTTAAGGTTAAATTTTGAATTGTTAAAATTCAACGTTTTGGAACCCGAAAACGCTTAAAAAATTTTAAATTTTGGGTTTTCCCCCGGGAAAGTTTTTTTTTTTTTTTGTCAAAAAAACTAAATTTTTTGTACAAACCATTATTCCAAATTTTCAAATACTAAAGAACGCCATAGTTTTATTTCAAAACCCTTTTTTGATTCCTCAAAATATGAGACAAAAAATTTTTAAATCGTAAGGGGGTTTGATATTAAAATACCTTTTAAACACAAAGTTCGTTTTTTTCTTTAACTTAAAAAATGAAAAACATCATATGTTTCAAAACTAATAGACAAGGGCCGGGTTTTTCCTTTCCCCAAATTTTACAAACAAAAATCCTTTTTAAAGGGTTTAAAAATTTGAATTGTTTTTTAAAATTTAACGTTTTGGAACTGAAAACGCTTTAAAAATTTAAATGAGTTTTTTCCGAACGCCCATGTCTAAAACTAAAATTTTAGTACACGTACCATTATTCCCCATTGTCCCAAAATACTAAAGAACCCATAGTTTTATTCCCCCCTTTCCCGACCCTCAAATATAACACAATATTTTTTTCTCGAAAAGGGGGGGGGAAAAATTTTGTAAACTTTTAAACAACAAAATCTTTTACTTCAACTTAAACCAATGAAATTTACAAACATAAGTATACCCAAAATTTTAACAGGGCTTTGGGTTTTTTAACCCTTTCCCCCAAATTTTACAAACAACATCTTGTTTAACCCCTTAAATTTTGAATTGGTTTTAAAATTTAAAATTTAAGAACTTTAAAAAAGCTAAAAAAATTTTTAAAAGTTTTTTCTCGGAAACGCTAAGTCTAAAAAAACAAAAAAATTTTTTACAAAAGGGAACCATTATTCCCCATTGCCCAAGATACAAAAAAACCCTATTTGAAAATTCACTCTTTTGATTCCCCAACATATGAGACACAATATTTTTAAAACCCTAAAAGGGGGGAATATTATTAGCCTTTTTTAATTTAGCAAAGTTCTTTTTTATCTTCAACTTAAAAACCCAAAAAAATTACATCATATGTAAACAAAACCATTAACAGGTCGGGTTTTTCCTTACCCTAAATTTAAACAAACAAAAATTTGTTTACGGTTTAAAATTTTTAAATTGTTAAAAACAACCCTTTGGGAAACGAAAAGCTTAAAAAAAATTTCAAATTGGTTTTTCCCCGGAAGTTCCCCAAGGGCTAAGAAAAAAATTTTAAATTCACAAACCAAATTTTTCCTATTGTCAAAAATAATAAAAAAACCCCCCAAAAGTTTTTATTTTTCTCTTTTTGAAATTTCCCCAACCCTAAGAGAAAAATAAATTTTTCCCCGTAAGGGGGGAAAATATTATGTAGCATTTAAACCCGCAAAAATTCGTTTTTACTTCAAAAAAAAACCCAAAGAAAAGACATCAAATGTATACAAAACTATTAACAAAGGGACGGGTTTAAACCCTTTCCCTAAATTTTATACAAAAAATAATCTTGTTTTTTGGTTAAAGTTAGAATTGTTTTAAAAACAAAAGTTTTGGAACCCGAAAACGCTTAAAAATTTCAAATGTTTTTCCCCGGAACGTCTATGCTAAGAACTAAAATTTATTTAAAGAAACCCTTATTTCCCATTTCCAAAATAATTTAAAAACGCCAAAAGTTTTAATTTCACCTTTCTGATTTCCCCAACATAAAAGGGAAAAATTTTTTTTTACTCTTTAAAGGGGGGGGAAAATTAAAGTAACCCTTTTTTCACAAAGGTTTTTTTTTACTTCAACTTAAAAACCCAAAAAATGGGAAACATATTTATAACCAAAAATATTAAAACAGGGTCGGGTTTTAAAACCCTTTCCCCAAAATTTATACAAACAATAATCTTGTTTAAAGGTTTAAAATTAAAAAATTTTTAAAATCAAAGTTTTGGGAAACTGAAAACGCCCAAAAAATTTTAAATTTTTTTCCTCAAAAAGTTAAGTCTAAGAACTAAAATTTTTTTTACACTATCCATTTTTCCCATTTTCCAAAATACAAAAAAACGCCAAGTTGTATTTACCCTTTTTGTTTTCCCCAACATATGAGACAATAATTTACCTAAGGGGGTTAAAAATTTTAAAATGCTTTAAACAGGGAAAAAACGTTTTAATTAATTTAAAACCCAAAGAAATTACATCATATGTAAACCCAAAATATTTGACAGGCCGGGTTTTTTCCTAACCCCAAAAATTTTTACAAACAATAACTTGGGTTAAAAGGGAAAATTTGAAAAATTTTTTAAAAAAATTTAACGTTTGGAACCCAAAAAGCTTAAAAAAATTTAAAAGATTTTCCTCGGAACTCTAAGTCAAAGAACTAAATTTTTTTTAAAATTATCCATTAAATTTCCCATTTTCAAATACTAAAGAAAAGCCATAGTTTAATTTTCACTCTTTCTTATTTTCAAATATTAGACAATAATTTTTCCGTAAGGGTAAATTTATTACTTTAATCACAAAGTCCGTTTTTACTTAAAAATTTAAAACCCAAAAAATTACTAAAATTATAAAAAAAAACCCCATTTAAAATGTCTCGGGTTTTTCCCCTTTCCCTAAAATTTAAAACAAACAAAAAAATTATTTCGGTTAAAATTAAAAATTTTTAAAATTCAACGTTTTTTAAGCTGAAAACGCTTAAAAATTTCAAATGTGTTTCTCGGAACGTCATGTCTAAGACTAAATTTTAGTACACGTATCCATTATTCCTATGTCAAGATACTAAAAAAACGCCCCTATTGTATTCACTCTTTTTGATTCCCAACATATGAGACAATATTTTTACTCGTAAGGGGTAGATATTATGTAGCTTTAAATCACAAAGTTTCGTTTTACTTCAACTTAAACCAATGAAATGACATCATATGTATACAAACTATTAGACAGAGCTCGGTTTTACCTTACCCTAAATTTATACAAACAATAAATCTTGTTTACGTTAAAGTTAGAATTGTTAAATTCAACGTTTTGGAAGCTGAAAACGCTTAAAAATTTCAAATGTGTTTTCTCGAACGTCATGTCTAAGAACTAAATTTTAGTAACGTATCCATTATTCCTATTGTCAAGATACTAAAGAACGCCATAGTTTGTATTTCACACTTTCTGATTCCTCAACATATGAGAACCAATATTTTTACTCGTAAGGGGTAGATATTATGTAGCTTTAATCAGCAAAGTTCGTTTTATACTTCACTTAAAACCAATGAAATGACATCATATGTATACAAAAACTATTAGACAGGCTCGGGTTTTACCTTACCCTAAATTTATACAAACAATAATCTGTTTACGGTTAAAGTTAGAATTGTTAAAATTCAACGTTTTTGGAAGCTGAAAACGCTTAAAAAATTTCAAATGTGTTTCTCGGAACGTCATGTCTAAGAACTAAATTTTAGTACACGTATCCATTATTCCTATTGTCAAGATACTAAAGAACGCCATAGTTGATTCACTCTTTCTGATTCCTCAACATAAAGAGACACAAAATTTTTACTCGTAAAGGGGGTAGAATTATGTAGCCTTAATCAGCAAAGTTCGTTTTAAATTCAACTTAAACCAATAATGACAAAATTTAAAAACCTTTAACAGTCGGTTTACCTTTCCCAAAATTTATCAAAATAAGTTTAGTAAATTTAAATTGGGTTATTCAATTTGAAGCTTAAAAGCTTAAAATTTCAAGTTTTCAACAATTTGAAGAACTAATTTTAGAAGTATCCATTATTTTATTAAGATACTAAAGAAGCCTTTTATTTCAACTTTCCAATTACTAAGACAAATTTTTTCTTAAGGGGGGAAAAATTACTTTAAACAAAGTCTTTTACTCAACTAAACAAAGAATAAATATTTACAAAATATAAAACAAAGGGTTTTCCTACCAAAAGTATATTTAAAAAAAAATTTGTTTACTTAAATTATTTTTAAATCAAATTGAAGCTGAAAACCTTTTATCAAAAGGTCCGGGTCGCTATTTAAGATTTAAAATTTTTTTCACTTATTATCATTTCAAATACAAAGAACGCCATTGATTTTTTCTGTTCAAACCAATTAGTATATTACCTAAAAATATATGTCTTAATAAATAAATTTTGTTTTACTTAAATTAAAAATTAAAGAATTTTAACCTATGCGTTTTACCTTACCTAATTATACAAACAAAAGTTTTTAAATTAAATTTAAATTCAACTTTAGCAAACCTAAATTTTTTTCTAACCAGTCTTTAACTAATTTTAACAGAAATCATTCAAACTAAGAAGCCGTTTTCACTTTTTCCCAACATACAAAAAATTATCAAAAAGTTTGACCTTAAGCAATTTTTTTTCATTAAACAAATAATTATAGTACAACTATTGCAGTCACCCTAATTAACAAAATTTCTGTTCAAATTAAATTTAAACACGTTTGGAAATAAGTTTAAATTCAAATGTTTTTCATAACAATGAGAAAATTTTAAACTTAACCTTTCAACTAAAAAACCATATTTTACTTTTAAATAAAACCATTTTTACCTAAGGGTAAATTTAGTTTTCGAAGTCTTTTTAAAAAATTAAACAATAATACTAATGTTACAAAACATAGAATCTTTTCTACCCAAATTTTTAAACAAATTTTTAGTTTGAATTTAAATTCAAGTTTTAACAAACTAAAAAATTTCAAATTTTCTCGGTTCCTTTCTAATTTAAAAATTTGCCTTCCATAAACAGTTGAAAAAAACGCTAAATTCATTTCTGACTCAATTAAAACAAATTTTTACCGTTAATATTTACTTAACAAGCGTTTTATTCACTTCCTTTAATCCCCATTTAAAAAAATTTACGTGGTTTTTTTTTTAACAAAATTCTTTTATTAAAAATGTTAAATTCAACTTTTAAACTGGGTTTAAAATTCAAATTTTTCAAAAACCCTTTTTAGTAAAAGAAGTTCAATTCTAGTTAGAACTAAACGCCAATTTAAATTTCTGACCAATTAAACAATTTTACTCTAATTTTTTAGTACTTAAAGCAATTTCTTTACTCACTAAACAATTACATCTAGTAAAAATTACAGCGGTTTTACTTCCTAAAATACAAAAATAATTTTTCAATAATTTAAACCGTTTTACTAAAACCTAAATTTCAAATGTTTTTCGACGTTATTAATCAATTTAACAGCCAAATTATTAAGGTCTGACGCAGTTGTATTACCTTTATTCCTAAATATAAAAACCCAAATTTTACTCGGGGGAAATATGAGCTTTACAAGTTGTTTACTTAATTAACCTAATCACAATTTAAAAACTTAACAGGCGGTTATTAAAATTATAAACAAACCGTTTACTTTAAATAATTTTAAACAATTTTGGAGCTAAAGTTAAATTAAATTTTTGAACGAAGCTAAAAATTAAAGTTCCTTATCTAGTCAAGAAAGAACCAAATTTATTCACTTTCTATTCCTAATAGAACAAACTGTTAATTTTTAAAAAAAAAAAAAAAAAAAAAAAAAAAAAAAAAAAAAAAAAAAAAAAAAAAAAAAAAAAAAAAAAAAAAAAAAAAAAAAAAAAAAAAAAATCCTCAACATATAGACACAAAATTTTTTACTCGTAAGGGGGTAATATTATGTTAGCTTTAATCAGCAATTCGTTTTAACTTCAACTTAAACCAAATGAAATGACATCATATGTATACAAAACTATTAGACAGGCTCGGGTTTTACCTTACCCTAAATTTATACAAACAATAAATCTTGTTTACGGTTAAAGTTAGAATTGTTAAAAATTTAACGTTTTGGAACGAAAACGCTTAAAAATTTCAAATTTATTTTTCTCGGGAAAGTCTAATGTCTAGAACTAAAATTTTAGTACACGTATCCATTATTCCTATTTCAAGATACTAAAGAACGCCATAGTTGTAATTTCACTCTTTCTGATTCCTCAACATATGAGACACAAAATTTTTACTCGTAAGGGGTAGATATTATGTACTTTAATCACAAAGTTCGTTTTTACTTTTAACTTAAACCAAAGAAATACATATATGTATACAAAACTATTAGACAGGCTCGGGTTTTACCTTACCCTAAATTTATACAAAAAAAAATATTGTTTAACGGTTAAAGTTAAATTGTTAAAATTCAACGTTTTTGAAGCTGAAAACGCTTAAAAATTTCAAATGTGTTTTCTCGGAACGTCTATGTCTAAGAACTAAATTTTAGTACACGAAACCATTATTCCTATTTTCAAGATACTAAAGAACGCCATAGTTTTATTTTACTCTTCTGATTCCTCAACATATGAGACACAATATTTTTACTCGTAAGGGGGGTAGATATTATGTACTTAATCAGCAAAGTCGTTTTTACTTCAACTTAAACCAAAGAAATACATCATATGTATACAAAACTATTAAAACAGCTCGGGTTTTACCTTACCCTAAATTTATACAAAAAAATAATCTTGTTTTCGGGAAAGTTAGAATTGTTTAAAATTCAACGTTTTGGAAGCTGAAAACGCTTAAAAATTTCAAATGTGTTTTCTCGGAACGTCTATGTCTAAGAAATTAATTTTAGTACACGTATCCATATTTATTGTCAAGATTAAAAAACCCCCATATTAAACACTATTTAAATTTTCCCAACAATAAACAAATTTTTACTCGTAAGGGGGGTAAATAATTTGAACTTTTAAACCAAAAATTCGTTTTTAATTTTTTAACTTTAAACCCAAAAAATGACACATATTAAAAACAAAACTTTTGACAGGTCGGTTTTTACCTTTCCCCTAAATTTATACAAACAAAAACATGTTTTCGGTTAAAGTTAGAATTTTAAAATTCAAAATTTTTGGAAACTAAAACGCTTAAAAAAATTTTAAATTGTTTTCTCCGAACTCCTGCTAGAACTAAATTTTATAAATTATCCATTATTCCCCAGTCAAATCTAAAGAACCCCAAAGTTTTATTTTTACTCTTTTTGATTCCCCAACAATAGACCCCAAAATTTTTTTTTCTAAGGGGGGGATAAAATACTTTAATCAGCAAAGTTTTTTTTTACTTCAAATTAAACCAAAAAAAGACACAAGTTACAAAAAAATTAGACGGCTCGGTTTTACCTTTCCCAAAATTTAAAAACAATAACTTTTTTACGTTAAAGTTAAAATTTTTAAATTCACGTTTTTGAACTGAAAACGCTTTAAAAAATTTTAAATGTTTTTCTCAAACGCCATGTCTAAAACTAAAAATTTTTTTACCGTACCCTTATCAATTCAAATAAAAAAAAAAAAAAAAAATAAAAAAAAAAAGGGGGAGATATTGTTTTTCACTTTTTTTATTCCTTTAAAACCCAAAGAAATAATATTTATAAAAAAAATTTAAAGGGGGGGTTTATACCCTTAAAAAAACAAAAATTCTTTTTACTTAATAAAAATTTTTTAAAAAAAACTTTGAACAAAAAACCTTAAAAATTAAAAACAACTCATTCTAAAAAAAAAATTTTTTACAATATTTTTTCCCTTTTTACTTTAAAAAAATTTAAAATTTTACTTTCTGAAAACTTAGAAAAAATTTTTTTCTTGGAAAATTATGTCTTTTAAAAAAAAATTTTTTATCACTTAAAAAATTAATTCTATTTCAAAACAAAAACCCCGGGGTTTTTTTAAAAACCCAAAATTATTTTAAAACAAAAATTTTTAGGTTAAAAGGGGAAAAAAATTTTAAAAAACTTTAACCAAAAAGCTTAAAAAATTTAAATTTTTTCCACCACTAAAAACTAAATTTTTTACAAAAAATTTTCCCCAGCCGGGGAAAAACCCAATTTAATTTTTACTTTCCGTACCTTAAATTAGAAAAAATTTTTTTTCCCAAGGGGGGAAAAAAACTTTAAAAAATTCTTTTTTTCTTCAACTTTCCAAAAAATCCTTTTAACAAATTTAGAAACTCTTCCTTTCCCAAAATTTAGAAAAAAAAACTTTTGGGTTTGTAAATTTTTCACCTTTTTGAACTAAAACCTTTAAAAATTTTAAATTTTTTCTCGAAGTTTTTGTTTTGAAAAAAATTTAAATCACGTTCCTTTTTATTTAAACTAAAAACCAATGAAATTTTTTTCCCCAACATAGAACAAAATTTTTTTGAAGGGGGGGTTTTATCCTTAAACAAATTTTTTTAAAAAACCAATAAAAAACTTGTTTAAAAAAATAAAATTTGGGTTTTTTTCCCAAAAATTTTAACCCAAAAAACGCGGTTAAAAATTTTAAAATTTTTTCAATTTCCCGTTTTTAATTTTTCTTAAACC
>JAJKFL010000028.1:0-41703 GCA_021186555.1 Reticulitermes speratus
GGATCTCAGAACAAACAGCGATTATTTCACTGTACAGCATTAACTGACTGGTTTGTATAACTGAGACGGAGTGTGTTTACTGCGCGGTACGGAGTGTATTTATGTGTTTTGTGTAGATCTCAGAACAAACAGCGATTATTTCACTGTACAACATTAACTGAGTGGTTTGTATAACTCAGACGGAGTGTGTTTACTGCGCGGTACGGACTGTATTTATGTGTTTTGTGTGGATCTCAGAACAAACAGCGATTATTTCACTGTACAGCATTAACTGACTGGTTTGTGTAACTGAGACGGAGTGTGTTTACTGCGCGGTACGGACTGTATTTATGTGTTTTGTGTGGATCTCAGAACAAACAGCGATTATTTCACTGTACAACATTAACTGACTGGTTTGTATAACTGAGACGGAGTGTGTTTACTGCGCGGTACGGACTGTATTTATGTGTTTTGTGTGGATCTCAGAACAAACAGCGATTATTTCACTGTACAACATTAACTGACTGGTTTGTATAACTGAGACGGAGTGTGTTTACTGCGCGGTACGGACTGTATTTATGTGTTTTGTGTGGATCTCAGAACAAACAGCGATTATTTCACTGTACAACATTAACTGACTGGTTTGTATAACTGAGACGGAGTGTGTTTACTGCGCGGTATGGACTGTATTTATGAGTTTTGTGTGGATCTCAGAACAAACAGCGATTATTTCACTGTACAACATTAACTGACTGGTTTGTATAACTGAGACGGAGTGTGTTTACTGCGCGGTACGGACTGTATTTATGTGTTTTGTGTGGATCTCAGAACAAACAGCGATTATTTCACTGTACAGCATTAACTGACTGGTTTGTATAACTGAGACGGAGTGTGTTTACTGCGCGGTACGGACTGTATTTATGTGTTTTGTGTGGATCTCAGAACAAACAGCGATTATTTCACTGTACAGCATTAACTGACTGGTTTGTATAACTGAGACGGAGTGTGTTTACTGCGCGGTACGGACTGTATTTATGTGTTTTGTGTGGATGTCAGAACAAACAGCGATTATTTCACTGTACAAGCATTAACTGACTGGTTTGTATAACTGAGACGGAGTGTGTTTACTGCGCGGTACGGACTATATTTATGTGTTTCGTGTGGATCTCAGAACAAACAGCGATTATTTCACTGTACAGGATTAACTGACTGGTTTGTATAACTGAGACGGAGTGTGTTTACTGCGCGGTACGGACTGTATTTATGTGTTTTGTGTGGATCTCAGAACAAACAGCGATTATTTCACTGTACAGCATTAACTGACTGGTTTGTGTAACTGAGAAGGAGTGTGTTTACTGCGCGGTACGGACTGTATTTATGTGTTTTGTGTGGATCTCAGAACAAACAGCGATTATTTCACTGTACAGCATTAACTGACTGGTTTGTATAACTGAGACGGATTGTGTTTACTGCGCGGTACGGACTGTATTTATGTGTTTTGTGTGGATCTCAGAACAAACAGCGATTATTTCACTGTACAACATTAACTGACTGGTTTGTATAACTGAGACGGATTGTGTTTATTGCGCGGTACGGACTGTATTTATGTGTTTTGTGTGGATCTCAGAACAAACAGCGATTATTTCACTGTACAGCATTAACTGACTGGTTTGTATAACTGAGACGGAGTGTGTTTACTGCGCGGTACGGACTGTATTTATGTGTTTTGTGTGAATCTCAGAACAAACAGCGATTATTTCACTGTACAGCATTAACTGACTGGTTTGTGTAACTGAGAAGGAGTGTGTTTTCTGCGCGGTACGGACTGTATTTATGTGTTTTGTGTGGATCTCAGAACAAACAGCGATTATTTCACTGTACAACATTAACTGACTGGTTTGTATAACTGAGACGGAGTGTGTTTACTGCGCGGTACGGACTGAGTCTTTACATATAATTCAGGTTAAATTCAGTTTTTAAAGTGTTACATTAAAATAACAGGTTGGAGATAAATAAAACTGATCCATATATTCTATATTTCCCCTTTCACATGTTTGTTCAAGTTACGAGTGTCCACACTCAGTGACGTAAGCAGAGATGTCTTATTGTAGGTGCGTATAACGTTGCTGCCTCAGAGGTGATAATGACAAAACTGCAATTGTGAATTGCCTGACAGTAGGAAGTGCCCGACTATAACTGGCAGCCGATTTTGAGGGAGGTATACAATAAGGTGTGCATATGTCATTTGTTTAATGACGCTGTAAGCAGCTTACATTGGCTGGAATAATGAGTAGCGAATTTGAAGCACTGTCACTGAGTTTTACTGATGGAACTCGGGAAAATCACCACAATCTCAGAAGATGGCCGCTGTCTAACCGAGATTTGAAATCAGAAAATTTCCCGTCGCCGAAAACCAGGCATTTCTTCATACAGGAACAGACAATGGTGATCTTGTGGGCTTGATGTCACGTGAGCCGAAAGAAGGTATTTTGAGGTTTAGGCGGAAGAATTTGAAAATAGGTGCTAAATACCTCACCAAATAAATTAGCCTCTCAGCCAAAACATGAGAGCGTTGGCCGTAGAAGTTCTGAACCTTCGGAACCTTGCAGCTCTCCATCTGTTCCCCGTTTGACATTCATCCAGAATTCCGCAATATGTCGCCACTGTTCCGGCCTGTTGTCTGTCTGTCTGTCTTTCTGTCTCCTGTTACACACTTTGGGAGACACATTTAAATATCGCAGTGTCGCTCAATATACACGCCATGTAACTTCTGGCTAAAGGTCGAGCCCGCAATACTGACTGAATACAGGTCACCTCTGCCATTTCCTGATCTGTTCGTAACTACTACCAGCGATCCATATCTTTGCATATCACATAATTATAAGGCGTAACTTATTCTACATCCCGGTGGGGGTCCAGACCGGTCCTGGGGCCCACCCAGCCTCTTGTACTGGGTACTGGGTCTCTTGTCCGGGGGTAAAGCGGCCAGGGCGTGGCGTTGACCATCCACCCTGATCAAGCGCCGAGGTTGAAGAAATAGAAGAGCTACACCTCTACCCCGCTCTGGGCCTTCATGGCAGGTTATAGTGTGAACGTTACTTACTGTACTATATACATACGCATATATACACTGTGCGTGTGTGTGTGTACGCACTCGTGACGCTGTGCGACGACTGTTACACACGAGTTTCGAAGCAAAGTCGCGTGCGAGAACGACGTCGTGCCGCTCAAGTGCAACCCCAACGCCCGCATCGCAGTGTACTCCGCCAGCTACGGACGGACAGAATACGAGAGCATCCAGTGTCCGCAGCCCCAGGGAGTGCCTGAGGAAAGTGAGTACCTCATCACGAAGTAACGCCATGTCGCTTGCCGCTGTAAGACGCCTTGACCCGCGATCGCAGTTTTGCAATGTGTCTGTTCTTCCTCTTTAAATGTGCGTTAATATTTGATACGGTAATGAGTTTTGCATTACTTGGGTAGCTCAGTCAGTATAGTGACTATATTACGGGATGTATGATCCGGGGTTTGAATCCCGGCAGGGGCAAGAGATTTAGCTTTTCTCCAAAATTTTCCGACCGGCTCTGGGTCCCAACCAGTCTCTTATTCTATGGGGGTGGGGCTCTTTCGAGGGGGTAAAGCGGCTAGGGAGTGAGGCTGGCTACACCTCCATCTAGTGCCGGGGTTAAGAATGTGTGGAGTTATGCCTCTGTTCCCTCTATATGCCTTCATGGCATTGATAGGGAAAGCTTTACCTTTACCTTTACCTTTATTGAAGTAACAGCCGGTAGATGGCAGCCACAACGGTGTCAACAAACAGCACTACAGGTATGTCTAAAAAGTGTGAACGAGAAACGTCACACGGTGTTTCGCAGTTTGAGCACCAAACGTTACGTCTTACAATGTCACTTACTTTGTTTGACACCCTGTGCCCATTATGTACATTAACATTTTTTTCTTTTTTTGCTCAGAATACGTAAGAGTATCAGGCTGTTGTATACACGGTAATGAACATTCGGGTTTTATAAGAGAAGGGAGATTTCCTAGCCAGGTGAGCGACTATCAGCTTCCAATCTTCTGTGCTCCACGCAGTTATTTGATACAAAATATTACGTTGTAACTCAGTTCTTCTTTAACCCGTTAAAGCAAGTTGTTACGTCATGTCCCGCCATGTTTAACATCCAACAATTCTACGTTTTTCCCACGTAGTCTATTTATGTTCCATATAATTCTTATAGTAAACAGTCATTATTTGCCTAAACAGCATGAAGCGATTGGTGTTTGTAATGCAGACGCGGTGTTTTCTGTGAGGTATTTTTAAATATTCTATAGATGAACTGGGCCGATCTCATTGGCGTGGATCTGCGGCCGCTCGCTTACTGGGATTGTGGGTTTGAATCCCACCTAGGGCATGGATGTCTGTCTGTTGTGAGTGTTGTGTGATGTCAGGTAGAGGTCTCTGCGTCTGGCTGATCACTCGTCCAGAGGAGTCCTACCGAGTGTGGTGTGTCTAAGAAGTGTGTGATCGTGAAGCCTCGAATAATGAGGTGGCCTAGGCCCCCAAGGGGCTGTCGAGCCATTGAAAAAAAAATAGATGAACTGGATACTTCAAGGCGTTTCTTAGCGTCCGTTTTAGCGGCAGTCAGTAAAACCGCCCCAAATTTCCCCTCTACTGTGACACTCCCCCCCCTCAGCCTTTCTCTCGTGCCCCTGGCTTAGCACTGAAAACCATCCCGCCGGCCAGTATTTGTCCTGCAGACAACAGACCTGTCAGTCTGCAGAACCACTTCAGGCGGTCCTGCAGACAACAGACCTGTCAGTCTGCAGAACCACTTCAGGCGGTCCACTAGCATCGCTTGTTGACATTTCTTACCCCTAATTAATAGGGCTCTCCTTTTGATGGTTTCAGTAAACTTCACTGGGCAACGAGAATTGAATTAGCCTGCGTGTATGCGTCCTTGCGTGCGTGCGTGTGTCCAGAAAGTGTTCACAAAAGGACATCATCTTCGTACAGTATCCGTGTTTATTTTTGTTACTGTAAATATTGTTCTTGATGGCAGTGGCGGATATAGGTGACGACTGAATGTTTTGTGTTGAGTAGCAAATGTACAGGGTGATGTTTTATTTTTCTTCTGCATGTGCGGCAGCTTTGTCGCGTAGAAAGTCTGCACCAGCTGGCACGGCCATTGACAGGCGCCCTGCTCACAACACGATACAATATCTTCACATTTACGTACCAAAGTGTATCAATCAGTTACAAATTGACCCCCCGTAGAGCCAACAGATTTTGCTTCCCATAAACGTCCAGACCACCTTTGGGGCCCACGCAGCCTCCTATTCAATGTGTCCCGGCTTTCTTTCCCGGGGGTAAATCGGCAGGAGCGTGAAGTTAACCAGTCATCTCTACTTATTGCCGAGGTTAAGAATGAATGGAGCTGTACCTCTACTGCCCCTATATGCCTTTATGGCGTGGACAGGTACACTGGTCATAACAAATGATAAGTGTAGCTAAGACGGCAGTGCAGTGTTTAAGCTGTGCGAAGGCCGAAGTAAGTCAGGCGCAGCGGTTTTTGAGGAGAGAATTAGACGACAGTACACTGACCTGCAGTGTCAGTGTTAGTGTCAGTGTTAGTGTCAGTGTTAGTGTCAGTGTCAGTGTTAGTGTCAGTGTTAGTGTTAGTGTCAAGTTTATAGTGCAGTTGGAACCTTGAAGGACCTCTAAATACAAAAGTTAGGATGGCTAGGCGACGGACCGGACTTTGTTGGGGTGTGGTTTGGTTAGGTGTGGACTGGTTAGGGTATGGATGGTTTAGGGTATGGACTGGTTAGAGTATGGATTGGTTAGAGTGTGGGCTGGTTAGGGTATGGATTATTTAGGGTGTGTATTGGTTAGGTGTGGACTGGTTAGAGTATGGATCGTTTAGGGTGTGGACTGGTTAGGGTATGGATTGGTTAGGGTCTGGACTGGTTAGAGTATTGGATTGTTTAGGGTGTGGACTGTTTAGGGTGTGGACTGGTTAGGGTATGGATGGTTTATGGTGTGGACTGGTTAGAGCATGGATTGATTAGGGTATGGATTGGTTAGGTATGGATTGTTTAGGGTGTGGATTGGTTAGGGTGTGGACTGGTTAGAGTGTAGACTAGTTAGAATATGGATTGTTTGGGGTATGGATTGTTTAGGGTGTGGTCTAGTTATTATGTGGACTGGTTAGAATATGGATTGGTTAGGGTATGAATTAGTTAGGGTGTGAACTAGTTAGGGTATGGATTGGTTTTGCGTGAGGGAGTATCAGTCTTAGGATTCAATTCTTACGGGATGCGTTCTCGACGTTTCGAACGATCGTAGCCCCTTTACTTTCAGGGTCTTCCAGTGCAAATTCTTGACGCTGACGATAAAGCCACCACGATCCTTTGAAACGTCGACAACTGCTCGCCCATCGACATGGCGTCACATCCCACAAGACTCGAATCCTCAGTAACATCGCTGTGATAACCTTAAATCTTGCAATATCAGTCAATTTTACAGTTTTATTTTCATCGTATAGTCTTACAAGTGCATGGTATTAGGCAAGAGTGGTAGAACACGTGCAGTTTCATCGCCAGAGCTCAGAGCTTTGAAATTCAAGTAGATTTGTTAATCATTCGGCTCGTTTCGGTTCTTCTTCCGCCACAGCAAAGTGAATCACCTGAAAAGGAATCACCTTTAAGACACATGTTTAAATATACGCCCTGTATTTTCGTCGTAACTTATAAATTCAGTTTTGCTAGACACTGGTGGTTGTTATCTGAAGGTGTCAAGAGATGACATGGCACGTGTCATGTCATTCGCCAAACACAGTAAGAAGCTAGACAAACATTCCGTTTGTTAAGTGTTTAAATGGCGGTGGTACAGGACGTCACGGAGAATGATAAACGGATATGTCACGGTACAGGACGTGACGGAGAATGATAAACGGATATGTCACGGTACAGGACGTGACGGAGAATGATAAACGGATATGTCACGGTACAGGACGTGACGGAGAATGATAAACGGATATGTCACGGTACAGGACGTGACGGAGAATCATAAACGGATATGTCACGGTACAGGACGTGACGGAGAATCATAAACGGATATGTCACGGTAGAGGACGTGACGGAGAATCATAAACGGATATGTCAAGGTACAGGAAGTGACGGAGAATCATAAACGGATATGTCACGGTACAGGACTTGACGGAGAATCATAGACGGATATGTCACGGTACAGGACTTGACGGAGAATCATAAACGGATATGTCACGGTACAGGACTTGACGGAGAATCATAGACGGATATGTCACGGTACAGGACTTGACGGAGAATCATAAACGGATATGTCACGGTACAGGACTTGACGGAGAATGATAAACGGATATGTCACGGTACAGGACGTGACGGAGAATGATAAACGGATATGTCACGGTACAGGACGTGACGGAGAATGATAAACGGATATGTCACGGTACAGGACGTGACGGAGAATCATAAACGGATATGTCACGGTACAGGACGTGACGGAGAATGATAAACGGATATGTCACTGTACAGGACGTGACGGAGAATCATAAAAGGATATGTCACGGTACAGGACGTGACGGAGAATGATAAACGGATATGTCACGGTACAGGACGTGACGGAGAATCATAAACGGATATGTCACGGTACAGGACGTGACGGAGAATCATAAACGGATATGTCACGGTACAGGACGTGACGGAGAATGATAAACGGATATGTCACGGTACAGGACGTGACGGAGAATGATAAACGGATATGTCACGGTACAGGACGTGACGGAGAATGATAAACGGATATGTCACGGTACAGGACGTGACGGAGAATGATAAACGGATATGTCACGGTACAGGACGTGACGGAGAATCATAAACGGATATGTCACGGTACAGGACGTGACGGAGAATGATAAACGGTTATGTCACGGTACAGGACGTGACGGAGAATGATAAACGGATATGTCACTGTACAGGACGTGACGGAGAATGATAAACGGATATGTCACGGTACAGGACGTGACGGAGAATCATAAACGGATATGTCACGGTACAGGACGTGACGGAGAATGATAAACGGATATGTCACGGTACAGGACGTGACGGAGAATCATAAACGGATATGTCACGGTACAGGACGTGACGGAGAATCATAAAAGGATATGTCACGGTACAGGACGTGACGGAGAATCATAAACGGATATGTCACGGTACAGGACGTGACGGAGAAGAATTAGCCTCAAGATTTCCGACAAAAATTTTGTATGCATTTCTGATCGCCCATGTTTGTTACGTGGCTCACCCATCACATCATTCTCGATTTGATCAGTACAACAACAGTACAAATCATAAAGCTCCTAGTTATGTATTTTTCTCCATTCTCCTGTCGCTTCCTCACGCTTAGATTAAAATATTCCCTCTCGAACACCCTCTATATAGGTTCTTCATTTTCTTTTTGTATCTGTGTTTATTTATTAATTTATTTATGGCTTATTTTACGACTGTCAGTAGCTCACATTACATAGTGTCACATACTACGGTGATCGATGAATAAAGATTTGGAAAGGGCGTGGAGGAAAACGATCGTAGGCTACTGTGTTAATTCAGCACTTGTCAGGAGGACCTGAGGAAATCCATGGAAGTAAACCTAATACTATTCATTCCGTACATTTTAACTCTATATCTATAGTCTGACAAAATGTACAATTTAATCACATTAATTGTGCAATTCCACTGTCCTACATGTTTCGAACCCTTAATTTGGGTTCATCTTCAGGGACTCATTACACACTATTCACATCTTTTAACATTTTAACCAATATAAAACAATTTTTACTTTGTATTAGTTTTAGACAACTTACAAACACAGGTGTAAACAATTCATGTAAACAATTGTACCAGTTGATGTGAATTGTGTGTCCCTGAAGATGAACCCAAATTAAATGTAGGACAGTGGAATTGCACAATTAATGTGATTAAATTGTACATTTGTCGGACTTTAAATATACCAAGGACGTAACTTTAGCAAGGGTCCAAATTCTAGTCTAGTTGCTTCTGAACGCAAAAGACAAGCCTGATCCCTGAGCCAGTAACCGACCCAGTAACGTACTACCTCAGTAACAGATAAAGACTGCTGTCAGCTGCGGTTTGACACCGTGTAGTCTGGTAACATCGCACACACGTTTCTGGGGATGTTGCTGCCCACAACATCATGTTTCTAGCAAACTACAAGCCGTCACATCGCACAAGACAGCAATCTTGCTTATTCACATTCGTGAGAACCCTAAACCTCACCAAGTAACAAAGTAACTTTGTGGTAAGTCGGAATGAGACGCTAGTTACCTGTAACAGCATGGCGGCCATGACCACGGCGACAACTAAAAGCTTCATGTTGGGTAATGTTCGTACTTCTCGCTGGTTGGGTAATGTTCGTACTTCTCGCTGGTGTCTTGCAGAATCATATTTTGGGACAGAGGCCCTCGACGTATAAATACTTGTGGCAACACGCGTCTTGTTGCGTCACTTCGAGTAATTACGGTCTGTTTTGACACTTTATCTCTGTCGACAAAAGGCATATCATGTCGCGGTCACGGCTGAACAGGTTTGTGGCAGAATTTCGTCTAATTTATCACATTACACAACGTTATCAAGCGTGGAAGTTTCTTCGGGACGGAACGGGCTGATACACGGTCACGTGACTCACCGCAGTTTTGAGGACATCAGCTGTCACTATCTTATAATACAGGGTCTTGCGTGGCATACAGTCACGCAACTGGACTGGTCATATCTTTCATTTTGAGGACATCAGCTGTCACTATCTTATAATACAGGGTCTTGCGTGGCATACAGTCACGCAACTGGACTGGTCATATCTTTCATTTTGAGGACATCAGCTGTCACTATCTTATAATACAGGGTCTTGCGTGGCATACAGTCACGCAACTGGACTGGTCATATCTTTCATTTTGAGGACATCAGCTGTCACTATCTTATAATACAGGGTCTTGCGTGGCATACAGTCACGCAACTGGACTGGTCATATCTTTCAGTGCCATGAACTTAACACATTTTACATTTTAGTGCGTTTGCAACAAAGATTGCAAAAAATAAAAAGTCTCGTGTTTGTCTGTCCGTCCGCAAGTAAATACACAACGACGGCAGAATGGTTTCCATGAAATGTAACGTCATATTGCATGCGAGACTTGAGGTTTATACAGGATGTCATTGAGGGGTATACAGAGTGTCCTCCAGGTTTATACAGAATGACCTTGAAGGCTATACAGGTTGTATTTGGCGTTTATACAGGGTGTCTTTGAGGTTTATAGTGTCCTTGAGGTTTATACAGGACGTCATTGAGGGTTGTACAGATGTCTTTGATGTTTATACAGGATGTCCATGAGGTTTATACAGAATGTCGAAGTTCATATAGAATGTCCTTGAGGGTTATACAGGGTGTCCTTGAGGTTTATACAGTATTAGTTTTTACCGACGTGCCGTCATCTTCGAAGGCTGAAGGGTTTTTCGAAACGTCGGATAACATAGCCTTATTTTTGTAGTATACAAATAATTATCTAAAAATTTGCTGCTTACTTTCTGAAGACCACTCATTAAGTCAATACTTATTAGTTGCCCTAAAGTCGCTCTTTACAGTTTCACGTGTCTGCCATTTTATTACAAATTTTAGGAAATTTGAACTTTCGAGGTTTTGGTGACGACCAATGGTAGAACAGTCATAGAAATTGTGATAGCTGTGGACTGGCTCTGAGACTGAAGGGAGACAAAGTTAACAGACAGACACACGATGTGTCGATCTAATAGCCCAATTATTTTCTCTAACCCTCTAAAGCCCTGTGGTCACTATATGTACCACCATGTTTAACATTCACAAATGCTACGTTCTGCCCACACAGGGTATTTATGTGTTTTGTGTGCATCTCAGAACAAACAGCGATTATTTCACTGTACAGCATTAACTGACTGGTTTGTGTAACTGAGACGGGTGTGTTTACTGCGCGGTACGGACTGTATTTATGTGTTTTGTGTGGATCTCAGAACAAACAGCGATTATTTCACTGTACAGCATTAACTGACTGGTTTGTGTAACTGAGACGGGGTGTGTTTACTGCGCGGTACGGACTGTATTTATGTGTTTTGTGTGGATCTCAGAACAAACAGCGATTATTTCACTGTACAGCATTAACTGACTGGTTTGTGTAACTGAGACGGGGTGTGTTTACTGCGCGGTACGGACTGTATTTATGTGTCTTGTGTGGATCTCAGAACAAACAGCGATTATTTCACTGTACAGCATTAACTGACTGGTTTGTATAACTGAGAGGGAGTGTGTTTACTGCGCGGTACGGACTGTATTTATATGTTTTGTGTGGATCTCAGAACAAACAGCGATTATTTCACTGTACAGCATTAACTGACTGGTTTGTATAACTGAGAGGGAGTGTGTTTACTGCGCGGTACGGACTGTATTTATATGTTTTGTGTGGATCTCAGAACAAACAGCGATTATTTCACTGTACAGCATTAACTGACTGGTTTGTATAACTGAGAGGGAGTGTGTTTACTGCGCGGTACGGACTGTATTTATATGTTTTGTGTGGATCTCAGAACAAACAGCGATTATTTCACTGTACAGCATTAACTGACTGGTTTGTGTAACTGAGACGGGGGTGTGTTTACTGCGCGGTACGGACTGTATTTATGTGTTTTGTGTGGATCTCAGAACAAACAGCGATTATTTCACTGTACAGCATTAACTGACTGGTTTGTGTAACTGAGACGGGGTGTGTTTACTGCGCGGTACGGACTGTATTTATGTGTCTTGTGTGGATCTCAGAACAAACAGCGATTATTTCACTGTACAGCATTAACTGACTGGTTTGTATAACTGAGAGGGAGTGTGTTTACTGCGCGGTACGGACTGTATTTATATGTTTTGTGTGGATCTCAGAACAAACAGCGATTATTTCACTGTACAGCATTAACTGACTGGTTTGTATAACTGAGAGGGAGTGTGTTTACTGCGCGGTACGGACTGTATTTATATGTTTTGTGTGGATCTCAGAACAAACAGCGATTATTTCACTGTACAGCATTAACTGACTGGTTTGTATAACTGAGAGGGAGTGTGTTTACTGCGCGGTACGGACTGTATTTATATGTTTTGTGTGGATCTCAGAACAAACAGCGATTATTTCACTGTACAGCATTAACTGACTGGTTTGTGTAACTGAGACGGGGTGTGTTTACTGCGCGGTACGGACTGTATTTATGTGTTTTGTGTGGATCTCAGAACAAACAGCGATTATTTCACTGTACAGCATTAACTGACTGGTTTGTGTAACTGAGACGGGGTGGTGTTTACTGCGCGGTACGGACTGTATTTATGTGTTTTGTGTGGATCTCAGAACAAACAGCGATTATTTCACTGTACAGCATTAACTGACTGGTTTGTGTAACTGAGACGGGGTGTGTTTACTGCGCGGTACGGACTGTATTTATGTGTTTTGTGTGGATCTCAGAACAAACAGCGATTATTTCACTGTACAGCATTAACTGACTGGTTTGTGTAACTGAGACGGGGTGTGTTTACTGCGCGGTACGGACTGTATTTATGTGTTTTGTGTGGATCTCAGAACAAACAACATTATTTCACTGTACAGCATTAACTGACTGGTTTGTGATAACTGAGACAGAGTGTGTTTACTGCGCGGTACGGACTGTATTTATGTGTTTCGTGTGGATCTAGAACAAACAGCGATTATTTCACTGTACAGCATTAACTGACTGGTTTGTATAACTGAGACGGTGTGTGTTTACTGCGACTGTACGGACTGTATTTATGTGTTTTGTGTGGATCTAGAACAAACAGCATTATTTCACTGTACAGCATTAACTGACCGGTGTGTATAACTGAGACGGTGTGTTTACTGCGCGGTACGGACTGTATTTATGTGTTTTGTGTGGATGTAAGAACAAACAGCCATTATTTCACTGTACAGCATTAACTGACTGTTTGTATAACTGAGCGGTGTGTGTTTACTGCGCGGTACGGACTGTATTTATGTGTTTTGTGTGGACTCAGAACAAACAACATTATTTCACTGTACAGCATTAATGACTGGTTTTATAACTGAGACGGAGTGTGTTTACTGCGCGGTACGGACTGTATTTATGTGTTTCGTGTGGATCTCAGAACAAACAGCGATTATTTCACTGTACAGATTAACTGACTTGTTTGTATAACTGAACCGAGTGTGTTTACTGCGCGTACGGCTGTAATTTATGTGTTTCGTTTGGACTCAGAACAAACAACATTATTTCACTGTACAGCATTAACTGACTGGTTTTTATAACTGAGACGGAGTGTGTTTACTGCGCGGTACGGACTGTATTTATGTGTTTTGTGTGGATCTCAGAACAAAGAGCATTATTTCACTGTACAGCATTAACTGACTGGTATGTATAACTGAGACGGTGTGTGTTTACTGCGCTGTACGGACTGATTTAAGTGTTTGTGTGGATGTAAGAACAAACAGCCATTATTTCACTGTACAGCATTAACTGACTGGTTTGTATAACTGAGACGGTGTGTGTTTACTGCGCGGTACGGACTGTATTTAATGTGTTTTGTGTGGATGTCAGAACAAACAGCATATTTCACTGTACAGCATTAACTGACTGGTTTTTATAACTGAGATGGAGTGTTTTTACTGCGCGGTACGGACTGTATTTATGTGTATCTCAGAACAAACAGCATTATTTCACTGTACAGCATTAACTGACTGGTTTGTATAACTGAGACGGTGTGTGTTTACTGCGCTGTACGGACTGTATTTATGTGTTTGTGTGGATGTAAGAACAAACAGCCATTATTTCACTGTACAGCATTAACTGACTGGTTTGTATAACTGAGCGGTGTGTGTTTACTGCGCGGTACGGACTGAATTTATGTGTTTCGTGTGGATCTCAGAACAAACAGCGATTATTTCACTGTACAGCATTAACTGACTGGTGTGTATAACTGAGACGGAGTGTGTTTACTGCGCGGTACGGACTGTATTTATGTGTTTCGTGTGGATCTCAGAACAAACAGCGATTATTTCACTGTACAGCATTAACTGACTGGTTTGTATAACTGAGACGGTGTGTGTTTACTGCGCGGTACGGACTGTATTTATGTGTTTCGTGTGGATCTCAGAACAAACAGCGATTATTTCACTGTACAGCATTAACTGACTGGTGTGTATAACTGAGACGGTGTGTGTTTACTGCGCGGTACGGACTGTATTTATGTGTTTTGTGTGGATGTAAGAACAAACAGCCATTATTTCACTGTACAGCATTAACTGACTGGTTGTATAACTGAGACGGTGTGTGTTTACTGCGCGGTACGGACTGTATTTATGTGTTTTGTGTGATGTCAGAACAAACAGCGATTATTTCACTGTACAGCATTAACTGACTGGTTGTATAACTGAGACGGTGTGTGTTTTACTGCGCTGTACGGACTGTATTTATGTGTTTCGTGTGGATCTCAGAACAAACAGCGATTTATTCACTGTACAGCATTAACTGACTGGTTGTATAACTGAGACGGTGTGTGTTTACTGCGCGGTACGGACTGTATTTATGTGTTTTGTGTGGATGTCAGAACAAACAGCATTATTTCACTGTACAGCATTAACTGACTGGTTTGTATAACTGAGACGGGTGTGTGTTTACTGCGCGGTACGGACTGTATTTATGTGTTTTGTGTGGATGTCAGAACAAACAGCATTATTTCACTGTACAGCATTAACTGACTGGTTGTATAACTGAGACGGTGTGTGTTTACTGCGCGTACGGACTGTATTTATGTGTTTTGTGTGGATCTCAGAACAAACAGCATTATTTCACTGTACAGCATTAACTGACTGGTTGTATAACTGAGACGGTGTGTGTTTACTGCGCGGTACGGACTGTATTTATGTGTTTTGTGTGGATGTAAGAACAAACAGCCATTATTTCACTGTACAGCATTAACTGACTGGTTGTATAACTGAGACGGTGTGTGTTTACTGCGCTGTACGGACTGTATTTATGTGTTTTGTGTGGATCTCAGAACAAACAGCATTATTTCACTGTACAGCATTAACTGACTGGTTTGTATAACTGAGACGGTGTGTGTTTACTGCGCTGTACGGACTGTATTTATGTGTTTTGTGTGGATGTCAAGAACAAACAGCCATTATTTCACTGTACAGCATTAACTGACTGGTTGTATAACTGAGACGGTGTGTGTTTACTGCGCGTACGGACTGTATTTATGTGTTTTGTGTGGATGTACAGAACAAACAGCCATTATTTCACTGTACAGCATTAACTGACTGGTTTGTATAACTGAGACGGTGTGTGTTTACTGCGCTGTACGGACTGTATTTATGTGTTTTGTGTGGATGTAAGAACAAACAGCATTATTTCACTGTACAGCATTAACTGACTGGTTTGTATAACTGAGACGGTGTGTGTTTACTGCGCGTACGGACTGTATTTATGTGTTTTGTGTGGATCTCAGAACAAACAGCGATTATTTCACTGTACAGCATTAACTGACTGGTTTGTATAACTGAGACGGTGTGTGTTTACTGCGCTGGTACGGACTGTATTTATGTGTTTTGTGTGGATGTCAGAACAAACAGCATTATTTCACTGTACAGCATTAACTGACTGGTTGTATAACTGAGACGGTGTGTGTTTACTGCGCGGTACGGACTGTATTTATGTGTTTTGTGTGGATTCAAGAACAAACAGCCCATTATTTCACTGTACAGCATTAACTGACTGGTTTGTATAACTGAGACGGTGTGTGTTTACTGCGCGGTACGGACTGTATTTATGTGTTTCGTGTGGATCTCAGAACAAACAGCGATTATTTCACTGTACAGCATTAACTGACTGGTTTGTATAACTGAGACGATGTGTTTACTGCGCGGTACGGATGCATTTATGTGTTTTTTGTGGATCTCAGAACAAACAGCGATTATTTCACTGTACAGCATTAACTGACTGGTTTGTATAACTGAGACGGAGTGTGTTTACTGCGCGTACGGCTGTATTTATGTGTTTGTTTGGATTCAGAACAAACAGCGATTATTTCACTGTACAGCATTGACTGACTGGTTTGTATAACTGAGATGGTGTGGTTTACTGCGCGGTACGGACTGTATTTATGTGTTTTGTGTGGAGTAGAACAAACAGCGATTATTTCACTGTACAGCATTAACTGACTGGTTTGTATAAATGAGAAGAGTGTGTTTACTGCGCGGTACGGCTGTATTTATGTGTTTTGTGTGGATTAGAACAAACAGCATTATTTCACTGTACAGCATTAACTGACTGGTTTTATAACTGAACGGTGTGTGTTACTGCGCGGTACGGACTGTATTTATGTGTTTGTGTGGATTAGAACAAACAGCATTATTCACTGTACAGCATTAACTACTGGTTTGTATAACTGAGAGGTGTGGTTTACTGCGCGGTCGGACTGTATTTAGTGTTTGTGTGGATTAAGAACAAACAGCCATTATTTCACTGTACAGCATTAACTGACTGTTTGTATAACTGAGACGGAGTGTGTTTACTGCGCGGTACGGACTGTTTTATGTGTTTTGTGTGGATCTCAGAACAAACAGCATTATTTCACTGTACAGCATTAACTGACTGGTTTTTATAACTGAGACGGTGTGTGTTTACTGCGCGGTACGGACTGTATTTATGTGTTTCGTGTGGATCTCAGAACAAACAGCGATTATTTCACTGTACAGCATTAACTGACTGGTTTGTATACTGAGACGGAGTGTGTTTACTCGCGGTACGGACTGTATTTATGTGTTTCGTGGGATCTCAGAACAAACAGCGATTATTTCCTGTACAGCATTAACTGACTGGTTTGTATAACTGAGACGGTGTGTTTACTGCGCGGTACGACTGTATTTGTGTTTGTGTGAATCTCAGAACAAACAGCGATTATTTCACTGTACAGCATTAACTGACTGGTTTTATAACTGAGACGGTGTGTTTTACTGCGCGGTAGACTGTATTTATGTGTTCGTGTGGATCTCAGAACAAACAGCGATTATTCACTGTACAGCATTAATGACTGGTTTGTTAACTGAGACGAGTGTGTTTACTGCGCGACGGACTGTATTTATGTGTTTTGTGTGATCTCAGAACAAACAACATTATTTCACTGTACAGCATTAACTGACTGTTTTTAAACTGAGACGGAGTGTGTTTACTGCGCGGTACGGACGTATTTATGTGTTTTGTGTGGATCTCAGAACAAACACATTATTTCACTGTACAGCATTACTGACTGGTTTTATAACTGAGCGGTGTGTGTTTACTGCGCGGTACGGACTGTATTTATGTTTTGGAACTCAGAACAAACAACATTATTTCACTGTACAGCATTAACTGACTGGTTTTTATAACTGAGACGGAGTGTGTTTACTGCGCGGTACGGACTGTATTTATGTGTTTTGTGTGGATCTCAGAACAAAGAGCATTATTTCACTGTACAGCATTAACTGACTGGTTTTCATAACTGAGAAGGTGTGTGTTTACTGCGCGGTACGGACTGTATTTATGTGTTTCGTGTGGATCTCAGAACAAACAGCGATTATTTCACTGTACAGCATTAACTGGCTGGTTTTTTATAACTGAGACGGGGTGTTTTTACTGCACGGTACGGACTGTATTTATGTGTTTTGTGTGGATGTCAGAACAATCAGCATTATTTCACTGAATAGCATTAACTGACTGGTTTGTATAACTGAGACTGAGTGTGTTTACTGCGCGGTACGGACTGTATTTATGTGTTTTGTGTGGATCTCAGAACAAACAGCCTTATTTCACTGTACAGCATTAACTGACTGGTTTGTATAACTGAGACGGAGTGTGTTTACTGCGCGGTACGGACTGTATTTATGTTTTACGTGTGGATCTCATAACAAACAGCGATTATTTCACTGTACAGGATTAACTGACTGGTTTGTATAACTGAGACGGAGTGTGTTTACTGCGCGGTACGTACTGTATTTATGAGTTTCGTGTGGATATCAGAACAAACAGCGATTATTTCACTGTACAGCATTAACTGACTAGTTAGAATATGGATTGTTTGGGGTATGGATTGTTTAGGGTGTAGTCTAATTATTATGTGGACTGGTTAGAGTATGATTGGTTAGGGTATGAATTAGTTAGGGTGTGAACTAGTTAGGGTATGGATTGGTTTTGCGTGAGGGAGTATCAGTCTTAGTATTCGATTCTTACGGGATGCGTTCTCGACGTTTCGAACGATCGTAGCCCCTTTACTTTCAGGGTCTTCCAGTGCAAATTCTTGACGCTGACGATAAAGCCACCACGATCCTTCGAAACGTCGACAACTGCTCGCCCATCGACATGGCGTCACATCCCACAAGACTCGAATCCTCAGTAACATCGCTGTGATAACCTTAAATCTTGCAATATCAGTCAATTTTACAATTTTATTTTCATCGTATAGTCTTACAAGTGCATGGTATTAAGCAAGAGTGGTCGAACACGTGCAGTTTCATCGCCAGAGCTCAGAGCTTTGAAATTCAAGTAGATTTGTTAATCATGCGGGTCCTCTCGGTTCTTCTTCAGCCACAGCAAAGTGAATCACCTGAAAAGGAATCACCTTTAAGACACATGTTTAAATATACGCCCTGTACTTTCGTCGTAACTAATAAATTCAGTTTTGCTAGACACTGGTGGTTGTTATCTGAAGGTGTCAAGAGACGACATGGCAGGTGACATGTCATTCGCCAAACAGAGTAAGAAGCTAGACAAACATTCCGTTTGTTAAGGGTTTAAATGGCGGTGGTACAGGACGTGACGGAGAATGATAAACGGATATGTCACGGTACAGGACGTGACGGAGAATGATAAACGGATATGTCACGTTACAGGACGTGACGGAGAATGATAAACGGATATGTCACGGTACAGGACGTCACGGAGAATCATAAACGGATATGTCACGGTACAGGACGTCACGGAGAATCATAAACGGATATGTCACGGTACAGGACGTGACGGAGAATGATAAACGGATATGTCACGGTACAGGACGTGACGGAGAATCATAAACGGATATGTCACGGTACAGGACGTGACGGAGAATGATAAACGGATATGTCACGGTACAGGACGTGACGGAGAATGATAAACGGATATGTCACTGTACAGGACGTGACGGAGAATGATAAACGGATATGTCACGGTACAGGACGTGAAGGAGAATGATAAACGGATATGTCACGGTACAGGACGTGACGGAGAATGATAAACGGATATGTCACGGTACAGGACGTGACGGAGAATGATAAACGGATATGTCACTGTACAGGACGTGAAGGAGAATGATAAACGGATATGTCACGGTACAGGACGTGAAGGAGAATGATAAACAGATATGTCACGGTACAGGACGTGACGGAGAATGATAAACGGATATGTCACTGTACAGGACGTGACGGAGAATGATAAACGGATATGTCACTGTACAGGACGTGACGGAGAATGATAAACGGTTATGTCACGGTACAGGACGTGACGGAGAAGGGTTAGCCTCAAGATTTCCGACAAAAATGTTGTATGCATTTCTGATCGCCCATGTTTGTTACGTGGCTCACCCATCACATCATTCTCGATTTGATCAGTACAACAACAGTACAAATCATAAAGCTCCTAGTTATGTATTTTTCTCCATTCTCCTGTCGCTTCCTCCCGCTTAGATTAAAATATTCCCTCTCGAACACCCTCTATATAGGTTCTTGATTTTCTTTTTGTATCTGTATTTATTTATTAATTTATTTATGGCTTATTTTACGACTGTCAGTAGCTCACATTACATAGTGTCACATACTACGGTGATCGATGAATAAAGATTTGGAAAGGGCGTGGAGGAAAACGATCGTAGGCTACTGTGTTAATTAAGCACTTGTCAAGAGGACCTGAGGAAATCCATGGAAGTAAACCTAATATTATTCATTCCGTACATTTTAACTCTATATCTATAGTCTGACAAAATGTACAATTTAATTACATTAATTGTGCAATTCCACTGTGCTACATGTTTCGAACCCTTAACTTGGGTTCATCTTCAGAGACTCATTACACACTATTCACATCTTTTAACATTTTAACCAATATGAAACAATTATTACTTTGTATTAGTTTTAGACAACGTGCATACACAGATGTAAACAATTGTACCAGTTGATGTGAATTGTGTGTCCCTGAAGATGAACCCAAATTAAGGGTTCGAAACATGTAGGACAGTGGAATTGCACAATTAATGTGATTAAATTGTACATTTGTCGGACTTTAAATATACCAAGGACGTAACTTTAGCAAGGGTTCAAATTCTAGTCTAGTTGCTTCTGAACGCAAAAGACAAGCCTGATCCCTGAGCCAGTAACGGACCCAGTCACGTACAACCTCAGTAACAGAATAAAGACTGCTGTCAGCTGCGGTTTGACACCGTGTAGTCTGGTAACATCGCACGCACGTTTCTGGTGATGTTGCTGCCCACATCATCATGTTTCTAGCAAACTACAAGCCGCACATCGCACAAGACAGCAATCTTGCTTATTCACATTCGTAAGAACCCTAAACCTCACCAAGTAACAAAGTAACTTTGTGGTAAGTCGGAATGAGACGCTAGTTACCTGTAACAGCATGGCGGCCATGACCACGGCGACAACTAAAAGCTTCATGTTGGGTAATGTTCGTACTTCTCGCTGGTTGGGTAATGTTCGTACTTCTCGCTGGTGTCTTGCAGAATGATATTTTGGGACAGAGGCCCTCGACGTATAAATACTTGTGGCAAGACGCGTCTTGTTGCGTCACTTCGTGTAATTACCGTCTGTTTTGACACTTTATCTCTGTCAACAAAAGGCATATCATATCGCGGTCACGGCTCAACAGGTTTGTGGCAGAATTTCGTCTAATTTATCACATTACACAACGTTATCAAGCGTGGACGTTTCTTCGGTACGAAACGGGCTGATACACGGTCACGTGACTCACCGAAGTTTTGAGGACATCAGCTGTTATTATCTTATAATACAGGGGGTTGCGTGGCATACAGTCACGCAACTGGACTGGTCATATCTTTCATTTTGAGGACATCAGCTGTCACTATCTTATAATACAGGGTGTTGCGTGGCATACAGTCACGCAACATGACTGGTCATATCTTTCATTTTGAGGACATCAGCTGTCACTATCTTATAATACAGGGTGTTGCGTGGCATACAGTCACGCAACATGACTGGTCATATCTTTCATTTAGAGGACATCAACTGTCACTATCTTATAATACAGGGTCTTGCGTGGCATACAGTCACGCAACTGGACTGGTCATGTCTTTCATTGCCATGAACTTAACACATTTTACATTTTAGTGCGTTTGCAACAAGAATTGCAAAAAAAAAAGTCCCGTGTTTGTCTGTCCGTCCGCAAGTACATACACAACGATGGCAGAATGGTTTGCATGAAATGTAACGTCATATTGCATGCGAGATTTGAAGTTTATACAGGTGTCCTTGAGGGGTATACAGAGTGTCCTCCAGGTTTATACAGAATGTCCTTGAAGGCTATAAAGGTGTCTTTGGCGTTTATACAGGGTGTCTTTGAGGTTTATAGTGTCCTTGAGGTTTATACAGGACGTCATTGAGGGTTGTACAGGTGTCTTTGATTTTTATACAGGCTGTCCATGAGGTTTATACAGAATGTCGAAGTTTATATAGAGTGTCCTTGAGGGTTATACAGAGTGTCCTTGAGGTTTATACAGTATCAGTTGTTACCGACGTGCCGTCATCTTCGAAGGCTGATGGGTTTTTCGAAACGTCGGGAAACATAGCCTTATGTTTGTAGTATACAAAGAATTATCTTAAAATTCGCTGCTTACTTCCTGAAGACCACTCATTAAGTCAATACTTATTAGTTGCCCTAAAGTCGCTCTTTACAGTTTCACGCGTCTGCCATTTTATTACAAATTTTAGGAAATTTGAACTTTCGAGGTTTTGGTGACGACCAATTGTAGAAGAGTCATAGAAATTGTGATAGCTGTGGACTGGCTCTGAGACTGAAGGGAGACACAGTTAACAGACAGACACACGAAGTGTCGATCTAATAGCCCAATTATTTTCTCTAACCCTCTAAAGCCCAGTGATCACTATATGTACCACCATGTTTAACATTCACAAATGCTACGTTCTGCCCACACAGTGTATTTATGTGTTTTGTGTGCATCTCAGAACAAACAGCGATTATTTCACTGCACAGCATTAACTGACTGGTTTGTATAACTGAGACGGAGTGTGTTTACTGCGCGGTACGGACTGTATTTATGTGTTTTGTGTGGATCTCAGAACAAACAGCCATTATTTCACTATACAGTATTAACTGATTGGTTTGTATAACTGAGACGGAGTGTGTTTACTGCGAGGTACGGACTGTATTTATGTGTTTCGTGTGGATCTCAGAACAAACAGAGATTACTTCACTGTACAGCATTAAGTGACTGGTTTGTGTAACTGAGACGGAGTGTGTTTACTGCGCGGTACGGACTGTATTTATGTGTTTCCTGTGGATCTCAGAACAAACAGCGATTATTTCACTATACAGCATTAATTGACTGGTTTGTGTAACTGAGACCGAGTGTGTTTACTGCGCGGTACGGACTGTATTTATGTGTTTCGTGTGGATCTCAGAACAAACAGCGATTATTTCACTATACAGCATTAATTGACTGGTTTGTGTAACTGAGACCGAGTGTGTTTACTGCGCGGTACGGACTGTATTTATGTGTTTCGTGTGGATCTCAGAACAAACAGCCATTATTTCACTATACAGTATTAACTGATTGGTTTGTATAACTGAGACGGAGTGTGTTTACTGCGAGGTACGGACTGTATTTATGTGTTTCGTGTGGATCTCAGAACAAACAGCGATTACTTCACTGTACAGCATTAACTGACTGGTTTGTGTAACTGAGATGGAGTGTGTTTACTGCGCGGTACGGACTGTATTTATGTGTTTCGTGTGGATCTCAGAACAAACAGCGATTACTCACTGTACAGCATTAACTGACTGGTTTGTGTAACTGAGATGGAGTGTGTTTACTGCGCGGTACGGACTGTATTTATGTGTTTCCTGTGGATCTCAGAACAAACAGCGATTACTTCACTGTACAGCATTAACTGACTGGTTTGTGTAACTGAGATGGAGTGTGTTTACTGCGCGGTACGGACTGTATTTATGTGTTTCGTGTGGATCTCAGAACAAACAGCGATTACTTCACTGTACAGCATTAAGTGACTGGTTTGTGTAACTGAGACGGAGTTGTTTACTGCGCGGTACGGACTGTATTTATGTGTTTCCTGTGGATCTCAGAACAAACAGCGATTACTTCACTGTACAGCATTAACTGACTGGTTTGTGTAACTGAGATGGAGTGTGTTTACTGCGCGGTACGGACTGTATTTATGTGTTTCGTGTGGATATCAGAACAAACAGCGATTATTTCACTGTACAACATTAACTGACTGGTTTGTATAACTGAGACGGAGTGTGTTTACTGCGCGGTACGGACTGTATTTATGTGTTTTGTGTGGATCTCAGAACAAACAGCGATTACTTCACTGTACAACATTAACTGACTGGTTTGTGTAACTGAGACGGAGTGTGTTTACTGCGCGGTACGGACTGTATTTATGTGTTTCGTGTGGATCTCAGAACAAACAGCGATTACTTCACTGTACAACATTAACTGACTGGTTTGTGTAACTGAGAGAGAGTGTGTTTACTGCGCGGTACGGACTGTATTTATGTGTTTCGTGTGGATCTCAGAACAAACAGCGATTATTTCACTGTACAGCATTAACTGACTGGTTTGTGTAACTGAGACGGAGTGTGTTTACTGCGCGGTACGGACTGTATTTATGTGTTTTTGAGGATCTCAGAACAAACAGCGATTACTTCACTGTACAGCATTAAGTGACTGGTTTGTGTAACTGAGACGGAGTGTGTTTACTGCGCGGTACGGACTGTATTTATGTGTTTCGTGTGGATCTCAGAACAAACAGCGATTATTTCACTGTACAACATTAACTGACTGGTTTGTATAACTGAGACGAGTGTGTTTACTGCGCGGTACGGACTGTATTTATGTGTTTTGTTTGGATCTCAGAACAAACAGCGATTACTTCACTGTACAGCATTAACTGACTGGTTTGTGTAACTGAGACGGAGTGTGTTTACTGCGCGGTACGGACTGTATTTATGTGTTTCTTGTGGATCTCAGAACAAACAGCGATTATTTCACTGTACAGCATTAACTGACTGGTTTGTGTAACTGAGACGGAGTGTGTTTACTGCGCGGTACGGACTCTATTTATGTGCTTCGTGTGGAACTCAGAACAAACAGCGATTATTTCACTATACAGCATTAACTGACTGGTTTGTGTAACAGAGACAGAGTGTGTTTACTGCGCGGTACGGACTGTATTTATGTGTTTCGTGTGGATCTCAGAACAAACAGCGATTATTTCACTATACAGCATTAACTGACTGGTTTGTGTAACAGAGACAGAGTGTGTTTACTGCGCGGTACGGACTGTATTTATGTGTTTTGTTTGGATCTCAGAACAAACAGCGATTACTTCACTGTACAGCATTAACTGACTGGTTTGTGTAACTGAGACGGAGTGTGTTTACTGCGCGGTACGGACTGTATTTATGTGTTTCTTGTGGATCTCAGAACAAACAGCGATTATTTCACTGTGCAGCATTGACTGACTGGTTTGTGTAACTGAGACGGAGTGTGTTTACTGCGCGGTACGGACTGTATTTATGTGCTTCGTGTGGATCTCAGAACAAACAGCATTATTTGACTGTACAACATTAACTGGCTGGTTTGTATAACTGAGACGGAGTATGTTTACTGCGCGGTACGGACTGTATTTATGAGTTTTGTGTGGATCTTAGAACAAACAGCTATTATTTCACTGTACAGCATTAACTGACTGGTTTGTGTAACTGAGACGGAGTGTGTTTACTGCGCGGTACGGACTGTATTTATGTGCTTCGTGTGGATCTCAGAACAAACAGCATTATTTGACTGTACAACATTAACTGCTGGTTTGTATAACTGAGACGGAGTATGTTTACTGCGCGGTACGGACTGTATTTATGAGTTTTGTGTGGATCTAGAACAAACAGCTATTATTTCACTGTACAGCATTAACTGACTGGTTTGTGTAACTGAGACGGAGTGTGTTTACTGCGCGGTACGGACTGTATTTATGTGTTTCGTGTGGAACTCAGAACAAACAGCGATTATTTCACTATACTGCATTAACTGACTGGTTTGTGTAAGAGAGACAGAGTGTGTTTACTGCGCGGTACGGACTGTATTTATGTGTTTCGTGTGGATCTAAGAACAAACAGCTATTATTTCACTGTACAACATTAACTGACTGGTTTGTATAACTGAGACGGAGTGTGTTTACTGCGCGGTACGGACTGTATTTATGTGTTTTGTGAGGATCTTAGAACAAACAGCTATTATTTCACTGTACAACATTAACTGACTGGTTTTTATAACTGAGACGGTGTGTGTTTACTGCGCGGTACGTACTGTATTTATGTGTTTTGTGTGGATGTAAGAACAAACAGCATTATTTCACTGTACAGCATTAACTGACTGGTTTGTATAACTGAGACGGAGTGTCTTTACTGCGCGGTACGGACTGTATTTATATGTTTCGTGTGGATCTCAGAACAAACAGCGATTATTTCACTGTACAACATTAACTGACTGGTTTGTATAACTGAGACGGAGTGTGTTTACTGCGCGGTACGGACTGTATTTATGTGTTTTGTGTGGATGTCAGAACAAACAGCATTATTTCACTGTACAACATTAACTGACTGGTTTGTATAACTGAGACGGAGTGTGTTTACTGCGCGGTACTGACTGTATTTATGTGTTTTGTGTGGATGTCAGAACAAACAGCATTATTTCACTGTACAACATTAACTGACTGGTTTGTATAACTGAGACGGAGTGTGTTTACTGCGCGGTACTGACTGTATTTATATGTTTCGTGTGGATCTCAGAACAAACAGCGATTATTTCACTGTACAACATTAACTGACTGGTTTGTATAACTGAGACGGAGTGTGTTTACTGCGCGGTACGGACTGTATTTATGTGTTTTGTGTGGATGTCAGAACAAACAGCATTATTTCACTGTACAACATTAACTGACTGGTTTGTATAACTGAGACGGAGTGTGTTTACTGCGCGGTACGGACTGTATTTATGTGTTTTGTGTGGATGTCAGAACAAACAGCATTATTTCACTGTACAACATTAACTGACTGGTTTTTATAACTGAGACGGAGTGTGTTTACTGCGCGGTACGGACTGTATTTATGTGTTTTGTGAGGATCTCACAACAAACAGCGAGTACTTCACTGTACAGCATTAACTGACTGGTTTGTGTAACTGAGACGGGAGTAGATATACTGGAGGTATGGGACCGGAAGTGACGTCACAAGATGGCGGATGTAAACAAAGTCACGTGACAAGGTCAATGACCTTTACCGGAAGTGACGTCACATGTAAACAAACATGGCTGCCGTGCGCACTTAATTGACCTAATTAATGTTTTAATTGATGTAATTAATGATTAATTGATGTAATTAATGTTTAATTGATCTAATTATTGAATAATTGATCTAATTATTGCTGAATTAACCTATAAATTACGTAATTATTTGCCTATACATAAACAAACGCCCCAGACAGTCTGGCGCCTGAACATAAACCTCAGACAGTCCGGCGCCGTAACATTAACCTAAGCTATACGCGCTAAGTTTAAATTTTAATAATATTACGAAAGCGCGCTAAGTTTGAATTTTAAATGTTGGTAGTTGCGCGGTAATTTTAATTTTTACAATATGGCGGATGGGCGCTAAGTTTAAATTTTAATAATATTACGAAAGCGCGCTAAGTTTGAATTTTAAATGTTGGTAGTTGCGCGGTAATTTTAATTTTTACAATATGGCGGATGGGCGCTAAGTTTAAATTTTAATAATATTACGAAAGCGCGCTAAGTTTAAATTTTTACAATATGGCGGATGGGCGCTAAGTTTAAATTTTTAATAATATTACGAAAGCGCGCTAAGTTTAAATTTTAGTAATATAGTGTTTACGCGGTAATTTTAAATTTATACAAGGCATATTTGAAAATTGCGGTAATTTTGAATATTATTACAAGACAATGTGGCGCCTTTTAAACTTAATATAATGGTATATTTAACTGAAAGAGGTAGTTGCGTGGTAAGGTGTGGGACTTATGATCACAAGATCCTAGGTTCGAATACTAACTATGTCAATTACCTCTTTCTTTTAAAGGATAGGAATAGGTTTTTATTAAACTGAAATGAAGAACACAATTTTTTTTTTTTTCATATGGACACAATGGTGTCTTTTACATTTTATTAATGGAATGTTTTATACATTATTTCGTCGTACAATGTTTCAAAGTCGATAGCATTTGTCTGTGGTGGTGTACAGAAGTTTTTAGCCTCCAGACATGAATTTCGCCATTCAATCATTTCGTCGTGCAGTTGATAAAGTTTGTGTATTTGCCGGTCTATACAAGAACCAGCCAACTCCATGAGATATGACCACTCAGATTTACTCAAAAACACCTTGAATGTCCTCAGACATGATGCGTATATACCGTCCACAGTACATAGATAGGGAATGACGTGTATCACCAAGTTCATGCACTTCATTTTTTGCAATAGCATCCTTGAATGTCACCAAAATAAACCACTGGATTTGATTTAACACCACATTACGCGAAGAACTTGTAATCTTCACTTGAGGCGTCAGGTTTTCATCCAGAAAGAGTGAGACGTACTTGGTCCTCTGCTTGTTCAGGAAATATACACGTTCAAGTAACGACCACATCTGGAAAACATTAATGACAACCAGGTTGAATCGGGCATACTGCATACTGAAGACTAAGAATGTGGAAGTGCAGCCATTGAGCCATCGAATGCGCTGATCTCATTGCACAAATATTGTTTAACCCTTTATGGCACGGGAAGGTACAGCTTATGCCAGGAAAAGTTATGTCTGCAGCCCGCGGACATCCTAGTTGAGCAATATCGATTACTGTGCGATCGATAAGATTACTAATAAATGCTGATTTTTTAGGTCCAAAGCAATATATAGCTACAGCTGATGATGCCTCTCGATGCAAAACAGTCTCCAACTCAGAGTACAATATATCACCATCATTCCAATTACACCCGTGATTAATGTCCTGGTTAAGTCTTGCCGTAAACGCAGGCACTTCTTCCCAAGCGTACGGTCTCTTAAAGACATATGATGAGACCCTGTCACTGTGAGAATCGGCAGCTGCCAACTCTTTCACTACGATTTCACCATCCCTCCCTTGAAAGTAGGTGAAATCTATCACTAAGAGAGCCATTGCTAACTGATTAAGTAATGCTGTACGTACCTTTATTTATAGCTGTGATTTGCACGTCTGCTGCTCCGTTTCCTCCAGGCTTCCGCAAGCAGGACAATTGCCAAACTGACGACGAAACATGCGCACTGCCTTTATATCGTTGCAGGTGTAGTCGGCAGGTGTGAACATGTTCACAAATGACGTCATTGAGTGACCCTCAGCTCTGTGGAAAGCGTATAGGCAGCAGAAATGTCCGCAGACATTCGAAGTCAATCCCTGTAGTCTGTGGCGGTTAAACTTCCATGATACTGAGTGGCGTTGTAGATAGGCTATTATTTCATGTTTGAATGGCGGGAATCCATAAGAATCAAAATAATCGGCATATCCCGATTCAGAAATGCAGAGAGCTACCCAATGCGAACCGGGCATGTAATGTTTGTCAAGGTTTATAATAATTATGGAGGGCTTTATAATTGTGGATGGTAATAGATCAATAGGATATACTCCTTGAAAATATTTAACATGTTTAGTTAACACTTTGTTGATTTGAATGGTATTCATTCTACTGTGACGTTTCGGGAATTATCAATCTCAATGTGCCCAGGAAATTCTGCATACAGAATACATGTTACAGGTTCAGGTAATGGCTTTTTAAAGCGTGCCTCAATGCGCACGTTTCCTTGACGAGGTAGACTAACGTGTTCTTCGTCAGCCTCTCTGTCAGGAGTTAAGTCGAAGCCTAATATGAAAAAACCTTTTGTGAACATTTCCATGGTAATCATGTGACCACGGTCGTCGTGATGAATACCGGTACTTGAGAAAAGTGTTTCGTAAGCCCTTGTGACTCCGAAGGTTGAAGAGCAGTCCATTGTTAGGGACTCGGAAGGGTACTGAACTCCATTTACATACAAAACAAGATAGGTCATATCATAATGGTGAAACTGGAAAGGATTTGTACTAGCAGAACCAACAAATGCGGTGTTTTTAACAATTGCAACAAGTAACCTTTCAGGGATCGGTCCAAGGAATGCATTATCAATAGAGACCTGCTGGGCCCCAGCACTCGCTGTGAAGGTTTTAATCTGAGTATGTGTAAGAGGATAATGTGCCTTTCTCTTCATACCCAAGACATTAGCGTGAGCTAGAAGCAGAGGAGGTTTCAGCTCGGTTTGAGTGATAAAAAGAGTTGCATCCAAGATTTTAATACGAACTTTGACGTCGTCTGAATTTCCCAAGAGGTAAAAGGCCTCAGGCGCACGTGTCAATTTAATATTCATATCGACGCCGTTAATTAGCATTTTATCTGAATTGAATAAGTCGGCGTGAAGTCTTCCATAGAGTTCAATTGTTTGACTCTCACTGAGATAATTTAATCTTGTGACGTAACCCTTGTTCTCCTTATCTGCCCCCAACGATCCGTTTGATGCTGCTGAATCGAGAAACCAAAAACTTGAGAGCAAATGTGTCCCTGAAGCATCTTTTCCATAATTTAACAACTTTTCAATATAGGACTTATAATGGTAATTTGTCTCGTGAAGAGTTACTGGCTTTCCGTTTAATGACACACTTAGTGCACTAAACAATGAATGTAACAGGTTATTGACACACCCAACTGTATTTGGCTCAGTACTCGTGAAATCTGTTCCGTCAGTTTTTACAAGTTTAACGCGCAAAAGTAGACGCACAGAATTCAAATCGATGTAGAAATCACTATGACCAGAGCAATGAAATTCTAACTGACAAGGATTATCTGCAGGGGCAATAGGTTTGTATGTAACGGTGTGACTGTTTAAGATGGACGTTTGGATGCTACGCTTGAGAAAGATATCGAGACCCGATTTCAAACACTCCATAATTATGCTTTTGAAAATATATCCTTCACCTTTCCACGTTTACTTTGTAAATGAACCTTTTTCGACTTCCGCTTCCTTTTTAAACACAAGCCAGAACCAGTCATTTTCTTAATTTTGTCTTCAAGATTGTCCTTTGCTTCACCGAAACGTGATTTAAGAATATCACCAACTTGTTGCCCCTGTTGCTTATTAAGTAAATCAGTAAAGATATTTGAGCCCGTCTTTAATGCTTCCCTACCTACAGCCTTAGCTCCTGAATACAACAAAGGCTTAACAAAACGAAATAGCCCCCTGAAGAATGACCCAATACCATTACCCCTCTGCACTCTGAAACTTGCTCTATATACTGGACCTATATCACCACCACCGCCGCTTTGATTAATGTAATACCGTGTATATTGATCCATGGCACCCTATGAACTGAGTATTATTGCGCTGAGGATTTGTATTTAAAGTGTAATGTTATTAAGCATGGAATATCACTATCGTCAAAAGTAACATCTTCTCCAGACTTTGTAACAAGACGGATGGCTATTGACTCTATGAATGATTGTTCCACTGGTCTGTACAATGGGAAATGGAATCTATGATAACCATCAGCAGATGGAAAGTGTAAAGGAGTCAACATTCTGACGTAAGAATCGCCTACTAAATTCGGTTTAATAATATCGGTGTATACGTATATTGGCTCTGGCGCAGCAAAGTTTAAATTATCCGTTTCGGGTAGTGATACTTTGTTGGCACTACAATTAGCAGGAGCCATAATTGTCGCAGCCAAATCTTCAAGACCGTTATACACACGAACTGGAAAGTGAGATATTATATTTTCCCCTACCTTTAGTGAATTTTGTCCATAGCAGACGCCTAGAGTGTTTGTAGTGTAGCCATCTAACGGTGCATGCTTATTTAGATACTCGTTAAATTTAATAACAAAATTTTCTTTATCTTCAGGCGATTTGAAATGTCGCTTTAGTGTTACAAACATTTCATGCAGATTTTCGTAATTCTTTACTGGAAACTTGATATCCATCGTATCTAAACGTACGATATTGTGCAGGGGTTGCTTCTTATAACCTCTGGGATACGATATTTCGACTAAACCGACTTCCCACTTGTTGGGTTCGAGTTGAATAGGGGTGGCTAGCTTTGTTCTAAAATTAGCTATCGTATTGAGAGGAAAATAACTTTCTGAACTGTCTGACGGTAACACCACGAAAAATGATTCCATTATATTCTTTTAATATCGGAAGCGTTTACCCAAGAGCTGAATTTCTCGTGGTACCCTCTCCACTTGACAAGATGCTGTTTAATACCGCCCTTTGTACGAGAACGCAGTATTTTATCTATTTGAAATTCTGTATCTGGAGACAATGTAACCTTGACGAGCTCATAGTTGTAAAACTGACCCTCAATAGGCTGACTGCGTAAGTCTTCAACTTCGTAAACAGGTTGAGGAATGCGGCGAATAACCTTGACAACCCTAAATATTTCTGTGGAATACGTCTGCTCATAGCCTTTGGCAAATTTCAACTTTTCTTTTGTTATACGCACAAAGTCACCAACCCTAAATTTAACACGTCCTTGGGGGGTAACAGTACTGTTTCTATTTATGCTCTGCCACACAGCGTAAATGTTGGAAGGGTTGACATTTCTTGGAGCCATTCCTATAGTTGAATGAATAGTATTATTGTATCCCTCTAAAAGCTTTTGTAGAATATTAATGTACCTATATGTGTTATGTTTTGTAAAATACTTATACATTTTACTTTTCAGTGTCCTATTAAATCTTTCAATTATGGCAGCTTTAATGTCTGGATTATGTGTCGTATGAAAACTTATCCCTTGATTCTTCAGATACTTTCGAACTGTTGCATTTACAAACTCGGTTCCTTTATCTGACTGTAATGTAAGCGGTTGTCTATTTTTAAATAAAGTTTTCAACGCTGTTGTAACAGAAGCCCCTGTTTTGTCTTTTAACGGCAAACTCCACGCGTATCGTGAAAACACGTCAATAACTGTTAGAAGATATTTATGTCCACTGTTATATCGAGACAGACTGCTTAAGTCTGCTAGATCCATTTCCCATACATCATCAATATTTGTGACAGTGTATGGGTTGCGGGGAAAATGTTTTCGCACCGGTTTGTGAAGCGTATATGTATCCTGCGAACTTAACCACTCCTCAACGTCTTTTTTTTTATTAATTTTACTAGCCTTTACCAACTTTGAAACAGACCCGAATCCTGCAGGATGTTTTGGATCGAAATAAAGTTTTCCTAGGGGGTTTACTCTACGGATTCCCATGCTATATTTCGTTTAGGTGAATCATTAAACAGTCGCGAAATAAAACGCGTATATTTTACGCCCTTATTTGCTCTGATCTTACCGGTAGGGCTGAAATCAACTCTATGCGCATTGGATTGCAACAATATCTGTTTATATGCATGTTTGTCTTGGAGAGTGACTGCATTCTTGTCGGGTCGCGACTTAGTTAGTAATTCCCACAGACCGCGTGTTGCTTTGTACCGCTTACTATCCACAAACACGTGTTTGTTACTAAATTTAAACTTTGAACTACCAATCTTGAAAGAGCCACCATTATCACTATCCTGGTATACTCCGAACGTAGGGTCATGCGATACTTTACGTTTTAATACACCTTGAATGTACTTTGTATGTACAGGTGAAATGCTTTCAGCATCAGTTTCAGATTCTGTATCTGCAGTTTCAGTGTTAAATACAGGCACTGAACCTATTATGCGTTTACGTTTAGTTTTAAATGTAGGTTTGCTATCAGGGGTACCACCTGTTTCTATTATTGGTATAGGGATAGGATCACGTCTTCGCTTTTCTGTTTTCAAGTAAGGGTCTTGATGCAGACGAACCTTTGTCCATTTATTAAAACTATGATCGTTACTTTTAAGTATCTTTTTAACCGGTGGCGGTGGTGACGATGTGAAACGATTTTCCCAAAGTTCTGGAGGTATTAAAATCATACGTTTTAAAGCCATTTATTAATTATTATTAGTAACTAGAGCCCCGATGACACTAGATAAAATACTGGTAAGCAAAGGAACAATAAACCCACACTTTTTGAACTAATAATTTTCGTTTACGCTTGAAGCTAATTTTAGGGTTAACCAGCGTACGTAACTTGGTTTTAAATTTACCAAGTTTATTCTTTTCGTCTGTAGATAATTTATGATTCCCGTTAAGTGTATTTATAGCACATTCAATAATAACTTTTATTAACTCGTCACTTGCAGAAGACAGTAGTGCACGCCTAACTTGTGGCTTGGCGTCCTTAATTACGTGCAGGTAGTGTAATTGCGATTTCAAACGGTTCATTACTTTCTAGAGGTGCAAACACCTCAGTTACTTCACCAGGAAATATCTTTGTTCTAAATCTTAACAGATCATTAATGGATTGTGTTAAATCAAGAAATAAATAAGAATGTGGGTCTTTACAAACTTCTAAATACGTTTTATGAAAGCTAGAAATATTCTCAGGATATACTTGTCGAGCAAGGTGCACAATTTGTGTCTTGTCTCTCGGGTTTTTAAATACCACTATATATTTACTGTTGAGAGAAATATCACGTGAAGATTGGCTCTGATGAAAAAGGTTTTGCGTAATTAGCACCAAACTAATATTCCTGTGATGTGATCCTTTAGTAAATAATTCACTGACTTTTGTGGAATAAGCAGAGTCCATCAAATCATCTAACACAATTAATGTGGGAACATGTTTAGGATTATCAAAATTAGGAACACCTTTAACAAATGATACGTCTTTTAGGTGATGTGGGGCGTTATTTTCACTATGGCACCAGACAATATTAGCATACACCGTGTCACAAAGCTGCTCTCTGCACTGTAATAATCTAATAACAAATGTTGACTTTCCGCATGAACTTGGACCGGCTACTATTAGAGTAAATGGATGTTGAAGCTTCAGCGTCATACTCTAAACTGAAGTTAAATGCATAATGACGCCTCTATTTATGAATTTATGCAAGCCTTAAAAAAATTTCAAAGCCGAAAAATGTTTTTATTGTTTCAGAAGCCTAAATGTATTTGAACAAATTTCTTTTTCCATCTAATAGCCGTAAGGAAGTGAGTCAAAGTTGTCTGTAAGCCGGCGCTTCTTAAAGACCACTTTGTACTCCTTCGATTCGGGCTCCGACACAACCATACCACCATGTTTACGTTTAATCTTCTTTGGATTGTGTACATGTACAGGGTTCGCATTTTCCAAAATCATGTTCCTTAGAGAAGTAAAGTTCACTACCTTGGAATTCTCATAATTCAGGGTAATGCCCTTTACTTTACATTTTGTTGTTCGTTCTCCATTTGAGGGGCAAAAGACAGAAAAAGCATAGTTCTTAGGGCCACCTGAAACAAACTCCTCAATATAGGAGCCCGCGCCAAACTCCTCCAACTCATTTGTGAGGTCGCCCAGATAATCACCTGTCTTCACTTTAGTGGGTTGACCTACGTTGTGAATGTAGATGACAGAGTCGGTGTCGCAATAGAGGACAGACTCCCCCAACTCGCTCAGATACTCATACAGTTTTAATCGAGCTTGACTAGTCACGTATGCCGCTACGGCAACATTGACGTTCTTTCCTGTGGCTATGTTTTCCTCGGTGTGCTTCCAAGAAACCCATGCCACTTCATCGTTCGGGAATATGAGGTTGGTGACCTCAGTACCCGGACATGTGATCAGCTCATAAAACTCTTTCTCTGAGGTCACGACTGATATCTGGGTCTTATTCTGGTTCTGTGCCCATTTACCCCACATTGAGTTTAATTTTAACTTTGCCAAAGTTCGTTGCCCCGCATTTTTGAAATAGATGCCTTGTCTAGAGAAATCCCCTCTGCGCGCCGGTAGTCCTCAATGTATTGATCTTTGTCATCTTCACTTTGCACCCAGGATGGGAAACCAGATGATTCTTGTTTCAATTTCAGGAACATGTTCACATACTGTGCAAAGAGTCCGCCTGAATTAGCGTCATCTTTTTCATAGCGTGTTACATCATATTCCCAAAATTCAAACACCTCTACCAAGCTGTAACCCATCTCTACAGCTTTGCAGACTTCATCTATAACCCATGTACCGACTATACAGCGTTCCTCATCAGAATGTGTACAGCCGGCCTGTTGCATAGTGTCAGCGCATTTACAACACAAAGGGAACATCAGCTTGGAATTGCTCTTATACGGAAGTACTGGATGATACAGCTTCCTAGGTGGCAAAACCTTACACTTAATAATCCCATCCCTAGCCAGGCAGTCAGTAGGACAGTCTGCACCCACATACACTCTTGGGTGGCCAATAGGAAATTTCCCATACTTGCAAATGTAGGGATACAGACTGATCACATCAACATAGTGTATTTCCTCACCCTGCTTGGCTTTGTACCACATCTTCGTAGCCTCAGTTCTACCACCGTACAAGGCATCTCGAATATTAATGGGTGAGTTCTTCACATAGGGGTGTGAGCCAAGTTCTTTTTGCAGTTCAAGATTGTCTCGGAGTAATTTTTTAAACTCACAACCCCAGATCGAAATAACTTTATAACCAGCATCTCTGATCTTTTGCAACCTCGCCATTGTCTCCTCATATCTGCTCAGCAATGTCTCGTCAGTGTTACCAATGAGCTTGTGACGATTGGGCATACATGGACACCCGTGCCAAAAACACCCTAGGTATTCAAAGACTTCCCTAGTCTCTGCACAATACCCATCAACTTTCAGATTTGGTACCCCATCCAAACGAACCTCCCTCCCATTCCCTGCACAAGTAATTTCCTTAGTCCGACCAATGTACGCCAGCCATTGAAGAGCTTCAACAGACTGGCGGTCACCCATTCGGTACCCCCCTCTCGGGATTAGACCTACAGTATCGGGTTTCAGAAACATTGTACGAAATACCTTGTTGCAAATGGATGATATAGTGATGGCCTCACGAAACGGATCCATCTTTACCAAATTCAAAAACAAATTCCTAAAAGCGGTACATGCCTGCCTCAGTACATTGACGTCATCCATACAGTAGGCCAAGAGCTCTTCCTTATTACGGAAAATTTTGTCTTTTTGCTCCTCGTACCACTGCAAAAATCGGGATCTCTCATCACTGGACATAAAGTCCGCCCATAGAACTTGGGTTCAGGATAAGACCCCACATAGTCTAAATTCTCGGCCGTATTGAAATAATGGGGATAGTACCCCTTCCTGCATGTGAGGTCGAATGATTTGGGCATGTTTTTCAGCGACATCGGGATAAAGTTCAAAGAGTCAACAAAGTAGATATCTTCAACACACATGCTAAGAATTTTCGTACCATCCATTATCAACTTTGGTATCCATCTTAGTTCAAGAAACCGTCTGAGTAGAAACTGTGCATCGTATCCGCGAGAGTTATGTGAAATAACATACAGCTTATCCGCGAATGGTCTGGACAGCCGGAGGTAATCAATAAATTTGCCTATGGGGTCCTGCCAAAACACGTGGACACGCTTGCCGCACTGTTCACAATCGGTACTTAAGTCATCATTGGTTTCACACTTTGAACACATTTGCTGAGCACATATAAGATTCGGTACGTGTTCGAAAGACCCATCACGCTTCTCAAGATCTTGCGTACACTCCGTATCAAAGAAAACGTACATAAATCTGTTTGAAAGTCTGCTAGGTTTCAGTGGAGCCATGTAGCAAAGATGGCCTGAAGGTTGAATTTTGTTACACAAATTACAAAATTTCTTAAAACATTCATGCTTATTACCAGAAGTTACTACGAAACTGCAATTTCGGCATACTTGTTTCCACTGGCACACTAGCTTTCCTTTCACTCTCAGGGTAAGATGATTTTGAAAACACTTTTCACTAGGAAATATCCTGTTACATGTAGCACAATACCTAGAATCACCTTTAGCACATGGTGGCGTGGCTGTACAGAGAGAGCAAGCCTTGTCACACGTATGTGTCCAGTCGTATAGTGCGTCACACGCGTTGCATACAAATCTCTTTGCCATAGCTGCCTTAATGTTAGTAATTACATTATAGTGACCCGTTTCAGCATCATAGAGGAGGTACAATTTCTTATCCGAAAGGGAATTTCCACTAAAAATGAGTCTATCGGGACTCAGTCCGTCATAAACCACAATTTTGTAGTCCGAAAGATGGTCTTGAAACTGCTGAAGTTCTTCAAGGCCCCCGCCATTGCTTAAATCAACACCGGAAGCCTTGAGGAGTTCTTCAACAGGTTCTTTCAAGCCTTTACCATGCCTATACACAGCGTACTTAGGGTCACCATTTACTCGGGCCATTGCAATAATTAGGGCGTGAGCCAAACACAGAAAAGCAGCCTTTACAACAACGATGCTTCTCTTAATTGCACTCAATACATCGATTGAACGCCCCTTCGTCTTCTCAGCATGTTTACCGTTTCCAACTGGCATCCTAACATGATCCAGACGCACTTCGAGTCGGTCAGTCAAACCAAACCGAGCGTTGCTTTGGATGACCTTCCCGAGTACTTGCCAGACCACATCAGGTTTCAATTGGTCACGGCGACGCAGACTAATCCCAACCACCTTATCCTCCACATTCTCCGTATTTCGAATGGTGAGCCCCACCATATCTCTATTTGGTACTTCGTCAACTAGATAGTTTGTTAGCCCTGTAATGCATTCCTTTAGGTAAGTGGAAGGGTCCTGCTCCTCTCTCGGGGGGTTAAATTTGATCAACAAACTTCGCCCGGTTGCATTAAATTTTGGAAAAGATTTTGAGGTCTCATCCAAAATTTCAAATGGTAGCTCTACTGCTGTCTCTAACATCGGGTTATTTATGTCAGGTGAACTAGCCTCCAACTCCGTCCGTTCTTCCGTTAAGGAGGGAACTTCAGAAGAAGGAAAAGCTCTCTGCCTGTTCATAAACAGTTTTTTTGCCATGATTAATTACAATTCTTATAGATTCACTTACTTGATACTCGGTAGCAGTAAAAATGTTGAGTTGAAAAATCACCACACCAGCAGTAAAGTGTTCACAGTAGTAAATTGTTCAGTAAATATATAAATCGCAGCACAGCAAAATGTTCGGTAAAACAGCACAGCAGTAGCACCAGCAAAATGTTCAGTAGAACAGCAGTAGCAGCAGCAAAATGTAGAATGTTCAATAAAACAGCACAGCAGTAGCACCAGCAAAATGTTCAGTAGAACAGCAGTAGCAGCAGCAAAATGTACAATATTCAGTAGAACACCACACCAGTAGCAGCAGCAAAATGTAGAAGAAAGCACGTAGGCAATTCAACTAATCTCCACGGCAGCAAAAAGTAGAATAACGCTCAAATGTTACAGTCACCAGTTATATATATTCTGATGTTATCATCCATTAACCCCTAATGTGTTATCTCAGGGGTAAAGCTAGATGGACCTGGCGACACCCTGTCGACTTGCTCCAAATATTTCACAAACAAGTTCAAACAATACTTCAGGCTATGTGTGTCAAAAATTCTGCGATGGGTACATGTTACAGCCACCAGTTATATATATTCTGATGTTATCATCCATTAACCCCTAATGTGTTTCCTCAGGGGTAAAGCTAGATGGACCTGGCGACACCCTGTCGACTTGCTCCAAATATTTCACAAACAAGTTCAAACAATACTTCAGGCTATGTGTGTCAAAAATTCGCGATGGGTACATGTTACTGTCAACGCTTATATAGATTCTGATATTATCATCCATTAACCCCTAATGTGTTATCTCAGGGTAAAGCTAGATGGACCTGGCGACACCCTGTCGACTTGCTCCAAATATTTCACAAACAAGTTCAAACAATACTTCAGGCTATGTGTGTCAAAAATTCTGCGATGGGTACATGTTACAGCCACCAGTTATATATATTCTGATGTTATCATCCATTAACCCCTAATGTGTTTCCTCAGGGGTAAAGCTAGATGGACCTGGCGACACCCTGTCGACTTGCTCCAAATATTTCACAAACAAGTTCAAACAATACTTCAGGCTATGTGTGTCAAAAATTCGCGATGGGTACATGTTACTGTCAACGCTTATATAGATTCTGATATTATCATCCATTAACCCCTAATGTGTTATCTCAGGGTAAAGCTAGATGGACCTGGCGACACCCTGTCGACTTGCTCCAAATATTTCACAAACAAGTTCAAACAATACTTCAGGCTATGTGTGTTGGCGTCTAAAAGTCTAGCCCGAGTGCATCGAGTTCAGACTTGATTTCTTCATATTCGAGTGCGATATATTTTTCATTATAAGTCTAACCGGCCGAGCATAAGGTTGTGTCTCAGTGCATTCAAACTGGCGCTGTTCATCGACATACTTTAATATAAGGTAAGTTTCACATCATAGTTAAATGCAGTGTTTAAATCAAACTGTTGCAAAAGTCTATATTATTTTATTCTTTACAGATGTCGGCTCTGTTAAACCGTACTTACTTTCTCGACATTGCGAAAACTAAAAGTGTCACAGTATTTCTTGACGCTTTCCTAACACCACAAGTTAATATCGCTAGTTCTTCCAATCACGTAGTGTTAAATCCTACTGCTTGGTTCACCCTAGTGTCTTTTAAGAATGGGATACCAAACAACACTGTCTATTATCTCGGCGACAACCACCATTTCATTCAAAAGTATTATAAACGCCATATTCAAATTAGATGCAACAACGGGCATGTGCTATTAAGTCATGTGCAGTGGAAAAATCTTATATATTTAAGTAACTTGTGCATAAATTCGCAAATTTTAACGCTCTTTCAGTCTCATCAGCAATTAGTACAATGGCGCGATAATTGTCTGCAAGCACAATCATTTTATGCGCCCCCACCAATAAATGGTATTGACTTTCAACTGCTGTATAACACATTCACGCCAAAGACATTTATTCCTGTACCTTGCTATGTTAATGTTATGCATTTCTAAATTCATAAATAGACCTGTACTACTTTTGCTACAAATTGTCTGAGCCTGAGGGCTTGAAGTTAGAAATAACCTGTCGTAGCTAGAAAGTAGTTGTGCATTCCAATCATATTTCCATCTTTATATTTCTGTGGTGTTAGGGGTGTCTTGCAGGCCATCGTAGAATCGACATTACTTCTGTGTAAGTATAATATACGTTTAACATTAATTGTAAATATTATTATTAATGTAAATTTTCCGTAAATTTTAGGGTTTTAATTATTAATTGTTTATTTTTTGCAGGCTACACGATGGATTTAATTGATATTTCTACCGTAGCATTCGGTAGCGGCGTGGACATAAATCGTCTATCTAACGACTTAAATCAACTGGTTGGAGTGGGGATTTGGCATGACACCTACAAAGTTCAAAATACAAAGTGGCTGTGGCTTGTAAGCGACATCGTATCAACAATGAACAGTGACAAAGTGTTGTGTGGTGTGGCCGGAGTGTATCCTGGCTATGTAGCAGGAATTCTAAATCAGGTGACTGAAATTAACTTTTATGTACTCTGTAAGGAACAAGTGAAGTATTCAGACTATATTGAAAAATGCATTTCCGGTCGGGGTTGTACTATTTCGTTTATGTCCGTTCCGGGAAGCTATTGTAAGCTATCTTCTTCCAGTGGTGAATCTATTGTAATAAAATTCGCAACAAGAAACATTGAGGGTAAACTTCCATCAGTACTGACATTTGCATACGATCTGTTGAAGAACATTCGTTTATCGTCATTAGCGTACGTCATAGTGTACGATAATAAACGCGTAAGCTTCATCACAAACCACGTGTTGACTTGCAAACATGATTGTGTGCTAGATGAAGGTGCAGGCTACATAAATGAACCAAAGCGCCTTGCCAATTGTAAAGTTGAAACCAGTCATTGTTCAGTGCATCGCTACAAAAAGTTTCCTTGGCACCCTTTGTTCTGTACAAAGAAATCTCACCATTGGTATGGATTGCCTCATTGTGGTTGTAAATTGTGTGTGAAAAATGGACCTGCAACTTTAAAGTCGCTGTGTGTAAATACATTGGGAAACATGCTTCCTCGTTAATACAACAACAAGTTACTGAATAAATGTAAGTACTAAAAAAAAAAATTGTGTTCTTCATTTCAGTTTAATAAAAACCTATTCCTATCCTTTAAAAGAAAGAGGTAATTGACATAGTTAGTATTCGAACCTAGGATCTTATGATCATAAGTCCCACACCTTACCACGCAACTACCTCTTTCAGTTAAATATACCATTATATTAAGTTT
>JAJKFL010000029.1:0-112181 GCA_021186555.1 Reticulitermes speratus
AACTCTGTGACACTGCTGATGCAAACCGCTGACAGCCTGTCTTTATATCAGAACAGCACAAACAGCTGCTCACCTCTGTGATCTTCTTGCCGCAGCCAGCGCATTCTTGTGGCGAAGTGTTCTGCGTCTCCGACTTCACGTCCAGCGTCATTCTGACGCCTCAAACATATGACGCCACTATTACACAAGTAGCTGACTGATGCCACGATTGCTGTGTCTTCCTGGATATGCGGTTCAACCAATACCGTGATGTGATGATTACCTTGCTTCGTAATTCGAAAGTCGCGGGTTCGAAACATGGTTATATGACGAATTAACAGGAAGGAGGTCTTAGTGATTTTCCCTCAGAAACTCCGGACTAATAACTTCATGTAATAAGTTTTCTACCATCACCAGCTACGTCACTATTCCTGCGCTCATGTCGTCTGTAATTCATTCTTACATTGAATTTTCAAAAGGCCTAACTACAAACTAACAGTAAACAGGTACCTGTTATTAAATGGCTTTTTTACTGTGTCCCCGAGCACGGTAGTTTTATCGCACAGAAAGCTTGCATTTGCCGGTAAGTCTCGTGGCAGCTGCCGTGCTCAGATAAAAGAAACGCACTGTATAATACTTATTGAAGTGTTAAATAGTTAGTTTAGTATTTTGTTAAGCTTTACTTTTACGCATCACTTCAAAGTGAACAAGCCTTATGTCACTTACAGGACATCACTTCTGTTTCTCACAATAGCTACATACACTTTTGTTATAAGTGCGAGGTAATTTGAAGAGCTTGGATGTTCGCGTATCGTCCTTATCATGTATATTAATATGCAAAGTGTTGTCACATTATATCCACCGTGCATTTTGATAATAATTCACAATTATATATACATATATATTAAAAAATTATAATGAATATGAAATTAACACCCCGTGTTTTCACACGGCTTGGTCAACTACAATTTGTATAAAAAAAACCACTGCCAGCAATTTTTAATGACAATCTTCAATGTTAATAACAATCTACCTGCTGAAGTCTAATTTTATACTTTTTACATTGCACACCTTATATTTATATAATTTAAACTATAAAAATGGACACAATTCGTGTCACAGTTCAAACAGTACACAACGTAATTTTGTGCACTGTAGCCTGTTAATGTGACAGTAACTTGACTTTATATTGTGGTGTATATATATATATATATATATATATATATATCATGTGATTAACTAATGGATGTAATATGAATGTAACCTTGACCCTCTGAAGATGGTTCAACTGTAGCCGAAACATATGTAGGGGATATTGAACAATGCTTGATAATATAGTGCATTTGTTGGTTTATTGAAACTGTGAATTACGGAAAAGTCTGTTTGCGACATCGTAACTACTGAACTGCCGAACGGATGTTTCAAGATAGACTTTTTGTAAAGCTTATGATTCGGCACTGATGGCGGTCTGCTTTGTTTTTGTTAATTCCTTCTCAAAAAGTTCCATTTTAACCAAAAACGACTAAGGTTAAAAACTGACAGTGCTGCCTCGAATTGAGGCCAAAGGAAGTTAAATTTACTTTCCTTGGCCTCCGCTTGAGATAGCAATGTCGATTACAATGTTTTGTTTGTTATTTAGACGTTGCTTATGATCCGTTTATCTCCGAAAGAAATTATCCAGCATTAAGCATTAGTAATTATAATTGTTAGTGTTTATTAAGATTCACGTGCTGTAATTTTAGTTGATTAAATATGTTACTGTTTGCACGGTACAACTAGTCAGTCAGTTTTTTTAAACGCATCTGTTAAGTGTTTGTTGTATAAGTTTAGATCTTGTTAAATGTAATTCAGTTTAACTCGTGATATTCGTGGAGCTGAGCAGGATTTCGTATTTTTTTATCTCAGCGTTCTTTTTCTAGGTTGTCACTTTCAGTTGGGTTTGCAAATAAAGTATTTATTGTCGCAAATCACGAATATTCTAGTGAATAAACCTGAACGTGTCAATAACACTAGATGAAGTGTACTGTCACCTGCCATATCACGCTTTGCTAGTCTATACGGCAAATACACCTGCACGCTCTTTACTTACCGATAAAACAGAGACCACAAATCACGCATGAGACATTGGAGCGTGACAGAGCGCTCACCGCGTGAAATGCGAACAAAGTTGACATTGAAATCGAGCCGCGAGCAGGTTATGAGAGAGAATAAAAATTAAAAGAGAGAGAGAGAGAGAGAGGCGCGGTATTAAAAGAGAGTAATCATTCAGAGTAATCCTGAGGGCCGTGAGTAGCTTAATGGTGGACATATACAGTAGGACCGCAACAGCTGGTGACATCTTGCGGCGAGGGAAAGAAACTTATTAAAGGCCATGACTGCACAGCAGTAATAGCATTATGCTGTGTGCAGTGCAACAGTTGACTGACACAGGTACTTGACTGTTTGGCGGGCGGGCGGGCCGTATTCACAGATACAGCATGGAACGACGACCATTTAATTTACATATTTATGCCGTAAGCCGATCCCAGTGGCCGCGCGGTCTAAGGCGTGGGTCTGCAGCTGTTCACTTGCTGGGATTGTTGGTTCGAATCCCGCTGGGGCATGAATGTCTGTCTCTTGTGAGCGTTGCGTGTTGTCAGGTAATGTCTCTGCGTCGGGCTGATCACTCATCCAGAGGAGTCTTACCGAGTATGGTGTGTCTGAGTGTGATCGTGAAGTCTCGAAAATAAGGAGGCCCTAGCCCACTAGGGGCTGTTGCACCATTGGGGAAAATAATTCTACCGTATTGAACAAAAAAAACTGAATGTTACAACAAAAATAACCCAGAATTATGTGAAATTTGAGGTCCTCTTGGCGGTGTTGCTGAGGATTCAGGTTTTCTGGGGTGTGATATTCTGTCGTTAGGTAGGTGGTTTCCGACGTTTCGAAGGAACGTAGTGACTTAGTTTCGACGGTCAAACAATCCAAAAAGTATGCTTCTTGGACTGCCATTGAAGAAGAAGAAGAATACACTATGCCAAATAACAGAAATCGTGTAAAGTTAAAAGAAATGGCATTACAGGTTTTTTTCAGTACTTCGGTTTTTCCTTGTCAGTACCATTCAGCCAATGCTCCATACTCATATTTCATTCATCTAACACCAGTGCTTTAGAAATTTACGGCGTCGTTAAATAAGACAGCTCTCTTTCTCAATATCTGTGTGTCAAGGAATTGTCACAATTGTATCAAAAAGCAAACTGAAGTGCGTAGTAATACTGCACAATCAGCAGTGCACGTTTTATAAACCTTGACACCGAATATAGTTGCAATGAAACTTTAACACAGACACGCTCTCAGTTCTGTAATACACACAGCTTAAAAATCTCCTTTGTATGCGCAGGCCGACAACTGGATAATACATCAGAACTGAAATCTTCAACACTACCGAGCGCGTACGTGTTCTGGTGGAGAATTTGTGGATTAGTGTCAACAGTTCTGTTGCAGAACTGATAGGCAAATTGGGCTTTCTGAAACCGCACGACACATGCTGAGTAATTAATTATATTTGCTAATTGCTACAGGGCGGTCACATACTGCTTGCTCTATGGTAACTGACTGCTATGTTAGCAACTTGTTTTTAGTGACGTCACAGCCCTACCAAATAATAAAATCAGTCGTCAACAAAATACAATTAACTGAAACCACAAAATTAAACAAAAATTGTTATAAAGAATTTCGTGGCCTGAGGCTTTTACACTGATTTACGCTACCACAGGAATGGCGATAGTTGTAAGCTACTTAATGACACGTTAAAAGGGGCACGTGAAGTGATTAAATGTGCCGCATTAGATCAGCAGACCTTACGCTGAACATAAAAATTGTAGAGGCTGCAGGGTCGATTTTCTTTCCAGTCTGTAGTTTTTGCAGTTTGTTCATCAGAATGTAAGATACCCTCCATAATTATATGATTGATGACAATGTGATGTCATTGTGAGCATAGGCTAGTCAGTCTATAAATAAAACAGATAATATAATGTACGTCTCCATAAATAAATAGCTCAAAATTTTTCAAAATTTCTCGGGTGTTGTATCTCGGCTTTGCCAGAGAAAGGTTTATAAGTCCTTTCTCATTTCAAATATCTTCGCAGGCAACATCCCGCGAGCTACGGGTTGAGCAGGCCTGATTTTTTACTATTCTACCCAGAATAATGCTACAGAGGATCCTTACGAATCAATTATATCCTTTTAGAAAACAACACGGCGTCACATTCCATTCACATATCAAGGCTATGATGACTTAAAAACACACTTTCAGAAGTTCTGGATAGGACACACACACACACACACACATTAATTGCTACCACAGAATAACTGACGCTAAATACAAGGTGTCGCATAGACGGATGTCTTTATAAACGGGTTATACTGTATACGGCGAATTGAAGCGAGTTGGAGATCAAGATATCGTGGCCGACGCTATAAAACTACCCCTGCAGTAGCTTCAAGAGACAGTGGAAAATAGTGGTGACATTGGGACACACCCCTATCGAATAAACAGATTGATAAAACGAAGGGAAACACACAAACACAGGAGGCTCTAACTTGCCCTATCATAATACTGCATGGGGTTTCTCATCTCAATGGAACAATCACTAACCAAATGGTGACAGAGGTTGCAATGCATAGAGGGGGTGATAAAGCCACCCCCAGACAAGCTGGTCCTCATTTATTCTTCTACTGAGAGGCATATAGACGCGATGAAACTGAAGGGAGTAGTGAATGTACTATGCCCGGAGCATTAAAAGGGCATGGGCATGGCAATACTTACCCTGTGAGTACCAATGCACATCGGTATAGTGTGATCATTGCGTAAGACAGGAGAGCGCACCTGTATGTCTGTACATGTTACACGTAAGGTAGACAGCACACCTGTATGTCTGTACACGTTACACGTAAGGCAGGACAGCAAACCTGTATGTCTGTACATGTTACACGTAAGGCAGGAGAGCGCACCTGTGTCTGTACACGTTACACGTAAGGCAGGACAGCACACCTGTATGTCTGTACACGTTACACGTAAGGCAGGACAGCACACCTGTATGTCTGTACATGTTACACGTAAGGCAGGACAGCAAACCTGTATGTCTGTACATGTTACACGTAAGGCAGGAGAGCGCACCTGTGTCTGTACACGTTACACGTAAGGCAGGAGAGCACACCTGTATGTCTGTACACGTTACACGTAAGGCAGGACAGCACACCTGTATATCTGTACATGTTACACGTAAGGCAGGACAGCACACCTGTATGTCTGTACATGTTACACGTAAGGCAGGACAGCGAACCTGTATGTCTGTACACGTTACACGTAAGGCAGGACAGCACACCTGTATGTCTGTACACGTTACACGTTAGGCAGGACAGCACACCTGTATGTCTGTACATGTTACACGTAAGGCAGGACAGCGCACCTGTATGTCTGTATATGTTACACGTAAGGCAGGACAGCACACCTGTATGTCTGTACACGTTACACGTAAGGCAGGACAGCACACCTGTATGTCTGTACATGTTACACGTAAGGCAGGACAGCACACCTGTATGTCTGTACATGTTACACGTAAGGCAGGAGAGCACACCTGTATGTCTGTACATGTTACACGTAAGGCAGGAGAGCACATCTGTATGTCTGTACATGTTACACGTAAGGCAGGAGAGCACATCTGTATGTCTGTACATGTTACACGTAAGGCAGTACAGCACACCTGTATGTCTGTACATGTTACACGTAAGGCAGGAGAGCACATCTGTATGTCTGTACATGTTACACGTAAGGCAGGAGAGCACATCTGTATGTCTGTACATGTTACACGTAAGGCAGTACAGCACACCTGTATGTCTATACATGTTACACGTAAGGCAGGAGAGCACACCTGTATGTCTGTACATGTTACACGTAAGGCAGGACAGCACACCTGTATGTCTGTACATGTTACACGTAAGGCAGTACAGCACACCTGTATGTCTGTACATGTTACACGTAAGGCAGGAGAGCGCACCTGTATGTCTGTACATGTTACACGTAAGGCAGGACAGCACACCTGTATGTCTGTACATGTTACACGTAAGGCAGGACAGCACACCTGTATGTCTGTACATGTTACACGCAAGGCAGGAGAGCACACCTGTATGTCTGTACATGTTACACGTAAGGCAGGACAGCACACCTGTATGTCTGTACATGTTACACGTAAGGCAGGACAGCACACCTGTATGTCTGTACATGTTACACGTAAGGCAGGACAGCACACCTGTATGTCTGTACATGTTACACGTAAGGCAGACAGCACACCTGTATGTCTGTACATGTTACACGTAAGGCAGACAGCACACCTGTATGTCTGTACATGTTACACGTAAGGCAGACAGCACACCTGTATGTCTGTACATGTTACATTTCAAACCATCATTACCTGCCTCAGTGCGGTGTACTGTCGTGAATGCATTTAATGTTGCTGTGAATTAAGACAGGCAATCTACGAATAACGTAATATTGGGGCACGTTCGCGTAACCATTGTTGCCGTGGAAAAGCAATAAGTATTATATATTGTGAGCGTGTGTCTGTAGCCTTAGTTATCCAGCACACAAAGCGCATGCGCCGTATTATATTGTCATCTGTGGCCTGTCTGGCTGTACCATATTTTTCCACTTTATCTCATAAATGGCACGATTTTTAGGAAAGCAGTTATTGAACATAAAATGTGTTTTGATTTTCTGTACAACGTTTGTCTGAAACATGTCTGATTCTAAGAAGAATTCAGCGACACATTATCATAAACGTAAATAGGTCTTCATGTAAAGTACCGTTGTTCTTGTCAGGTTTTAAAGAAACTTAAATTTTCTCGACAGATTTTCTAACATACTCCAACATCAAATTTCATAATGTTTTCAGACTAAAATTTTTCATGTATTTCTCATCTCCTTGAAGCGTACTACATTCCCGGCCCATCTCATTCACCTTGATATCAGTACCCTACCAATATTCGGTAAAGAGTAAAGTTATGAAGTTCGTCACTGTATAATTGTCTCTCTTCTACTACTTGTTCCCAGTTCAGTCCACATAATCTCTTATAGCGAATTTTTATCAAATAACATGAAAGAACTCCCCAACTGTATGAAAACTTCAAAAGCAGACAAATCGCTCTTGTGTAAGTACATTGTTATGTGCATCTATATAATTATATGTGGAAGCATCTGTACTAAAGCCGTAAGCTGAAGGCCACCTGACATCGCCTGCTTGTTGCAATACATCTGTACTAAAGCCGTAAGCTGAAGGCCACCTGACATCGCCTGCTTGTTGCAATACATCTATATAACTATATGTGGAAGCATCTGTACTAAAGCCGTAAGCTGAAGGCCACCTGACATCGCCTGCTTGTTGCAATACATCTGTACTAAAGCCGTAAGCTGAAGGCCACCTGACATCGCCTGCTTGTTGCAATACATCTGTACTAAAGCCGTAAGCTGAAGGCCACCTGACATCGCCTGCTTGTTGCAATACGTCCAATACGATATTCGTTCCGTTTTCTGCCACGTTTTATTTCCGAGAAGTAAGACATAAAATGACGACTTTATTACAGACCAACCAATAACCAAAAAGAAAATACTTTTGCAAATAATAATAGCTATAAAATTATAATTATAACATATTTTAATAAGTCTCTTTATAAAATATGTCTACAACGAAGACTTCCTTAAATTCTTGCCACGATTTACGTAGTACTAGTACACAAAATGTCCAGCAGAGGAGGACAGTAAAGAGACAAGAGAACATCGGAACTGCTACAACGCTTACAGTATTGCACGTGTCAGACTTAGGTCTACGTCAGTTACGTTGTGGCTTTTTGTGTGTGCGGTCGAGTGCAGTGGAGACCAACAGTGTAAGTGGCCGTCAAATGGCACAGCCTTATTGTTATCACAAATTACCTTGCTTTACCGAGGCCCAAACAACAGTTGACAATTACAGTATATAGATAAATGTATTAAATTCTATGAATATAGGTTTTCTGTAGAAGCTAGTCGTTGTCCAGTATCTGCATTTATAGAATCAAAAAAGAGCCATTACCCTAGCTACTCCTTATCGACTGGTAAATATTTACCGACGTTTCGAAATATCTTTGCCTTTTTCAGCGTCAACATTCCTAGCAGGGTAAAGCTTGTAGGAATGCTCGAACCTGAAGTTGAAGGCGACAAAAATTTTCCGAAACGTCGGCAACAATTTAACCATTAGACACGATATAACATCCCGTAAAACGTGAATTTTCAGCAAGTCACATTTGGGGAACTAAATTGTCTATTATCGCGTTCACAAGAATCCATAGAAGTTACGCTTCTGTGTGCAGAAAATATACAGAAGGAATTTGTGTACATTTGGCTATGTCATGTACAATGTTTTTGTTTACGGAACTGCGGTTTCTCTAAGACATGATCGGTTCACCACTTTGTATTTAATGTAAATGTTTTCCAACCCAGAAGCCAGCTGCCTGGCGTGTGAAAAAAGTGTCAAATACGGTAATGAAATTTCCGCCATTTTACAAACACTTCCTTCCATTATGACGTCACGTGTCCACAAAAGCTATATCTAACTCCGTTTCATACGTAAAAAACGATATAAGACACTTTGTTCATACATGTACACCTGCACATATTACATCTATTTACACTGCCGTTATGTAAACAACACCTTTATTGAACTGCTTTATCAAACGGTTTGTACGACGTCACATTTTCTGCAACATCTAGGGCCCTTTTCCACGAGCGTGTTTGTAGCGCCACAAATAGTAGCGCGTCTGATGCCAATAGAACACGTACGGGGAAACTGCACCATAAGCGACACCGTGTTGCTAGCGTCCGAGTTGTGGCGCGACTGGTGGTTTGGACAAGCGACGGAGAGCGTTTGTGGCGCTTCACCCCGTGGAAAGGCGTTCACTTGAAGTAAATGGTTCGCTATGTCGCGCTGCTATTCGTGGCGCCACGAACACGCTCGTGGAAAAGGGCCCTTACTGGAAAGCACCACTGCTATCCGACAAATATTTTTGCTTTGTATAGAGACTCATTACAACACGTGACAAACTTCTTTATATGAAAAGCTGCCTGTAGTCTATTCGGTCATTTGCTAAAACTACACATTTTATATGTCTTAAAGAAACACAGGATTTTGTACGAGATAAAACGTGCGTAACTCAAAATTAACCATCAAAACATATTCTAATCACGTGTTAATTTATGTAAGGTGAGGTCAATAACATTTGCAAATATTTTTATGCACAAATACAATTCAATACCAAATGTGTAGCATTTTTTATTTTTTATTTTATACAAAATTTTTGTGAATCTGATGCGGTTTTGATATTGAGTTTTAAACAAAAGCCTAACGAAATTTAAAATTTCGGAGTGAAATTTTTAATTCACAAGTAAGTGGAAGTGTTCTGTGTGAAGTGTGAAGTGTTCTGTGTGAAGTGTGAAGTGTTCTGTGTGAAGTGTTCTGTGTGAAGTGTGTGTAGTGGCGAAAATATAACAGCTAGTGTCAAAGAATATGATGTTCAAAATCAAATATATTCTCCATCTTGGAAGTAACCAGTGTATCAGGAAAAGTGGTTTCCAGTGGAAAATGTCGAAACAGTGGAAATGTGTCTTTACGTGTAAATTCAGTGTCAATAGTGAAATTAAATAGCACTTCAAATGGCCTGTATAGTGTTCTAGTGATTAGTGCTAATGGTGAAATTGCAAGCTGTATTCCCCACTCCAATAACCCCCCACCAATCAACAACAACAACAACAACAACAACAACTTCAGCATAAATATCATCTCAGCATCAACTTCAACCACCACTTCAAGCTTCATTAACAACACTCCATCGTCCACTTCATAGCAGCAGAAGGAGCAACAGTAACTTCGAAACGTCGCAGCAACAGTAGGTGCTGATTTTTTTGTCCCCCCGCAGCTTCTCGCTCAATAAGGGTCGCTGGCTGAAACATTTAGATTTACAACAGCCTGTCCGTTATCAGACGGGGGTTTGGTTGTGTTTCGAGTCGTAGGGTTTTGTAGTATGTAAGCGTCAAGTTGGCAGCCTGAATTTCAGAGATGTCGTTACATAATTAAGGAAGTGTTTCGATGTGTTTTGTGTGTGTTGCTGTGTACCCCTCCCCCTCCCCCAATCAGCCGTTAGGTGGCGATGTTAGGATTTTCGTGACGTTAGGTAGGCAGTTTAGTGCCGGTCACATTGGTAGCGTAGTGCGTCGGCAGGCTGCATGAAACTTGACACTGTGTGTTTCAGCCAGCGGCGGACAGAGGCAGCACTTGGAGAGCTCGCAGAGAGACACATCGAATTGATCGTGACACGTGTGTTAGATTTTGGTATTGAATGTTTTGATGTGTTTTTATGTTGTGCAGAGTGCTTGAAGAACAGCACAGCTTGTAAGAGAGAATAACTTTCTTATAAAAATTTAAATTTTGTTTTACCGGTAATTTATTTAATTAAAAAGCCTCTTCCATTTCGAGGTTTTGCTGATGTGTAAGTTGTGGCATCTTCTGCATAGAATTGGTTCGCGCACACCAGGGTATAGAGTTCGCACGTTTACACTTGTCATTTGTTTTTCAAATGATAAAGTGACGTAAGACTCTTCACCTACCTACTTTCTCTTAATTTAAGGTAGATGCGTCAACAACACAAAACCTGACTGAAGTAACTGCTGTTTAAAATTCCTTCATTATATAATGAATTTTTAAATTTAATTTAAAAATCAATCACATATTAATTTTTTTTATTTGCAACGCAATTTTATAGTGTTTATATAAGACACGGTGACGCATCTACACCATAAATGGTGTGTGCACTCAATTCGGCCCTTAGCTCCTAGAGCGAAGCAGCCCGCTCCCCACATTCATACACACGACACACGATACAGTGAAGAAAGCATCCGATAGGTCTGAACACAGGACACTGGGCTGTGGAGCTCGACCGGTTTCAATTGGCAGCCGGAGGCGGCGAGCGGAGTGGACCTAACATGTTGTAGTGGCTTCTGTTCTTGTTCATGTTAGGTTTGGTGATGGGTGGGGGGAAACATTGCGTCGTGTGAACGTGTCAGAAACTGCTCTCATGTTACGGGACGCTGCGTGAGCCAGCAATGTCAACTGCGCAGTGGTTGCTGTGTAAAAGCCGTGCGCTTAAAATTTTATGGAATGTTCAAAATGAGTTACAGACTTGGATTTCAGTTAAAAGGAATGAAAAATATTAAGGACCTATTTTAAAATCCTCAATTTTTTCTTATTGAATATTTTCGTATTTTTATCTTCTGCATTCATCGAAAAGACGAGAGATTTTGTATATCAATAAATTTTCTTTTAATTTTGCAATAATTTGGCCAGTACAAGCTGCAGCTTTTCCACTGTTTCTTTTCGTGCTCTCTCTTCAAAATTTTATAGTTCTAGGCGGAGGGTGGTGGGGGGTACCAGGATGTTTAAGATTTTATGAATCAGCTGCACCTTGCATTAGAAAAAAGAGGACACAAATTATTAAATTATCTGGAGACATATTTGTCTCGAGTTTCAGAATACTGCATTTGGCAGATTGTCCTCAACTCTACTGACAACTTTGTGTTATTCTAATGTTGTGGTTGAATTGTTTCAGATTCAGTTCAGCTAATCTCTTCGGAGTGACAGATCTGTGGACAAGTTTCTGCTCTCATTTTTTTAAATTTTGGCACTGACAAGCTGCAGCTTTTCCATGCTAAATCGATAGGATATTTTCTTCTAAATATGTAAGAGTGCTTGGGAGGGGGAACCAGACCATTTGTTACGAAATTCTGGATTAGTTGCAGCCTGCAATAGAAAAACGAAGACCGCTAAATTTTTAAATGTCGTGGAGAAATATTTATCTCCATTTTCAGGATTTATTTCACAGAAGGCCCTCAAATCTACTGACAGCTATGTGGTATTCTAATATTCTGATTGAATTGTTTCAGATTGAATTCGGCTCATCTCAACAAAAATGGCACACCTGTAAACAAATTCGAGAGAACACCAACTTGATAAACAAATTTCCGCACAACGGTTCCAATTTACTAAACATGTTTTCTCTTTCAGGTGTATTAATTTTTTAGTTTGTTTTTTTTTTTATTTTCAGGTCCCCCTCCTGGCCCTGTGGCTCATCGTGCCGAGGGGGTGTAACAAGGAAAGACGCATTACAGTTAAATTATTTTGATTTCCCGCTGTCTTTATCAGTGTTGTACCAGAATTCTGATTCTGAAGATAAATTCAAAGACAGAATGTTAACAGACCAGATAAATATTTCCTAAAATCAAACCGTAACACGTTACACATAATAATGTACGTTTTTATACTAAATAATCACAATCAATTGTGACATTCAGATCTGCTTTCGCCAGCAAGATATAGTTTACGAAAACCAAACTTGCACTGGGTCATTACCATCGCTGTAACTTGTATCTTAATGTAATTAAAAACTACGATAACATATATGTTTATGAAACTGTGGTAAGCGTAAAAACAAGCTGGTAACAAGAGCCATTCCGTGCGTATATCAGTCGGTGTGATGCGTTGAGATTGAGTAATTCAGCAAACCTTCAAATTAATAACTTTAATTTGAATGGGTTTTTGGGAAAACGTAACAATTTTCAGCTGTAACACAAATTGCCTTCAACTAGCTGATTTACCGTACTGTTTGACACGTTGTCATATGAAGAAAATTAATTCTGATATTTTAACCGGGAATGTTTCGCGATTTTTATCTTACATATGCGTCCTTTGGCTAAACAGGGTCCAAAGTGCAGCACAATAAATATGTGAACTATACGTTAAGTGTCATTTAATTTTGTTCCCCTCAGATATGAGCGTCGCCATTTATCAGAATTTTTACAAATATTTAACATAAGGTCTGCTCTCTTTTGGGATTTCACGCAACATAGATAGTAACTTCGTACCAGCGTTTCGGGACAACTTATCGGTTCCATCTTAAAGGGCCAAGAAGTCCAAGAAGAATCTTTTTGGAATGTTTGACCCTTGAAGATGGAACCGATGGGCTGTCCCGATACGTCGGTGGGAAAATATCATTCTACGCTGCGTAAAATTCCAAAAGAGCGTAGGTTTCATTTACACAGCGGGGGAAGCCTGAAAACATATACAGATTAAAAATAATCACAAATATGATCAGCCTTCAGCGTAATTGAAAATAATAATTTGCGTGCTTTATAAGAACACTTTACATTGTAAAGAATATCGAGATAATATTTCTTAATGCTATTTTCTTTTTGCAGATCTATTCGGACAAATTCGACATTTGTGCTGAATTTTTTAATTGACGCGACATGGCGATTAGGTGATGCATGATACAAATACATAATACATAATACATAATGCATAATACATAATACATAATACAAATACATAACACACGCAGACAATGACTTCAGTGCATGTAGCCAATCAGGAGAGCTTTATGGAGCCAGCATTCGATATACGAGGGCTGTCCAAAAAGTATCCGACTATATTTTTTCCCGCGGTAAGTAATGGCGAAAGGGTGGGGAAACTGAGCGTAGTGGTAGAAGGGACTTTCATGCGCATGCGTGATTTTTTGCTGCCTCGCAACACCGCCGGATGCGTCTGTCGCTGCCAGATAGCGAAGTGGTGTAACACGTGTTCGTCGCATTCTCGTTTCGCTCAAGATGACAGAATGTTTGGAGCAGCGATACTGCATCAAGTTTTGTCAGAAACTTGGGGATACCCAAGCGGAAACAATCCGCAAAATTCAGCAGGCTTTCGGTGATGATGCAATGGGGGTCACTCAAATTAAAGAGTGGTTCAACCGCTTTAAAGATGGCCGCATGTCGGCGGACAGTGACCAGCGTTCCGGGAGACCGTCAACGAGTCGAAATGCTGATGTCATTGACAAAGTGCGGACATTGATCATGGAGGACCGTCGTTTGACCGTCCGGGAAATTGCTGATGAGGTTGGGATCAGCAGAGGTTCCGCAAACACGATTTTAACTGAGGATGTGGGCATGCGAAGAGTGGCGGCAAAATTTGTACCCAAGCTCCTTTCGCCGGAGCAGCAACAACTCCGCCTTGAGGTCGCACAGGACATGCTGGAGTGCGCCAACAGGGATCCTGAGTTCCTGAAGACTGTGATCACTGGTGACGAGTCGTGGGTGTACGGATATGACCCGGAAACCAAGGTCCAGTCGTCACAATGGAAGCATCCAACATCCCCGAGGCCCAAAAAAGCACGACACGTTCGGAGCAATGTGAAGGTGATACTGACTGTTTTCTTCGATTACCGGGGTGTTGTGCATCATGAGTACGCACCACTAGGCCAAACTGTTAATAAGGAGTACTACCAAGAAGTCCTCCGTCATCTTCGTGATGCAGTTCGGCGCAAGAGACCGGAGCTGTGGGACGCACGCAACTGGCAGCTGCATCATGACAATGCCCCAGCTCATTCATCACACCTGATCCAGGGTTTCCTGGCTAAGCACGGCATTCCGCAGGTTCGCCAGGTTCCCTACTCTCCTGACATGGCTCCTTGTGATTTCTGGCTGTTCCCGAGATTGAAGACACCGCTAAAAGGCGCCCGTTTTGACAGCCGCGAAGACATCATACAGAACGCGACGGCGCAGCTGCACACCATTCCAAAACAAGCCTTCCAGAATTGCTTCCAGCGATGGAAGGACCGCTGGGCTAAGTGTGTGGAGTCACAAGGGGCCTACTTTGAAGGGGATTAGGTATTGTAACCACCCAGATACAGAACTTTTTTTTCCCGGCCAAAGGTCGGATACTTTTTGGACAGACCTCGTATATGTATATATATATATATTTATCTACCCGCTTAAAGGCCGCGTTAAGTGTGCAAGTGGCTTACAAGACAATCCGCATAAACTCAAGTTTACTCAGGTAAAAAATATGTTTTCTTAATGTTGGGCCATTGTGTTTAGTATGTCTGGGCATTATTTTGTGTTTAGTATGTCTGGGCATTATACATTGTGTTTAGTATGTCTGGGCATTATACTTTGTATTTAGTATGTCTGGGAATTATACTTTGTGTTTAGTATGTTTGGGAATTATACTTTTTGTTTAGTATGTCTGGGCATTGTACTTTGTGTTTAGTATGTCTGGGCATTATACTTTGTGTTTAGTAAGTCTGGGAATTATACTTTGTGTTTAGTATGTCTGGGAATTATACTTTGTGTTTAGTATGTCTGGGCATTATACTTTGTGCTTAGTATGTCTGGGCATTATACTTTGTGTTTAGTGTGTCTGGGAATTATACTTTGTGTTTAGTATGTCTGGGCATTGTACTTTGCGTTTAGTATGTCTGGGCATGATACTTTGTGTTTTGTGTCTGGGCATTATACATTGTGTTTAGTATGTCTGGGAATTATACTTTGTGTTTAGTATGTCTGGGCATTATACTTTGTGTTTAGTATGTCTGGGAATTATACTTTGTATTTAGTATGTATGGGCATTATACTTTGTGTTTAGTATGTATGGGCATTATACTTTGTGTTTAGTATGTCTGGGCATTATACTTTGTGTTTAGTATGTCTGGGAATTATACTTTGTGTTTAGTATGTCTGGGCATTGTACTTTGTGTTTAGTATGTCTGGGAATTATACTTTGTGTTTAGTATGTCTGGGCATTATACTTTGTGTTTAGTAAGTCTGGTAATTATACTTTGTGTTTAGTATGTGTGGGTATTTTACTTTGTGTTTAGTATGTCTGGGCATTATACTTTGTGTGTAGTATGTCTGGGAATTATACTTTGTGTTTAGTTTGTATGGGCATTATACTTTGTGTTTAGTATGTGTGGGTATTGTACTTTGTGTTTAGTATGTCTGGGAATTATACTTTGCGTTTAGTATGTCTGGGCATTATACTTTGTGTTTTGTGTGTCTGGGCATTATACATTGTGTTTAGTATGTCTGGAATTATACTTTGTGTTTAATATGTCTGGAAATTATACTTTGTGTTTAGTATGTATGGGAATTATACTTTGTGTTTAGTATGTCTGGGCATTATAATTTGTGTTTAGTATGTCTGGGAATTATACTTTGTGTTTAGTATGTCTGGGCATTATACTTTGTGTTTAGTATGTCTGGGAATTATACTTTGTGTTTAGTATGTCTGGGCATTATACTTTGTGTTTAGTAAGTCTGGGAATTATACTTTGTGTTTAGTATGTCTGGGCATTATACTTTGTGTTTAGTATGTGTGGGTATTGTACTTTGTGTTTAGTATGTCTGGGCATTATACTTTGTGTTTAGTATGTCTGGGAATTATACTTTGTGTTTAGTATGTCTGGGCATTATACTTTGTGTTTAGTATGTCTGTGCATTATACTTTGTGTTTAGTATGTCTGGGCATTATACTTTGTGTTTAGTATGTCTGGGCATTATACTTTGTGTTTAGTATGTCTGGGCATTGTACTTTGTGTTTAGTATGTCTGGGCATTATACTTTGTGTTTAGTAAGTCTGGGAATTATACTTTGTGTTTAGTATGTCTGGGCATTGTACTTTGTGTTTAGTAAGTCTGGGAATTATACTTTGTGTTTAGTATGTCTGGGAATTATACTTTGTGTTTAGTATGTCTGGGCATTATACTTTATGTTTAGTATGTCTGGGCATTATACTTTGTGTTTAGTATGTCTGGGCATTATACTTTGTGTTTAGTATGTCTGGGAATTATACTTTGTGTTTAGTATGTCTGGGAATTATACTTTGTATTTAGTATGTCTGGGCATTATACTTTGTCATTAAACATTTTATCTTCGTTCAAATGTTGCAAAATGCTGCAATGAAATCTTTCTTATTTCTAGTTATACATTTTTTTCCGTTATTTCTTAATTATTATCTATATTTCACGCATATAGGCACTTGTTTCCTTTTTAAACGAATTCGAAAATAAACTGTATTCTTATATATTTCCGTATACTCTATATTTACAAATAAAATTTTATTTTTCTATGGAAGGCGTTATCAAATTATTCTCATAATTATTGGTCCCATTTATATGTATGCTTTAAAAATATTAACTTTCCAAAATTCACATTAAATTCATCACACAAATTTTATATAATCACCTACACAGTGTTTAACAGGAACGTTACATTTGGAAGACACATGTGCATATTGTCTGGAAGACACACGTGCATATTGTTTGGAAGACACACGTGCATATTTACGAGGCGTAAACATTACGACTTCGTCACTGCAAAATATTAAAGCAAAATCCGATATAGTGCCTAAAACACCAACCTTAAAGTGCATAAAAAATTTTGAGTCTCTAACAGTGCTACTTTTTTCAGGAACCTTCAACAAATCGCTGTGCCTTTATCGCAATGAATGTAACCAGTACAGTTGATGCAGCAGTTTTGAATAAGCCAAGAGCTGACACCCTTCACGAGGGTCCAGTCATAGCAGCTTCGTGAAATGCATTCTGCCTTCGGTTTGCACAGGACACGTCGAAGATAAAACAGACACAAAACGCAATAAGTGCAGTCCTCAGTATTGCGCAGCTGCATATTTTGCTTTGTGCTGAGTAATGTTAAGGATTGTTTGACTTTAAACGTACTAAATGAGCTGAAATATATATTTGAGACTTTGCTTTAAATAAAGATTCAGTTGGTACTCCACACTCCTTCAATTTAACCTGTGTTACAACAGTCCGTTAACCTCACTTACAGCCCCAATTACATTTTCATATATTACTTAAAACCCTTTTACATGTTCTGATCAAACTTTAAACCAAAGATCAACAGGCTATATCCGAGCCGTCTTTACATCGTGTTCGACTATCCACGTTGTCCCAGAACTTAATATAAGTAAATCCAAATAACATATAAATTATTACAAAAATATATCTTCGCTCTTCTAGACTGTTACGCAGGGTTCATTGGTAGTGGTTACCGAAGTTTCACGACAAACTATCGGTCCCATTTCAAGAATCAAGCAGCCCAATGCGACATTTTTGACTGCTTGACCGTAGAAGGCACGACATATACTCTGTCCCGAAACGTCGGTAATTAACTACCAATAAACGCTGCGTAACATACTAGAAGAATGAAGATCTCATTTACACCGCGGCGGAAGCCTGAAATATCGCATTACAACGATGTGTTGAACAACTGCTAAGTGCAACAGGACAGACTGTTGTGAGATCTGCAGTGTGCACATGTGATCGGTTAGAAACATTTACTGACAGTTTAGAATTATAGTTAGCCATATATAAACACGTTAGGAGCCGAATGTGATTCCAAAAAACAGAAAACTTTTCCAGTTAAAAGATCACAACTTTACGTCTCGCATATTTTAATATTTGAAGTACGATAAGCTGGATTATTTAATTTCCGTTGTCGCTGATTAAACGCAATAGCTATTTACGTGCCTTACAACAGTCTTACATAAGTCATTCAAAATTATATTTTATTGTAACCTTTCATTATCATGCAATGTCTTCTAGCTTGCAGAGTGTACAGAGATGGAAAATGTTTAAAATATAATTTGTTGTCACGAAAGAGTCTTTTTAAAGCTGAACAGAACAGTCGTAACGATCCTTCAGTTTTCAGGCGCGTTTATAGAATTACAAAAAGCGACTATTAGCTTCGCCTTGTCTGTCTGTCCGCATGGAACAACTCGGCTCCCACTGGACGGTTTTTTATTAAATTTGATATTTAAGTATCTTTCGAAAATCTGTCGAGAAAATTCAAGTTTCATTAAAATCCGACAAGAATAACGGTACTTTACATGAATTCACATTAAAGACGATGCACAAAGTCCAACAAACAAGCGGTTCACAATTGAAATTTTATGACTACTAACTTTGTATATTTTAGAATTTCAATATTCTAATCGTTTTAATGAGGCAGACACTAACTAGATTAGCTGTTGCCTTGTGTTGCTTTTTTCTGAATAACTGCATGATGATGGCACCGCGGTGCCGAAACATGTAGGTGTTTTATACTTGCTTTTGAATGTATTTTATTAAGTGCAAAAGTTGGTTGATGTATTAATTATAAGAATATGCATGGTATGAATAACATTAGTCTGAATATGATATTTGCATTACCTTCTTGGTCTTCCAAGTGACTGTTTTGATGTTTCGTAACCAAACATTTATTGGCATTTCTTTTCTTTCCCTTATACTTGAGTTGTAGAAAAATTTATAATTTCCAAGTAATGTTAGGATTCTCTTACGGATAAGGCAGCTCAGACTTATCTAAATCTACCAAACCCCACGACTGTCTTTCGCTTGAAGATTAACATGTGAGAAAAAGGGAGGTCTTGCGGATTTCTAACAGCTTTCCGAAAAGAAAGAAAAAACACCACTACTAGGTCTGCCACGTCTGCGAGGTGTGGCTGAGGTTTCCGTTCTTATGGGGTACGACGTTTCGTCAAAGGATAACCGGATCACGACATTTTGAGACAACATATCAGCCTCATCTTCAGAAGTCAAAATGTGCAAAATGAATTCGTCACTCTGTCTGTCCATCCGCATGGAACAACTCGGCTCGCACTGTTAAGGAGTGCACGGAGAATTTTAACCGAATTCAAATTTAATCAAATAGAACAAAGATAAGAGGCAGTTTACGTGACGGTCTGCGTACATTAATGTCACTGCTATTTAGAAACAGAGAGATACCAAACGAAGCCGAAGAAACATGTGACGATCTTAAAGTAACAAGGGACAGGATGTGTTTTCTGTGAGATACGATCTGAAGCCAAAGAAACAGCTGATGATCTAAACATCACAATCTAGCAATGTTTTGCTATTATGCTGACAATAATTGACCAAGCGCGCCAGAAGTGCTAGGCACAGAGGAAATTTCCTAACATGTTACTATATGCTTTCAGCACAAAATTTTATAAATTTCAACGGGTTCCAGAGTTTCATTATTTGGAATATTCGGTGTTGTCCATACTTCGCAATAACACGTATTACGTATCGTCCATAAGTGTTCAGTTATCCCACAACACATTCACGCCTAGAAAGTAGACATCCTTTCTATATCATTCATTTTGCTTAAGTCATCTGTCTGCTATCGATATACCGTCTTATTTATTTGTGCAATTTGATAACCAAAAAATTAAAAACAGCAGAAGCAAAAAACATTAGTAAAAATTTTAAAAGTCCACTCCACGCGTACTAGCAGGGCATTTGAATGCCCAAAGAAGTGGTAGACATGAAAACCGAAAAAAAACCAAACACGGTCTGGCATTCCGTTACACAAAATGCCTAAATAAAATTAATTAAAATATTTCAAAACAAATTCTGCTACATGCAATAAATTACATCTGTTCCATATTTTATATACCATTAATTTAACGTTGTGTTCACCGTGCGTCTTAATGTTAATATTTAGTTTTTCAACCAACAAATGCACTTATAAATAAAATTTCACTACGCCAAATGGACGGTGATCAGTGAAGTGCTTAGCAAAGTGCCCCTGATGATGGCCAAATTGAGGCCGAAACATATGTAGGGTATAGTGAAATTTTATTTATGTATGCATTCTTTGGTTGAAAAATTAATATTTATATACTATATTACATACCGTCATTATTCCGTGGTGTGCCTCTATATAACGCCTCCAGAATTAACTGACAGATGTCTCTGTAGGCCAACGAATTAATACAAAACGATCTCTCTTTTCGCACATTTCAACAACCGTCTGTTACAAAAATGCATTTGTTTCAAGTAACATTCCCATATAATTAACTGCCATCCTCACAGAGACACTTATAAACAGTTACATAAATAACAGACAGGAATAATTAATTTCGAAACAGTTGATCTGATCGTGTTTGTGCTGACAGCAGCGACAACACTCTGCAGCGGACAAATCAGTAGTCTTTAGGTGCGAGGGTAGTAGTATAAACAGAATTTACTGGCCTCGTGGAAAAGAAAAGGAGTTAACCGCAGATGAATGGTGCTGCCATCTGTCGGAGCCACATGGGAGTTTTAAACATTCCCATATACTATTTACACACACCAACTGGATGCAACTTTATTAAAAAACTGTATAGTTTTTTAAAACATATTTAAAAACCTTTTAAACCCCAACACATGTTTCGGCTCTTATAGAGCCATCTTTAGGGGTTTATCGTCGTTAAAACTGCATATATTAAAACGTCGTTTTCATTGGTTCACTTTTTGGCAAGGTTTCCCACTTTTCACCGTCCGGCACGCACAGACACCACTTGTTATTGGTACTAAGATAATGTGTTAATGTTTCGGTAGGTATTGTATTTGATGCATGGTACTGGTTTATCTTGTTCATTGGGTCGTGTTTTTCATGGTGTAGGCTGTACTGTTTGTGTGCGCGTCTGAAGCTGAAGCTTCAGACGCGCACACAAACAGTACGTGACGTGTCACTCTTCTTTGGCTGTTTCACCCTGAAGATTATGGCACCATGGTATTTCGAAACTCCTTAGCCACTCTCCCAAAAGCAGAGCGTCACATCCCGGAAGACCTGTACACTGAGCAACGCCCCTGACGATATCAAACCACCTACATTTTTTCCTTCCTCTTTTAATCACACCATTAAGTAATTATGTCAAGTCAGTAATTATGTCAGTTTCTTAATTTATACATTTCATCACTTTTCATATTCCCCCAGCTATATAACAACTTGCCGATCCAGTGGCCGCGCGGTCTAAGGCGTGGGTCTGCGGCCGCTCGCTTGCTAGGATCGTGGGTTCGAATCCCACCGGGGGCATGGATGTCTGTCTGTTGTGAGTGTTGTGTGTTGTCAGGTAGAGGTCTCTGCTACGGGCTGATCACTCGTCCAGAGGAGTCCTACCGAGTGTGGTGTGTCTAAAGTGTGTGATCGTGAAGCCTGGACAATGAGGAGGCCCTGGCCCACTAGGGGCTGTTACGCCATTAAATATATATATGTATACATATAAAACAACTTTGTAATAATCATTTAAATTTTGAAACATTCTACAATTCCTTACTTACTCCTTTTCCTGTGGCCCAACAGCTCAACTCGGGCCTGGGCCGCCTCATTGTTGAGGTTTCTAGATTACACACAATTAGACACACACACACCCGGTAGGACTCCTCTGGACGAGTGATCAGTTCGTCGCAGAAGCCGCTACCTACACAAAACACAACAAACACAAAAAGGCGAACATCCATGCCATCAGCGGGATTCGAACCCGCGATCCCAGCAATCAAGCGGCTGCAGACCTACGTTTAGACCGCACGGCCACAGTGATTGTCTTATTTATCTACGTAACTCATCTCTAAAAATCTGTTTCAGTCTTGTGAGTAAAGTTCTCCCTAGAACAGGCCACGAAGGCTCAGAGGGGGAGTAGAGGTATAGCTCTGCTCTTTCATAACCCTGGCACTAGATGAGGGTGGGTGGTCAATTCCACGCCCCGGCCGCATTACCCCCGGCAGGAGGCTGCGTGGGCCCCAGGGCCGGTACGGGTGCGGAAAATCTCTTGCGAGTGCATGTGGTAATGATAAATGTGTTTCGTATAATGATTAATGGTAACGAACGCCTGATCTGCTTCTTCCACCAGTTCTTTCACTTGTCAAAACTAAAACAATGTGACGTACTGTTATATCCATTGCTCTCCGGCATCCTACAGAGCATTGCTTTGTTTAAAGTTACCAGGCTTAGTGTTATGATGAGTATGGAGCATTTGTGGAATGATACTGACAAGCGAAAACGGAAGTGCCACGAGAAAAACCTGTCCCAGTCCGACTTTGTCCACCACATCTCACATCGTCTGGCTTGAGATCGAACCCGGACCTCCGCGTTAAGAAGCGTGCGACTAACCTTCTGAACCTGAAAGCTAAAAGGAAGTTGTTACAACAATCAGCTCGAACCTCACAGAGAACAGTTTCCGACCGTTCGCAGTGTCCGTCGGTAAGCAAGGTGTAAGTACGGTGTTACCGTGACAAACATAACGGGACACACAGACTGTGTGCACAAACTTAATAATACCAACAGATGCACACGGTAAATACAGACACAGCGTTGTACATATATTTACCGTGTGCATTTGTTGGTGTTAAGTTTATGACAAGATGCACGGTCTATATAATATAAAATATGTGGACAAAAACAGAGTTGTTAGTGTTAAACCTGGTGGCAAGTAGAGTAACCACTAAGCTTTTTTTTTGACGTAAAACGTCTTACATTTCGGTACACATAGGTGGGTCACCTCGGCGCTCGCGGTGTCAGACTTTCGCGTTACCTACGTTTCTTCACAGTGCTCCGCGCCTACTTCGACTACAGCAGTGAACGATACATAGTTTGAAAGGCAAGGAATATGCCTACATGCTAAAAGAAGAATCATCGAAAAATCTTGAAATCTGCCAAAATGGCGGCCATGTCAATATCACGTACGATTTTCACACTCTCACCATCTAACGTCTTACATTTCGGTAAACAAAGGTGGGTCACCTAGGCGCTGTTTTTTACAGGTTCACGATGCCGAGACTAACTAACGCACAAAAGCAAGACAACTAATTTCACCTCAGTCACCCAACTGCGTCTACTCAGCCTCAACGTTCAAAGTTTAGCGGCTCACGTTCGCGATCTACAAGTCGACGACATCATTCAGCGGGCCGATATACTGGCTCTCAGCGAAACCTGGATGGACGATGCCAACGCCGTCTCGCTGCTCAACTACACTTTGGTCAGTCAACACAAGCGAGAAGATGTCAGAGCCGGCGGCGTGGCTATCTTCGAGAGAAACGAGGCGCTCACCCGTGCCATCAAACACGGACTTCTCGGGCTCGATGACCAATGTTACGGCATGAGAGCCGCCTGCAGCAAAGGAGACATGTGTGCTGCAGAAGTTGAGATCAACGGTATCACGACCTTACAGGTTTCTGCTTACATCTCTCCCGGTACCAGTCCTGATGACTTGCAATTCTTCCTACTACGATTTCTCATGGCATACACGCCCAAAGCAGCTAACGCGTTCAAAATCATCAAAGAACGAAAACTACACGAGATGCCCGTCCAGCTCACCGGCGACTTCAACCTAGATACTCGTCCCGGCAAGAATAACGACTGTTTCATCGAATTCATGAAAGAAGAACTCGGTCTAGAAATCCGCAACGATCCCGCGCAATCTACGACGCTCGGCGGCAGCGCGATAGATCACATCTTCACCAGGCGTCTCTCCCATCTCAAGACGTAAACTACGCGACCTACTTCTCATACCACAAGCCACGGCTAACCATTACAGAGACATAAACACATACATCTAACAACTTGTAAAAATTTCTGAAAACATACAAACTCCAATACAGTCAACTTCTTTCTTTCTTTCTTTCTTTCTTTCTTTCTTTCTTTCTTTCGCCCTTCCCTCACTCAAGCAGCTAAAACATTTTAACACCCGCAAAAAAAGATCGCCAACATTCAACTTGTCGGCGTGACGTTTTACGTACAATTTGCGGTTCAGTCGTAGCTTGAAACACCGAAGATTTTTTGATGGAACATCCTGTGTAATTTAATAGGCTCTATTGTACTTTTATACAGGGGCTAGTGTTTATTTACTGTTCACAGGTAGTGAAGTATAGGATGCCTGTAAAGAGTGTAAACTTTAATTGCTATAATTATATACGGTGATATAAGCCTGTTCAGTATATTACTCGGTCCAACATACAGCACACTGTGCAGCACTTTACTGTCTAAATGTGCAGCACTCAAACTTTACTGTCTAAATGTGCAGCACTCAAACTTTACTGTCTAAATGTGCAGCACTCAAACTTTACTGTCTAAATGTGCAGCACTCAAACTTTACTGTCTAAATGTGCAGCACTTTACTGTCTAAATGTGCAGCACTTTACTGTCTAAATGTGCAGCACTCAAACTTTACTGTCTAAATGTGCAGCACTTTACTGTCTAAATGTGCAGCACTTTACTGTCTAAATGTGCAGCACTCAAACTTTACTGTCTAAATGTGCAGCACTTTACTGTCTAAATGTGCAGCACTTTACTGTCTAAATGTGCAGCACTCAAACTTTACTGTCTAAATGTGCAGCACTTTACTGTCTAAATGTGCAGCACTCAAACTTTACTGTCTAAATGTGCAGCACTTTACTGTCTAAATGTGCAGCACTTTACTGTCTAAATGTGCAGCACTTTACTGTCTAAATGTGCAGCACTCAAACTTTATTGTCTAAATGTGCAGCACTTTACTGTCTAAATGTGCAGCACTCAAACTTCTTCCACTTCTCACACCTATCTGCCAAGCTCGGTCTTCAAGGTGTGCGGCAACAACATGTAAATATCGTTACAGACTGGACGTCGCACCGACATGAGAATGCAGTTGTCCTCAGTCACTGCCAGCTTAAAGGACTTTGTGAGACGAATAAACAACACCATTCTTCACACTAGCAGCCTGTGAGGTCAGATTGAATGTACACTGAAATAGGGGCTCTTTATTGCTCAGTGGACAAAAATAACGCAATGAAGCAATTAGTGTAATAGCAATTAAGGTAATACGTTAGCTGTCGGCCAACATGCGTCAGTCGTGTTGTTAACTGCAGTGACGTGTTTACAAATACTGTGACGGAGCGTTTGGGCTGTACGTGGCTGTACGTGACGTGCAGGTGGTTCATAAGAACCAATATCGCGCGCCGTCGCACAGTACTGTACGTAGTGCAGTGCCTTGTGGCTTATACAGTGCCGTGCAGGTGGTTCATAAGAACCATTATCGCGCGCCGTCGCACAGTAATGTACGTAGTGCAGTGCCTTGTGGCTTATACAGTGACTCACGTTTTGTTATGAAGTACCAACTGCATGTTATCATAAACTTCACACTGTTATTTGTACCTTGCATTTTATTACTAAGTTATTGTCCAGAAGTTTCCAACAACATGTGTTCTATATTGAATGATTTTAAAATTTATCACAAAATCACTCTATATTCCGACATGTTTCGGTGGCAGCCACAAACATCATCAGGGAAAGTTCACCCTGTAAGCTGAAATACCGCCATTATAAAGCACTGTTTGTCTTGTTATGCACTCGCAGGAAAATCTAAGTGGATTTTACTGTCCCTAGCCAGATCAATCCAGTCCATGCTCCACCTCTTCCATTCCACATTTTACTGTCCCTAGCCAGATAAATCCAGTCCATGCTCCACCTCTTCCATTCCACATTTTACTGTCCCTAGCCAGTTCAATCCAGTCCATGCTCCACCTCTTCCATTCCACATTTTACTGTCCCTAGCCAGTTCAATCCAGTCCATGCTCCACCTCTTCCATTCCACATTTTACTGTCCCTAGCCAGATAAATCCAGTCCATGCTCCACCTCTACCATTCCACATTTTACTGTCCCTAGCCAGTTCAATCCAGTCCATGCTCCACCTCTACCATTCCACATTTTACTGTCCCTAGCCAGATAAATCCAGTCCATGCTCCACCTCTTCCATTCCACATTTTACTGTCCCTAGCCAGTTCAATCCAGTCCATGCTCCACCTCTTCCATTCCACATTTTACTGTCCCTAGCTAGATCAATCCAGTCCATGCTCCACCTCTTCCATTCCACATTTTACTGTCTCTGGCCAGATCAATCCAATCCATGCTCCACCTCCTCCATTCCACATTTTGAAGATCCACCAATAAAATGTACAATGTATTAAATTCTGTACATTCCACTTCAAACATGAATTTATATCACTGCGCTACAAGCCGGAAGGTCGCGGGTTCTATTTCCGATGGGGTGATTGGGACTTTCATTGTCTTAATTATTTCGGCCGCACTATGGCCTTGAGGTCAACTCAGCCTCTAAGAGAAATTAGTACCAGGGTATCTCCTGGTGGATAAAGGCGGCCGGTGCGTAGGGCTGAAAACCTTACCACCTTCATGTGCCGATTGTATAGAAATTCTGGGAGCCTCAAACTCCTGGAACCCTCAGGACGTGTCCAGGCCTGTAATGGGATTGCTTTACCTTCACATGAATTTATATTGTACATGTCTTAAGAGAGTACGAAGGGAAAGTATTTGTGCCGTACGCAGTTTGGTATCGCTACTTTTAGGTAAGCAGAGTATCGCTACTGTTAGGTAAGCAGAGTATCGCCAGTCACAACAATCTTCGTATATTAATTAAGTTCCATGACTCAGTCACAGTGTCCTATCTTTTTGTCTTTTTAATGTCATTAATTTATTTTTCAAAATTTTAATATACAAGTCATCAGCCGATTTCAGTGGCTGATTTTGACTGAAGGGTTTCAATCACGTAAAACGTTGGATATCATAATAACTACAAAATCTGCTTTTTATTAATTTTCGGTTTTGGGGGTTGGGGGGCTGCAGCCCGCCACCCCCCCCCCCCCTTTGGTACACCCTACTCATCTGTATTATTAGGTCTGCCAACAGCTCGTCTGTATTTGCAGTAATGATATACATATCCTTTCATAGGTGCAAAATCGAATTGAATGTGTCAGTACGTTCTGAACTAATTTTATTCTAAGTTCACCGTGCATTTGTTACTAATTAACGTTTTAACGCCAACTAAATGTACTTTTTATTTAAACAAAGACCTAAGTAAGGTTTTCTTAAAACATCTGTATAACCCCTACATATGTTTCGGCTACCAAGAAGCCATCCTCAGGGGGTGTCATACAGCTGCGTTGTATTTAAACAACATGTCAATGCGTTCGTTCAACATTACGCACCGTACAGTTGAACAGTGAATCATTGCAGCCACTACATTTCTGTTACACATTAATAAGCTTTCAGTTTATACCAATTTGTGGAAAGAATTATACGTCTGTTGCAATGGATATGTTACGGGGAAGATATTGATAGCAGCAGGGTGATTAATACAACCTAATATAGTAGTTGGTAACTGGAAAGTGGAACGTCTATTTGTTTTGGTGCACAATACTATGACAAATGGAATGCTGGAAGTTGAAACGGGATATTAGTACATATTTTCTCTCAAAATCCGTAGTATTTTTATTGTTTGTAATAAACTGGAATGGTTATCCTCTCGTGCATTAAATGTTATAGGAATGTGCTTGACTGCTGTTCACGCCATCTAGCGTTTGGAAAGTAGAAACATTCTGAAATTCTCCACAAGATGGCAGGCTAGTTCAGACTGATTGTCCCCGCAGTGATCGATTTTTAGGAGATTCATTCCTGCTGTTTTACATAACAACAATCAAAGTACATTACATGCAGTAAAACACAACATTTATTCAGTATCAGCTCAAAAACATGTTTCGGCCGGGTTGGTGAGAATGGAAGAATAAATAAACAGTTTATAATGTAATCAGTTAGCTCCCTCCCTTAAAATAGGCACACATTTATGGCTCTGAACACGTGTAACATGCAGCTGCAGTCCACACTAACAGTTTGGTGTGCCTCAGACTGCAGTACGGAAGTGAAAGCATCTGTTCACATAGCACAAGTCCATACACCTTCATCTCAGCTGAAGGTCAGGCTCCAGCACTGTTTGTAGCACACGTTATGCTGTAAATCCCCCCTGCCAGCTCTCACCCCCCACAGGTACAGCACCAATCTTAGTGTCCTTCCTTATATTGTTATGCTATTCACACTGTGCATATTGTTATAATTAATACATTAACCAAATTATGCACTTAATAAAATTCATTCAAAAGTAAGTATAAAATTCCTACATGTTTTGGCACTGAGGTGCCTTCATCAGAGAATTATCTGAACAAAGGAATACAGGCCAGCACGCTTATGTAGGTATTGTGTGGCCTTCATTAAAATGATTGAAATAATTAAAGTGTTGAAATTCCAAAATGCACAAAGTTAACAATCATAAAATCACAATATTGTACATTTAAACATTTTTAAATTGAGATGTTGCAGGCAGCAGTTTTCAGCACTTTACACTCTGTATGAAGCACGCATACAAACATCTGTCTCGGTCTGTTGTGATCCGCAGAGATCTCGTGCTGTAAATATGTTATAATTGTGACATTTGGATGACTGAGTATATATTAACGTTATATAGAAATTAATTTGAATTTATGTTGTGTAATGGTGAGTGTATAAATGTGGTACATACCTGCTAGAGAGTGTATGACGTGTATCGTGTCAGACGGCGTGGTATACTGATTGAGTGCCTTGTAGCATTGTTTTGGGGAAGTGTAGTACATGTTTATTTCATTACCACAGTGCCTCCATACATGCTGAGCCAATAGGACGTAACATCTGCCATCTGTATCTTTAATCTTGACGCCATTAAACCCGCTAACGTCTGACACTAACACAGTATCCTGTTGTAGGAACGGCTTGCTTAACTTCACCAGACATGCAGAGCCATAAATTGTGTAACAGTGATGAAAACGCTGTGAACATGCCACATCTGTACTTGATCTGTTGTATCTTGCACACTGTAATGATAAGTTATGATCTGTTAAGACACATTTCCTCTCCCCCACACATATTTATTAATGTCTTATACTTAAGATCACACAAAATGCAGTCAACCTCAATCCAGTGACAGGTTAAGACTGGTGCTTGTTTTGTATAGGAATGGTACATAAGCTTCTGTTGCAGTGACAGGTGAATGTGGTTGCTCTATTGTAAAGGTGTTCCAAGATTAAATTGTTTGAATTTGAATTAGACGTAAGGATAGTGTTGTTTTTGATAAAGGCCAAGAACAGTAGTGTAATTTATGCTGAATATTTTTTTCTACTCTTGATTTAATCGATGTAATTAATTGTAATTTTTTATCCTTAACACTGACTTGCGTAAGTACAGCTTATTTATATGCGCAGGAATGGGCTTTAGGAGGCACAGGAAAATGAGTATCTGTTTTACATAATAAGCTTTAAGTATTTTATTTGTCTATGCACATTTTGTTTTCTTAGCCTGCTGCTCTGAAAATGGTGAAATATCTAAATACGTAAGAATTCTAACCGCTAAACAACATCGTTTGAACACAAGATTGAGTCATTATCAATTCAGATGGCATGTACCAGCTTCACTGGTAATTAAAAAGGCTGTTGTTCTTCATTTTCTGCTTATTAGATTGTGTGTGAAACATGACTAAGACTGTTCAGTTGATAAGCAGTTTACATGTTGAAGAAGGTTGTAGTCAGATGATGGCCTTCTGGGTGTTGACACTACGTAGAATTGTGGTTTGACAGTGATGTTAAACAAGGTGTCTGCCATTTGCATTTGCAGGGTGATATAATTACATCCAGTTAGGTGTTGAAGGTATGTGGTGAAGGAAGTGTCTGACTGTACAGAAAGGTTGCAAGGAATCTGTCCAATCAAAATCAAAAGAAGTATAGAGGGGATAGATCGTGGTCGAGGCCAATGAGACTGCAAAATGTTAAGGATGAGAAAACCAGGATAACAGTTTTACTGTAATCATTTCTCATGGATGTTATAATTCTGTTTCAGATGATGATGTTGAGTTCTGTAAAGTTGAGTTTTGCTGTGATGGAGACACCAGCATCAAATTGATCGGCTTCCACCAGATACGTCATTTGGAAGCACGGAGCTTTTGTTACCAATGGGCTGGCCGCTTCTTACATCAAATGTTTTAGAAGTATCTGTGAGCCGGAAATTGAGGGAATCTCAATGAATATGTAATTTGATGTGAATGTTAATCAGGTATAGTAAATGTACATTCAGTGCAATGTACCTCAGTGTTATGTCTTATGTTGCTGTTTTTTTACATTTAAGTGTGGTTTGGGAAAAACTTGGCTAGTTTTTGATACAGTGAGGTAAATTAAATGGAATGTCCATTTCAAATTATAAAACAGTGTTAAAGTACTAGGAGCAATACAGTAAGAGATACGAAGTCTGGCACCTCTGGGATGAAAGCTTTGCCAGATGTCGTAATTTTCCAGGTACTATAATGTTTTACCCAATTTGTATCTTAGTGTGCCCAGCGACCTTATGGACAGCCCTCACCATTTAATTTGTAGTTTGACATCCTGTCCCATTTTCCCCCACCATCTTTTCTATTCCCCTTTTACCACTACTTATGTAACATGGTCTATATATAATCTTTAAAGAACCAACAGGACGTCAATAATTAATGAAATGCTCGGCATCAGTGCCGGATGTTGTCGCTTAATTGTGAAATGTAATGATCCTGTCTTACAGTTTCTGGTTAACCGAGCTTTCTGGATCATTCAGTGCTGGATATCACAGCTTTTACTGTGTTAATATTTTATTGATATCATACAGTGTTTGTTTAAACTTTTAAAGCATAGCGGTTGCTTTACGTACCATAAGGTTTAACGTTCAAAAATTGTACGTCATGCTTACATTTTGTTTGTGTGTTTTGCTTGGATCTCAGAACAAACAGCGACTTTTGCCTTATGTAACGTTAACAGATTGGTTTTGTATAACCAAGGTAGAGAGTGTTTACTGCGCGGTACGCACTGAGTCCTGGTATAAAACAGATACGTTTCTTCTTTAAAGGGTTAATGATACTGCCTGTAATTGAGACTGTGTAGGTTTGGATTAGGGATATCAAAGAATTTGAACGAACGTGGAAGGAAATGACCATGGCTTAGTTATATATATTGTCTGCGGGATTTCTTTTTGTGGTGTTAATATAGGTGTGGTAGGATGACAGTTTTATTTCTGTTATGTAGGAGTTGGAGGTGTTCTTGCACGGCCTATGTTGAAGGCGTGATCATTGGAAAGTAGTTTAAATTCAGTTCTCTGGATTACTGGGAAAATAAGGCACAACGTAAATGCTATAGATTGAACTCGTCAGGTAAGAGTCACATTTGCAAGTAAGGTAATTATGTGGCATTTGTATTTCACACTTATTTGTCATTCAGTGTTTGAGCCTGATGTCATCTCATAGTCCTACAGAGAATAATTATAACAAAAGATGATGTAATTAAAAATGGTATTTATATTTTCACTTAAAATTAATATGTCTCTAACACTTCACAAAATAAAATAAAAAATGTGATAGCAGCAGATAGGTTGTCTTTCTGGTTTGTGCTTTACTACTGTTCTGACTTCATGTCCAAGTTTTGAAACATCTGCACATATCTGCACATTTTAGATGTGACATTTATATGACATTTACTGAAATGTAAATAGTAAAATATGGCATTGTGAAGGAATCAGTGTGACGTAACATGAACATTAAAATAACATATATGGAAAGAGGCAAAACTGGAATTTTATAAAGCAGTTTATATAACACCAGCATACAGACATAATAACATTACATGTTATATACAAACTGTAATATTATAAAGCAGTTTATATACACCAGCATACAGACATAATAACATTACATGTTATAAACAAACTGTAATTTATAAAGCAGTTTATATACACCAGCATACAGACATAAAAACATTACATGTTATATACAAACTGTAATTTTATAAAGCAGTTTATATACACCAGCATACAGACATAATAACATTACATGTTATATACAAACTGTAATTTTATAAAGCAGTTTATATACACCAGCATACAGACATAATAACATTACATGTTATATACAAACTGTAATATTATAAAGCAGTTTATATACACCAGCATACAGACATAATAACATTACATGTTATAAACAAACTGTAATTTATAAAGCAGTTTATATACACCAGCATACAGACATAAAAACATTACATGTTATATACAAACTCGGACCCTGGTACATGTTTCAGCGATAAGTTGCCATCATCAGGGATGTGTAAATACAAAGCAATAAATAACATTAACACACAGATGTATTAATGTTATGTATTTTTTTGTATTTACATTAGTGCACATCCATGACATCACTCTATTTCACCGGCACATCTAACATAACACGACGATGCTAAATGCTATGTGGTGGCCAATTTTAATAAATAAATGATTCTTAAAAATGAATTCTGAATGAATGGTTTTCACTTTGTCACTAACAGGTTGAGTTCAATAAAGCGACTGCGGTGCTAAGAGCAGTTGCGCCATAGATAACACACGTGTTGACATCAGCACGTGCTGCGTAAATACGTGGCAATAGAGACAATTACTGCAGCTGCACATTCAACTTAGCACTTGAACATCGGTAAGTTCTGTAACACAGTTGCTTGCATTAATCAGCTCATGTCACATTTAGCATTGCTGTCATAAAGTGTCGGTCAGTTTGCCAATATAAACTGTATCACGTCTAAGTGCGCTCCTTAAACTGCTAACAGTAAAACAACTGTATTAGTCTCACTACCTACATTAATCAGCTCATGTCACATTTAGCATTGCTGTCATAAAGTGTCAGCCAATTTACCAATATAAACTGTATCATGACTAAGTGCGCTCCTTAAACTGCTAACAGTAAAACAACTGTATTAGTCTCACTACCTACATTAATCAGCTCATGTCACATTTAGCATTGCTGTCATAAAGTGTCAGCCAATTTACCAATATAAACTGTATCATGTCTAAGTGCGCTCCTTAAACAACTAACAGTAAAACAGCTGTATTAGTCTCACTAACTACATTAATCAGCTCATGTCACATTACTGTCATAAAGTGTCAGTCACATTACCAATATAAACCTTATCACGTCTAAGTGCGCTCCTTAAACTGCTAACAGAAAACAGCTGTATTAGTCTCACTATATACATTAATCAGCTCATGTCACATTATTGTCATAAAGTGTCAGTCACATTACCAAAATAAACTGTATCACGTCTAAGTGCGCTCCTTAAATTGCTAACAGTAAAACAGCTGTATTAGTCTCACTACCTACATTAATCAGCTCATGCCACATTACTGTCATAAAGTGTCAGTCACATTACCAATATAAACTGTATCACGTCTAAGTGCGCTCCTTAAATTGCTAACAGTAAAACAACTGTATTAGTCTCACTACCTACATTAATCAGCTCATGTCACATTTAGCATTGCTGTCATAAAGTGTCAGCAAATTTACCAATATAAACTGTATCATGTCTAAGTGCGCTCCTTAAACAACTAACAGTACAACAGCTGTATTAGTCTCACTAACTACATTAATCAGCTCATGTCACATTACTGTCATAAAGTGTCAGTCACATTACCAATATAAACCTTATCACGTCTAAGTGCGCTCCTTAAACTGCTAACAGAAAACAGCTGTATTAGTCTCACTATATTCATTAATCAGCTCATGTCACATTATTGTCATAAAGTGTCATTAAATTAACGAATATAAACTGTATCACGTCTAAGTGCGCTCCTTAAACTGCAAACAGTAAAACAACTGTATTAGTCTCACTAACTACATTAATCAGCTCATGTCACATTACTGTCATAAAGTGTCATTAAATTAACGAATATAAACTGTATCACGTCTAAGTGCGCTCCTTAAACTGCTAACAGTAAAACAACTGTATTAGTCTCACTACCTACATTAATCAGCTCATGTCACATTACTGTCACAAAGTGTCAGTCACATTACCAATATAAACTGTATCACGTCTAAGTGCGCTCCTTAAACTGCAAACAGTAAACAACTGTATTAGTCTCACTACCTACATTAATCAGCTCATGTCACATTACTGTCACAAAGTGTCAGTCACATTACCAATATAAACTGTATCACGTCTAAGTGCGCTCCTTAAACTGCTAACAGTAAAACAACTGTATTAGTCTCACTGCCTACATTAATCAGCTCATGTCACATTACTGTCACAAAGTGTCAGTCACATTACCAATATAAACTGTATCACGTCTAAGTGCGCTCCTTAAACTGCTAACAGTAAAACAACTGTATTAGTCTCACTGCCTACATTAATCAGCTCATGTCACATTACTGTCACAAAGTGTCAGTCACATTACCAATATAAAACTGTATCACGTCTAAGTGCGCTCCTTAAACTGCTAACAGTAAAACAACTGTATTAGTCTCACTGCCTACATTAATCAGCTCATGTCACATTACTGTCACAAAGTGTCAGTCACATTACCAATATAAACTGTATCACGTCTAAGTGCGCTCCTTAAACTGCTAACAGTAAAACAACTGTATTAGTCTCACTGCCTACATTAATCAGCTCATGTCACATTACTGTCACAAAGTGTCAGTCACATTACCAATATAAACTGTATCACGTCTAAGTGCGCTCCTTAAACTGCTAACAGTAAAACAACTGTATTAGTCTCACTGCCTACATTAATCAGCTCATGTCAATTTACTGTCATAAAGTGTCAGTCACATTACCAATATAAACTGTATCACGTCTAAGTGCGCTCCTTAAACTGCTAACAGTAAAACAACTGTATTAGTCTCACTAACTACATTAATCAGCTCATGTCACATTACTGTCATAAAGTGTCATTAAATTAACGAATATAAACTGTATCACGTCTAAGTGCGCTCCTTAAACTGCAAACAGTAAAACAACTGTATTAGTCTCACTAACTACATTAATCAGCTCATGTCACATTACTGTCATAAAGTGTCATTAAATTAACGAATATAAACTGTATCACGTCTAAGTGCGCTCCTTAAACTGCTAACAGTAAAACAGCTGTATTAGTCTAACTAACTACATTAATCAGCTCATGTCACATTACTGTCATAAAGTGTCAGTCGCATTACCAATATAAACTGTATCACGTCTAAGTGCGCTCCTTAAACTGCTAAAGTAAAACAACTGTATTAGTCTCACTGCCTACATTAATCAGCTCATGTCACATTACTGTCATAAAGTGTCAGTCAATTTGCCAATATAAACTGTATCACGTCTAAGTGCGCTCCTTAAACTGCTAACAGTAAACAGCTGTATTAGTCTCACTAACTACATTAATCAGCTCATGTACATTAATGTCATAAAGTGTCATTAAATTAACGAATATAAACTGCATCACGTGTAAGTGCGCTCCTTAAACTTCTAACAGTAAAACAACTGTATTAGTCTCACTACCTTCAATAATCAGCTCATGTCACAATACTGTCATAAATTGTCAGTCACATTACCAATATAAACTGTATCACATCTTAGTTCGCTCCTTAAACTGCTAACAGTAAAACAACTGTATTAGTCTCACTACCTACATAAATCAGCTCATGTCACATTACTGTCATAAATTGTCAGTCACATTACCAATATAAACTGTATCACATCTTAGTTCGCTCCTTAAACTGCTAACAGTAAAACAACTGTATTAGTCTCACTACCTACATAAATCAGCTCATGTCACATTACTGTCATAAATTGTCAGTCACATTACCAATATAAACTGTATCACATCTTAGTTCGCTCCTTAAACTGCTAACAGTAAAACAACTGTATTAGTCTCACTACCTACATAAATCAGCTCATGTCACATTACTGTCATAAATTGTCAGTCACATTACCAATATAAACTGTATCATGTCTAAGTGCGCTCCTTAAACTGCTAACAGTAAAACAGCTGTATTAGTCTCACTACCTACATTAATCAGCTCATGTCACATTACTGTCATAAAGTGTCAGCCAATTAACCAATATAAACTCTATCACGTCTAAGTGCGCTCCTTAAACTGCTAACAGTAAAACAACTGTATAAGTCTCACTACTTACATTTAGGTTTCCATCTGTTTGTCTGTTCTAATTTACAACTTCTGATTTTCCATGGAATGGAGCCGGCATCAGTGGAGTGTGACCACCTATATTAGTGTTGTTAAGTCATCTGTGAAGTGTTATCACGTATATTAGCGTTGTTAAGTCATAAGTGCAGTCTGACCACATATATTAGTGTTGTTAAGTCTTCAATGCAGTGTGACCACCTATATCAGTGTTGTTAAGTCATCAGTGCAGTGTGACCGCCTATATTAGTGTAGTTAAGTCATTAATGCAGTACGACCACCTATATTAGTGTTGTTAAGGCAGCAGTGCAGTGTGACTACCTATATTAGTGTTGTTAAGTCATCAGTGCAGTGTGAACACACATATTAGTGTTGTTAAGTCAACAGTGCAGTGTGACCACCTATATTAGCGTTGTTAAGTCAGCAGTGAATGTGATCACCTATATCAGTGTTGTTAATTCAGCAGTGCAGTGTGACCACCTATACTACTCTTGTTAAATCAGCAGTGCAGTGTGACCACCTATATTAGTGTAGTTAAGTCATTAATGCAGTACGACCACCTATATTAGTGTTGTTAAGGCAGCAGTGCAGTGTGACTACCTATATTAGTGTTGTTAAGTCATCAGTGCAGTGTGACCGCCTATATTAGTGTAGTTAAGTCATTAATGCAGTACGACCACCTATATTAGTGTTGTTAAGGCAGCAGTGCTGTGTGACCACCTATATTAGTGTTAAGTCATCAGTGCATTGTGACCACCTATATTAGTGTTGTTAAGTCATCAGTGCTGTGTGACCACCTATATTAGTGTTAAGTCATCAGTGCATTGTGACCACCTATATTAGTGTTGTTAAATCATCAGTGCAGTGTGACCACCTATATTAGTGTTGTTAAGTCATCAGTGCATTGTGACCACCTATATTAGTGTTGTTAAGGCAGCAGTGCAGTGTGACTACCTATATTAGTGTTGTTAAGTCATCAGTGCAGTGTGACCGCCTATATTAGTGTAGTTAAGTCATTAATGCAGTACGACCACCTATATTAGTGTTGTTAAGGCAGCAGTGCAATGTGACCACATATATTAGTGTTGTTAAGTCATCAGTGCTGTGTGACCACCTATATTAGTGTTAAGTCATCAGTGCATTGTGACCACCTATATTAGTGTTGTTAAATCATCAGTGCAGTGTGACCACCTATATTAGTGTTGTTAAGTCATCAGTGCATTGTGACCACCTATATTAGTGTTGTTAAGTCATCAGTGCTGTGTGACCACCTATATTAGTGTTAAGTCATCAGTGCATTGTGACCACCTATATTAGTGTTGTTAAATCATCAGTGCAGTGTGACCACCTATATTAGTGTTGTTAAGTCATCAGTGCATTGTGACCACCTATATTAGTGTTGTTAAGTCATCAGTGCAGTGTGACCACACATATTAGTGTTGTTAAGTCAACAGTGCAGTGTGACCACCTATATTACTGTTGTCAAGTCACCAGTGCAGTGTGACCACCTGTATTAGTGTTGTTAAGTCATCTGTGCATTGTGACCATATATATTGGTGTTGTTAAGTCATCAGTGCAGTCTGACCACCTATATTAGTGTTGTTAAGTCATCAGTGCAGTCTGACCACCTATATTAGTGTTGTTAAGTCATCAGTGCAGTGTGACCACCTGTATTAGTGTTGTTAAGTCATCTGTGCATTGTGACCATATATATTGGTGTTGTTAAGTCATCAGTGCATTCTGACCACCTATATTAGTGTTGTTAAGTCATCAGTGGAGTGTGATCACCTATATTATTGTTGTAAAGTCATCAGTGCAGTGTGACCACCTATATTAGTGTTGTTAAGTCAGGAGTGCATTGTGACCACCTATATTAGTGTTGTTAAGTCATCAGTGTAGTGCGACCACCTATATTAGTGTTGTAAATTCAGAAGTGCAGTGTGACCACCTATATTAATTTTGTTAAATCATCAGTGCAGTGTGACCACCTATATTAGCGTCGTTAATTTATCAGTGCAGTGTGACCACCTATATTAGTGTTGTTAAGTCATCAGTGCAGTGTAACCACCTATATTAGTGTTGTTAAGTTAGCAGTGCAGTGTGACCACCTATATTAATGTTGTCAAGTCATCAGTGCAGTCTGACCACCTTTGTTAATTTTGTTAAATCATCAGTGCAGTGTGACCACCTATATTAGTGTTGTTAAGTCATCAGTGCAGTGTAACCACCTATATTAGTGTTGTTAAGTTAGCAGTGCAGTGTGACCACCTATATTAATGTTGTCAAGTCATCAGTGCAGTCTGACCACCTTTGTTAATTTTGTTAAATCATCAGTGCAGTGTGACCACCTATATTAGTGTTGTTAAGTTAGCAGTGCAGTGTGACCACCTATATTAATGTTGTCAAGTCATCAGTGCAGTCTGACCACCTTTGTTAATTTTGTTAAATCATCAGTGCAGTGTGACCACCTATATTAGCGTCGTTAATTTATCAGTGCAGTGTGACCACCTATATTAGTGTTGTTAAGTCATCAGTGCAGTGTAACCACCTATATTAGTGTTGTTAAGTTAGCAGTGCAGTGTGACCACCTATATTAATGTTGTCAAGTCATCAGTGCAGTCTGACCACCTTTGTTAATTTTGTTAAATCATCAGTGCAGTGTGACCACCTATATTAGTGTTGTTAAGTTAGCAGTGCAGTGTGACCACCTATATTAATGTTGTCAAGTCATCAGTGCAGTCTGACCACCTTTGTTAATTTTGTTAAATCATCAGTGCAGTGTGACCACCTATATTAGCGTCGTTAATTTATCAGTGCAGTGTGACCACCTATATTAGTGTTGTTAAGTCATCAGTGCAGTGTAACCACCTATATTAGTGTTGTTAAGTTAGCAGTGCAGTGTGACCACCTATATTAGTGTTGTTAAGTCATCAGTGCAGTCTGACCACCTTTGTTAATTTTGTTATGTCAGCAGCGCAATGTGACCACCTATATTAGTTTTGTTAAGTCAGCAGTGCAGTGTGACCACTTATATTACTGTTGTTAAGTCAGCAGTGCAGGTTGACCACCTATACTTATGTTGTTAAGTCTGCAGTGCAGTTGTGACCAACTATATTAGTGTTGTTAAGTCATCAGTGCAGTGTGACCATCTATATTAGTGTTGTTAAGTCATTAGGGTAGTGTGACCACCTATATTAGTGTTGTTAAGTCATCAGTGCAGTGTGACCACCTATATTAGTGTTGTTAAATCATCGGTGCAGTGTCACCACCTATATTAGTGTTGTTAAATCTTCAGTGAAGTGTGACCACCTATATTAGTGTTGTTAAGTCATCAGTGCAGTGTGACCATCTATATTAGTGTTGTTAAGTCATTAGGGTAGTGTGACCACCTATATTAGTGTTGTTAAGTCATCAGTGCAGTGTGACCACCTATATTAGTGTTGTTAAATCATCGGTGCAGTGTCACCACCTATATTAGTGTTGTTAAATCTTCAGTGAAGTGTGACCACCTATATTAGTGTTGTTAGGTCATCGGTGCAGTGTGACCACCTATATTAGTGTTGTGAAGTCATCAGTGCAGTGTGACCACCTATATTACTGTTGTTAAGTCAGCACCTCCTAAAAGAAATTTATTTCCTTTCAGATTGCCACATGAGACTGAAACATGTAGCGGAGTTGTGTTACGTTTGTTGGTCAAGTTAACAGATATTTCTATATCCAGCAGCATCTTCATAATGTCCACAGTATCTGAGGCTGCAGCGAAGTGAAGAGCAATGTCGTTTTTGGCGTTACGAGTATTAATATCAGCGCCTATTTGTGTGAGGTAACGACATACTTCTAACTTTCTGTCATATGCAGCGGTCATCAGTACAGAATCGCCATCTTTAATAGTGTTGTTTAAAACAGATTCTCTGTCGACAAAACAATTCGTTGATTACAGAGTTCTGCATGAAATCGAAATATGTAGCTGTGTAATTATCTTACTGTTGGTCAAATCAGCGTCTGTGTCTTTATACAGTAGCAACTTGGTTTTAGCGAGAATTATTGAGACACTGGCGAATTTAAAGGCAGAAACAATGTTTTCTACGAGCGCCTTTTGGTTTGAGATAATGAGCGACTTCTGACTTGCGTGTGTTACCATCTATATGAGTGTTATTTAAACCAGCACCGCTTTCGACTAAAATTTTCGTTGCTTCCAGATTGCCACATTCAGCTGAAACATGTAGCGGAGTATACTCATCTGAGTTGGTCAATTTAACAGTCATTCCTTTATCCAGTAGCAACTTGATAATATCCACGTTACCCGACACAGCGTCAATGTGAAGAGCAGTGTTTTTGTTGGTGTTACGAATATTAATTTCAGCGCCTATTTGTGTGAGGTAACGCACGAGTTCGTACTTGCCGTTTAATGCAGCCAGCATCAGTGGTGTTTCACCATCTATATCAGTGTTATTTAAACCAGCACCGCTTTCGACTAAAATTTTCGTTGCTTCCAGATTGCCCCATTCAGCTGAAACATGTAGCGGAGTATACTCATCTGAGTTGGTCAAGTTAGCAGTCAATCCTTTATCCAGTAGCAACTTGATAATATCCACGTTACCCGACATAGCGGCAAAGTGAAGAGCAGTGTTTTTATTGGTGTTACGAATATTAATTTCAGCGCCTATTTGTGTGAGGTAACGCACGAGTTCAAACTTGCCGTTTAATGCAGCCAGCATCAGTGGTGTGTTACCATGCTTATTAGTGTTGTTTAAACCAGCACCTGCTTCGACTAATGTTTTCGTTGCTTCCAGATTGCCACATGTAGCTGAAATATGTAGCGGAGTTGACTTATGTGAGTTGGTCAAGTTAACAGACATTCTTTTAACTAGTAGCAACTTGATAATTTCCACGCTATCCGATTCAGCGGCAAAGTGAAGAGCAGTGTAGTTGTTAACGTTACGAATATTAATATCGGCGCCTATTTGTGTGAGGTAACGTACGAGTTCTAACTTGCCGTAACACGCAGCCACCATCAGTGGTGTGTCAAAATACTTATTAGTGTTGTTTAAACCAGCACCTGCTTCGACTAAAGCTTTCGTTGCTTCCAGTATGCCACATTCAGCTGAAACATGTAGCGGAGTATCCTCATCTGAGCCGGTCAAGTTAACAGTCATTCCTTTATCTAGTAGCAACTTGATAATATCCACTCTACCCAACTGAGCGGCTAAGTGAAGAGCAGTGTCGTTGTTGGCGTTACGAATATTAATATCAGCACACCTATCAGCAAGAAATCTTACAACCTCCACCTGGCCGCAAAATGAAGCCCTATGAAGAAGAGTACATTTCTCTTGGAGATTTTCAGGAACCCCTACAGCGGCATTAGCATCAGTTCCACAATTCAGCATGAACTGCAGCAGCGTTTTGTGTCCCTGTGACGCACATTCCCACAAAGCTGCCTGTCCCCACTCCTGGTCTTTAATGTTATGTCTTGTAAGCACAATGTCGTTAGTATTTGCACCGTTCTGTAATAGAATATCCATAGCCATCCATGACTTCGTTCTGTCAGCATACCTGAGGGTGTCCATTTCAGTACTCCATCTGGTTTGTTGGTATCAACACCTGGGACTGACAGTAGATTTTGTGTAAGTGGGCTATTGTAGGAGGCTGCCAAATGCAAAGCTGTTCTACCACCCTTGTCTGAAAAGTTGATGTCTATCTTCTTCTTCATAAATTCGGAGACAGCGTCGTTGTCGTTGTTCAAAACGGCGCCATGAATTTCGGAATCTTCTGCAAGCATTCGGTCAAAAATATTCCTTGTTACCTCGTACGTGGAGATGAAAAGTGTTTTTGAAATGAAATCTTCACAGTTCTTAAAATTATCAACAAAATATTTAGCCGCAAAGTATTCTACGAAACATCGATGGATAAAATACGGTTTTCCATCCGTAAACTCTGTTATTATTCCAATGTTCCTTGCCGTCCCATTGCGCAAGAACTCCTCTGTCTGCTCCAAAACGCTGACATTTCCTGCCCCCAGCAGTCGGTTTACTTCGTTTGGAGAGAACAAAGTCATTAAGGCCGAGGTCACGTGTTTCTCTAAATACAATTTTTTTCCTTCTTTTGCTTCTGGTTTTGAGCTGTCCAACTCATTCTTTTCTCTGAAATAAATATTGAATTTCTTTTCCGTAAATTTCCTGAACAAGGCAAGTAAATTAAATTTTTCCGGTAAGTTAACTTCCCCACTCGAGCAGTAATCTTTAGCTTCCTGTACGAAGGCTTCACCTAGCATCATTATTTGTAAAGGGATGCCAGTGAACTCCACATCTTTGTCACTGACATTTTTCGAACACAAGCTGAGCAAGTTTTCGGCAAACAATCGCAGATTTTCTTGCTTGGATAGTTTGATAGCTTCGCTCCAGTACTGTTCCAAGAATTGCATTTGATTTTCTGTTGTGAAGGGCTGCAATGTATAAGCCAATTTTATCACCATGTCCTCCAATTCCTGCCGGTAAGGAAAACGAGATGAAATCCAAACCTTTGTCGACGTCTTATCTATTATTGTCATTAATATCTTATTGACTTTATGACTGTAATATGGACTTATTTCATCGAAGCCATCCAATATAATAACCATTTTTTCTCTCTGTTCCAAAGCTTGTAGGAATATCTTTCTTTCCAACTTCAAGGCTCCTTTTTTATGTGAATGAGCGGCATTCCACAGGAAATCCTTACACTTGTCGATACACTCACTTTCAAATTCATTTTTTTCTAATGCGCTTGTGTGTTCATGCATGTTTATTCTTAGTACCCACACCGAGGAATTCCATTCCTTGATTTCATGTTCCATATGGGAAAGAAATGTTGATTTTCCCATTCCTGGTTCTGCTACCAATAACATGGTTCTGTCGTTGGTTTCCATTACATTTTTTATGTCATATTTCTTACAGTTTGTATCGTCAATATACCTGCGGATAATATCAATGTCACAGTTCGACTCTCTCCATAAGATATTACCTTCGTCCATGTGAATCCAATGCACGTTTTTGCACAGCGCTTTCAGTTTTCTGAAGTCACTCTCTGGATATGATTTTCTGAGAATAATATATCTAACTTCCTCGGGTTTTGTCTTTTGTCCTCTCTCATGATTTGTCTCCATAGTCCCCCTTTCAGCGCTGTGACCAGGCTGGGAAAAATCAGTAACAATCCTGAAAGAGTGACTTCTTTCGCTTTCATCGTAGACAAATTCACATATTTCCTCGCCGGCAGGTAAGTATTTCTTCAACTGGTCCGCCTGTACACCAGAGACAGCAAACGCATTTGCGCTGTCTGTCAGCTTCAGAATGTCATTCTTTAGATACACTCGATGCTGTAATGTTCGCTGCACATAGATCTTTGAAGGCTCACTCAACTTTCTACCAACACACAGTTTCTCTTCACTGTACATCAAGACTGCAATAACATCAGTGTCTATATGATGTTTTATAATTTCCGCACGATCTGTACCTGCCAACGTCTGCAGTGCGACATTTGTTCCCTGAAAATTAACAGTTCTTTCCAATATCTGCTTTTGCGACTTTTCATCGAAATCCGACAAGTTGCAATTATCTTCATAATCCGCAAATATATTTCCTAATTTCTTTCGAAGTTGTGAAACCAAGTTTTTGTGTTGTCGTCGTGAAATTAGGATCACCTTTTTTTTATACTTTTGCAAAATATCCAAAAAGGTTTCTACCATATTACCATCTGAATTGTCTGAACCTTTTTCACAGTCAACAGGCTTTTGCACAATATCCAACAACATGTCTGCCACGTTGCCATCACAGTCACAGTCAATTACCATGGCGTCACTCCACTTGCATGGCCATAATTTTCGGATTTCTTTACGTCGATCCATTAAGGATTTTAAACTAATAAATAATGAATTTGTGTAACCTAAGAAACTTAGTGCCTGATACGTTTTCAGTTTGTGTAAAGTACGAATATTAGAGTTGGTGATAATGTTCAAGAAAGTGTTCTGTTTTATGGCGTCATACAATCTCTGTATGTGCTGTTGACTGAAATGTATACCACACCCTAAAACCTCCTGAACTTCAGCTTTCGATATATCCGTTATTTCTGTAAGGAAAGATTTTTCTACAGAATGCCATAGTTCTGAATTTTTATTCAGCCACACAACACTCCCACTTTCTTTCCACCACTTATAAAGCTCTTCATCAAACTTTGTGTAGATGAATTTCGCACCTGAAAGGGACGTTTTACAAGCGTCTTTTAGTTCCTTCTCAATTAAATCCTTAAGGGATTCTTCGTTTGTTTGGGAGTGAAATATCTTAACTTTGTTCAAGAATTCTTCGAATAATTTAAAATCACATTTCTCTAGTACCTTGATCGATTTTCTTACCTTATCATTTTTCTGCATTAACTTTACTCTTTCTAGTATCTCTGTGCTTTTGACAGAGCTCTCAATGTTCTTTATCTTCTCATTAATTACTTTGTCCTCAGATATCCCTCTTTCCAATAGATTGTCCAGTTCTATAATAAGATGGCGACATCTTGAAAGATCCTCAAAAAATTCAAATACACCTGTGCCATCGTCCTTAACAAAAGATATATACTGCCCACAGTTTGAACCTGAACTCAATATGCTTACGGGGTCAGCATCTCCTCCTTTAGCAGCAGATTTGCTTTTCAGTTTTACATTGGTGTATATTATAAACTCAAATTCATGGAAATCGCCACATTGTTTTAAATCATTGTGTACAGAAGCTTCTGCTTTTATCTGACAGTAAGACGAGAAATATTTGAGCAAACTAAAATCTCCATCAAATGTTTCAAGACTCGAAATCTCAATTGGCCGCTCCTTTTTCTTATGCTTAAGCTGTATGAAACATGTCCTCCAAACATTTGGTTCCCTCAGCCTGTACCTAAATACCAAGTCATCAAAAGCCCCAGCGCCATCGACGTTCGAAGCCAGACGAAATTCTTCAGTCCTGTTGAGGGCCCTCGCGAAGAGGAAGGCAGCCATTTTGAACTCATACTTCTCGCCGTGCTCTCCACCCACTCCAGTTCGCCTGCTGAACTTGGGAAGAGCGCCAACATTTTGAGATGGAGAAGCTGTCTGCAGGTTGGAACAAAACGAAATTAAGTCACCCGAGTGTGGCAATCTCAATTCATTAGGGATAATTATGTTACATCAATACTTATCTTAATCACTAATGTAACTACGTAATACAGAGGCCTTCATAAAAAGCTTATAGACAAAACAAACCCCGCATTTTACTGAAGCCGCAGATTTGTTGAGCTGTTCACTAAAGTCTGCCATTGGATTCTGCCGTGAGCCAAACTTATCGTCAATTCGAGGGTCGTTTTGACATTTCTTAATGTGTTAGTTTTTTAATGATAATTGATTGTTAGACCACTTCCCAACCCAAGTCGCATGGACCATAAAGTTCCGACTGTCCCCACTTCTTATTAAGCATATTGTAAATACCATTTTAAAGTCATGAGGCGGCGAACATGCTTGGAAACGTGAGCAAGCCTGGACTGGTTCAGTGCTTACGTTGGACTTAGAGAAGCTTCATGTAGTGGAAAAACACGTGATTATAAGTCTTTAATTTTGAAACAGCACTAAATTAATAAGCCTTAGTAATATTTTAACAGCCGATCCCAGTGGCCGTGCGGTTAAGGCGTGGGTCTGCGGCCGCTCGCTTACTAGGATCATGGGTTCGAATCCCACCGGGGGCATGGATGTATGTGTTGTGTTAGATGTATGGACGTTAGCATGAAACATAAGGTGACATGCAGGACAAAAAGGACTTCAACAGTACAAATGGATCAAAGGGGAAAACCCTGGAATTAATGCAAACCCCCCCCCCCCATCTAGGGCATGGATGTCTGTGTCTTGTGATTGTTGTGTGTTGTCACGTAGAGGTCTCTGCGACGAGCTGGTCCCTCGTCCAGAGGAGTCCTACCGAGTGTGATGTGTCTAAAAAGTGTGATCGTGAAGCCCCGAAAAATGAGGCGGCCTAGGACCCCAAGGGGCTGTCGAGCCATTGGATTATATATATATATATTAATACGCATATTTCTACAGGGCCTGCCTTCTTTTGTGGTTATTTTAGAACGCTTATGTAAAAAGGACATTAAGACATTAAGGAGAATATTTTAGTCACATGAAATCTGATCTGGAGTTTATCATTTCAATAGTAGGAGTAATTCTTTAGCCATTTAAGTAACAACGTAAGTTTTACAAACACTCAGTTATATTCAGTTACGGTCATCTCGGTCAGTAAGTCGTGTCCAGATGCGATTGATCGCCAAAGTTTCGGTAACTCTCATCTCCATCCCCAGGACTGGTGTAGTGAGCGGGAAGCTGTAGCTTTAGGTTCTGCAGTAGGTTGTGCATGCAGACTGAACATGTAAAACACTGATGATGGAGACAGTGGCAGTTCCGAAGCTTTGGAAATGCATTGCACTTTGGCATGTCTGACTGATCGGAAGTACTTCATTTAGTGTACTTGCCGTGAAAGTTCAAACTGCGTACTGAGCTCGGCCTGCATTGTATAGGACAAGCGGTGATATGTTACAGCAGATTTTATATACAATTGTGTCACTCTTGTCTGCTGTCTAAGCCTTTCGTAAACTCTACTTTCCCTAACTTCAACGTCAGCAAATTGACGTCATGAAATGTCACAAACTTAACTCTTCAAATACAAATTTTACGTCGGGAATAATTTCGTTGACAAATTTTGTAACAAATGTGTGGTTATTCTGCAGTAAATAGGTAACACACAAAAACCAAGCAGCCTATCTCCTCTTACACAACATGTAGTGCTGTAACTTTCAATAAGCAGTGTGTTTGGTTCAAGCTGACTTTATAATATTTACTAAGGAACACAGTGAATTTTTAACAATTAATGTTAATGAATAAATTCCATAAAGGACCTACTGAAGAACGCAGTCCAAATGTGATTGCAACACTCTATTACGGAGAGACGGCTAAGATATACTTTTTGTTCTTGTGCACATATGTGTCACTGAGAGTCACGAATAGTATCCCATCTTGTATAATCTTTAGCAATGTCAGTCCCTGTGACACTTCCAAGTTGGAGTTTCATGAACATTCCCCAGGTGGCAGGTGACGTCACTAGACTGAAAACTGGAGTTCCACCGAAAGCCACAGATGGCAGTGAAAGACAATACACAGAATTCAATCTGACTGAAGCGCGGATGATATATACCAGACATCACTAGTTGCGGTTTCCACGTTAACTAAGTAAGGTGTCGTCGGGCACTAATACTACAGTATAATACACTTACATACACATTACTCGGGTTTCCACGCTAACTACGGGCACCACTACAAAATTATAATACACATACACATACATTCTTCAGGTTTGCAAGGTAACTACGTCAATGTGTGTTACTAGCCTGCCCGGGTCGCCGGCACCAGCAGACTAGTAATTTAAAACAATAGACTGAAATGGTACTTCTGACCTAAATATACTGAATGAATGAACACTTAGTATTCTGCGTTATTGTAATTGTCATAATGTGCGACACTACTCAAATGTGCGCTCTATGTGGATGTATAGGAAGGCTTCTAACCACAAGGTACAGATAACAGCAGCTTATCACACAACGCTCACATAAGCACACATTACGCTGTATAAGAAGGCTTCTAACCGCAAGGTACAGATAACAGCAGCTTATCACACAACGCTCCGATAAGCACACATTACGATGTATAAGAAGGCTTCTAACCACAAGGTACAGATAACAGCAGCTTATCACACAACGCTCCCATAACCACACATTACGATGTATAAGAAGGCTTCTAACCACAAGGTACAGATAACAGCAGCTTATCACACAACGATCCCATAAGCACACATTACGATGTATAAGAAGACTTCTAACCACAAGGTACAGATAACAACAGCTTATCACACAACGCTCACATAAGCACACATTACGATGTATAGGAAGGCTTCTAACCACAAGGTACAGATAACAGCAGCTTATCACACAACGCTCCCATAAGCACCCATTACGATGTATAAGAAGGCTTCTAACCACAAGGTACACATAACAGCAGGCTTATCACACAACGCTCCCATAAGCACACATTACGATGTATAAGAAGGCTTCTAACCACAAGGTACAGATAACAGCAGCTTATCACACAACGCTCACATAAGCACACATTACGATATATAAGAAGGCTCCTAACCACAAGGTACAGATAACAGCAGCTTATCACACAACGCTCCCATAAGCACACATTACGATGTATAGGAAGGCTTCTAACCACAAGGTACAGATAACAGCAGCTTATCACACAACGCTCCGATAAGCACACATTACGATGTATAAGAAGGCTTCTAACCACAAGGTACAGATAACAGCAGCTTATCACACAACGCTCCGATAAGCACACATTACGATATATAAAAAGGCTTCTAACCACAAGGTACAGATAACAGCAGCTTATCACACAACGCTCCCATAAGCACACATTACGATGTATAAGAAGGCTTCTAACCACAAGGTACAGATAACAGCAGCTTATCACACAACGCTCACATAAGCACACATTACGATATATAAGAAGGCTCCTAACCACAAGGTACAGATAACAGCAGCTTATCACACAACGCTCCCATAAGCACACATTACGATGTATAAGAAGGCTTCTAACCACAAGGTACAGATAACAGCAGCTTATCACACAACGCTCCCATAAGCACACATTACGATGTATAAGAAGGCTTCTAACCACAAGGTACAGATAACAGCAGCTTATCACACAACGCTCACATAAGCACACATTACGATATATAAGAAGGCTCCTAACCACAAGGTACAGATAACAGCAGCTTATCACACAACGCTCCCATAAGCACACATTACGATGTATAAGAAGGCTTCTAACCACAAGGTACAGATAACAGCAGCTTATCACACAACGCTCCCATAAGCACACATTACGATGTATAAGAAGGCTTCTAACCACAAGGTACAGATAACAGCAGCTTATCACACAACGCTCCCATAAGCACACATTACGATGTATAGGAAGGCTTCTAACCACAAGGTACAGATAACAGCAGCTTATCACACAACGCTCACATAAGCACACATTACGATGTATAAGAAGGCTTCTAACCACAAGATACAGATAACAGCAGCTTATCACACAACGCTCCCATAAGCACACATTACGATGTATAAGAAGGCTTCTAACCACACGGTACAGATAACAGCAGCTTATCACACAACGCTCCCATAAGCACACATTACAATACATACTTCACAATCCTGTCACACGATGTTTTGCGCTGCAATATGACAGACTGTTACGAAGAAATTATTTTGCAAAGCTCTTTATCTTGGCACACTGACCAACTGCGCACAGTAATTAGCGACACTTCACATTGACATTGGTAAAAAGCAAAGGCGCATATTGTGTAGAATTGTCACAAAGATGTTTGTGCAATAGATATAGCATGCCTGGTTAATAGTTTTTTTTAGGTCTCACTAAGAAAAGGTCTATACAGGGTATACACAAAAGAGTGGAGCGGTTTCAATAGACATTTCTATTGAAACCGCACCATTCTTTTGTGTATGCCCTGTATGTATGTATGTATGTATGTATGTCTTTGTGTATGTATATGTATATATATGCATGTATGTATGTCCCGAGGTGAATAACTAATAATAATAATTATTATTATTATTATACTACCATATTACTTCTCTTGCTACTACTACTACTACTACTACTAGTACTATTATTTTAGTGTTAGTCTTCTGGACTTTTTCACCTTGAATGTACTAAGTTTGTTCAGAAGTTTCGCAGAAATATGATGCCTCCATTTTCCGAGTAACTGAATTAGATTCAGGCGGTACGTTCCTCCGAAACTTCGCAAATAACTCACTATCCTTCGCGGTGTATCGAACCATATGAATATCAATTGAGCAAAACCTGCCATGACACCGTTTAAACTCGCAATATTATAATTTATTTGCTTACGACACTAAATAATGTGAGGGATTGACGGCGTACTTAAATATGTGCAAACGGCAGTTACTTGTGTCTGTAGAGCGTTTGTTGTGCAGATGACAGCGGCTGAGATAAAGTGATAATGTCTTGTTGCTGTCAAACACGATATTTAACAAACTTGTAACAAAATTGACGGCGTACTTAAATACGTACAAACGGCAGATACTTGTGTCTGTAGAGCCTTTGTTGTGCAGATGACAGCGGCTGAGATAAAGTGATAATGTGTTGTTGCTGTCAAACACGATATTTAACAAACTTGTAACAAAATTGACGGCGTACTTAAATACGTACAAGCGGCAGTTACTTGTGTCTGTAGAGCCTTTTTTGTGCAGATGACAGCGGCTGAGATAAAGTGATAATGTTTTGTTGCTGTCAAACACGATATTTAACAAACTTGTAACAAAATTGACGGCGTACTTAAATACGTACAAACGGCAGTTACTTGTGTCTGTAGAGCCTTTGTTGTGCAGATGACAGCGGCTGAGATAAAGTGATAATGTGTTGTTGCTGTCAAACACGATATTTAACAAACTTGTAACAAAATTGACGGCGTACTTAAATACGTACAAACGGCAGTTACTTGTGTCTGTAGAGCGTTTGTTGTGCAGATGACAGCGGCTGAGATAAAGTAATAATGTCTTGTTGCTGTCAAACACGATATTTAACAAACTTGTAACAAAATTCCCAAATACAACCGCAGTCTCAGACATACATTACAGTTTACAGTCTAACGTCCTGTTGGCCTATTTATTTTTACAATAGCTCTAGCCTCTTCACTGCATCTATAGCTTCCATGAGGTGTCTTTACATTTTGTTTTTTAGTTTAACTCTTATTTGTCTTTTCTTTTTTCATCTCAGTTCCACGCTGCTCTCTACATAACCTATGCACTTACATAAATGTCTGTTACTATGTATGATAGATCTTACATTGTCTGGTCCTGGGTTCAACTCAATGCAGCCGATGACAAGTAGCGAAACCAGCACTAAGAACCTTATCAGCCTGTAACCATTATGGTTAGACGTTTGAGCAATGCAGTTCTGTAACGTCACACACTTCCCTGGTCTTCCTCCACTCCACAGGCCGATTGTAGCCCTCCACTGCTGAACACTGACACCCATAGTACAGTTCCTTGTGTTGCAGAGTCACAGGCCTAATTAGTTCTGTATTTCAAGATGGCGTGTTAGTGCATTAGTTAAGTTACGTTAATGTTTATACTGCAGTTATTTATGTACCGACGTTCCAAGCCTTTGATAATTAACTTGATGGATATAGCACACGGCAAAGACAGTACACCTTGTTAACTACTGCAGAGTTTTAAGGAAAGAATTAGATGCTATAAATTCTGAGAATACCAACAACTCACAGTTCGTGTAATAATTAAAAAGCTTTCTACTAACGATTACTTCAAATTTGACGGGAAACAATTTTCAGAAGCGTAAAATGATGTAAAAATTTAATTAATTCTTCAATTTAAATTGATCGTTGTGGAACTTCCAAAATTTCTGCACATCCTCTTCTAGCATAATAATGATGCCTTCAAGAGTAACCATATTGAAGTGAGTACAAAGACAGTTTATATTCACGCACAGAATTATATTTATGACTGCAGCAGACAGTGACCCTTATTCTGCAAATGTGCTTATATCTGTACACACCACATCACAGCACTAACACTTATATCTGTACACACCACACCACAGCACTAACACTCACTCCAGTATTCTCTGTAGAACACCAACTGCAGTGTACGACAGAATATTATCACTTCGGTTGTAACAAACTAAAGTTATCTCTTCTAAATTCGTGACAGCGCAAGATTCAGGTGCTTGAAATTATTAATATCTTTTTAGAGATAGCAGAAGGCGCCTGTTGCATTGCTGCTTGAAGTTTTATATCTTAATGTAGATGAATCATCTTTGTCGACAGGCTTGTCCTCTGCTGTTTTAAGTAAAAGATAAATTAAAGTTTGTTTTTTGGCATTGACTCTCAGTTCGATACTCCAATCCATGCAGACCTAAGTGTCTGTCAATATGACACATAACACTGCACTGTGGAGAGGCTGCTGAATGCAAAGACAACATTTTATTCCAAAACTTTGCTAGCTATTATCTATCAAATTACACTGGGTTACATCTCGGAGAACAGACACTGTCACACGTCTAAGTATTCATCATAACGACACAGACCAACAATACCTACACCACAGGAAGTACACACTGTGCAGTCTACGTACAACAGACACTGTCACACGTCTAAGTATTCATCATAACGACACAGACCAACAATACCTACACCACAGGAAGTACACACTGTGCAGTCTACGTACAACAGACACTGTCACACACCTAAGTATTCATCATAACGACACAGACCAACAATACCTACACCACAGGAAGTACACACTGTGCAGTCTACGTACAACAGACACTGTCACACATCTAAGTATTCATCATAACGACACAGACCAACAATACCTACATCACAGGAAGTACCCACTTTGCAGTCTACGTACAACAGACACTGTCACACATCTAAGTATTCATCATAACGACACAGACCAACAATACCTACACCACAGGAAGTACACACTGTGCAGTCTACGTACAACAGACACTGTCACACATCTAAGTATTCATCATAACGACACAGACCAACAATACCTACACCACAGGAAGTACACACTGTGCAGTCTACGTACAACAGACACTGTCACACAACTAAGTATTCATCACAACGACACAGACCAACAATACCTACATCACAGCAAGTACACACTGTGCAGTCTACGTGATTGATTTAATTGTCGTATGTATTTGGCTGGAGACGAAATGGAGGTTGTACTTGAAGTTCCCGAAGCTTTACTCCATCCCTTCATAAGAACCCCAGGTGTAGTTTAGACAAGTGCTTAACCGCTTTGTGTCTCATGCACCATTAACACAGCACATTATTCTTCCTTAACCTCGCAATTGATCAATGTATATAAATGCCATGCAGAAAGACCACAGGTCCTTGCTACTTGGCTAGTGTAACTGACTGACAGGTTCTGATGAAAGTACTTAAGAACGGCGTGGTGCAAATGATGTGACGCTTGTCGTTATGAGATCGCCGTCGGTTTGTTAAACTGCCTGAACCGCGTGACGCTTGTCGTTATGAGATCGCCGTCGGTTTGTTATGCTACCTGCACCGTGTGACGCTTGTCGTTATGAGATCGCCGTCGGTTTGTTAAACTGCCTGCACCGTGTGACGCTTGTCGTTATGAGATCACCGTCGGTTTGTTAAACTGCCTGCACCGTGTGACGCTTGTCGTAATGAGATCGCCGTCGGTTTGTTAAACTGCCTGCACCGTGTGATGCTTGTCGTTATGAGATCGCCGTCGGTTTGTTATGCTACCTGCACCGTGTGACGCTTGTCGTTATAAGATCACCGTCGGTTTGTTTAACTGCCTGCATCGTGTGACGCTTGTCGTTATGAGATCGCCGTCGATTTGTTAAACTGCCTGCACCGTGTGATGCTTGTCGTTATGAGATCACCGTCGGTTTGTTAAACTGCCTGCACCGTGTAACGCTTGTCGTTATGAGTTCGCCGCCGGTTTGTTAAACTGCCTACACCGTGTAACGCTTGTCGGTATGAGATCACCGTCGGTTTGTTAATCTGCCTACACCATGTGACGCTTGTCGTTATGAGATCGCCGGCGGTTTGTTAAACTGCCTGCACCGTGTGACACTTGTCGTTTGAGATCACCGTCGGATCACCGTCGGTTTTTTAAATTGCCTGCACTGTGTGACGCTTGTCGTTATGAGATCGCCGTCGGTTTGTTAAACTTCCTACACCGTGTGACGCTTGTCATGAGATCACCGTCGGTTTGTTAAACTGCCTGCACCGTGTGACGCTTGTCGTTATGAGATCGCCGTCGATTTGTTAACTTGCCTGCACCTTGTGACGCTTTTCGTTATGACATCGCCGTCGGTTTGTTAAACTGCCTGCACCATGTGACGCTCACCTGAACATGCCTCAATCTGTGTATAGACCGACTTGCTGCTAAACGATTGAATTGGGCCAAATTGTCATGTTTTTGCTGAATTATAAAATTCTTTTAGCCATAATATTTTTAAAATTGTAATTATGAAAAAATTCAAAATCCTAAGAGCGACAGAGTACAGACACTTTGATAGTCAAAATATTCCCCGCCTCTTATGGAGAACAAGTTTTCTAAATCCCGTCACAGACCAAATCGTGAGCCAGATAAGTCCGGTCCACATATTCTTAGCCCGCTTCTTTAAGGTGAGTTAAATTTTATCCTGCTATTTACATGCGGATCTTCCGTTTGATCTCTTCCCTTAAGATGTTCGTTTTTGCCATAATTAGTACAATATTCGCATCTCTTCCATGTGTGCTAGATGCTTCGCTACACCTTATAATTTTTATTTTGTCAAACTGCTATAATTTTATGACTTTAAATCATGAAGTTCCTCGTTATACTGTTCCTTCTAGCCATCCGAATACATCCTGTTTTTAGGTCCAAAACTTGCCTTGTCAGATCTTTTTGCCAGATATATATATCCTCTGCTGGTCAATAGACGTAACGTACAAAACCTGGCAGTTAAGTTTTACAGTTCAAACAGCCACTTTAGTTGTGCTGTAGGCCAAAGTAAGGAATGAATTGTGATCAGTCTTGATATTAAATATGTTTGGGAGAGAAATATTACGTGCAGTAGTGTTGGGACAGTCAGCTGATCGCAGTGTGAGGTGCTTGTGTGTTGTTGTGCTGTATTACGTGCAGTAGTGTTGGGACAGTCAGCTGATCACAGTGTGAGGTGCTTGTGTGTTGTTGTGCTGTATTACGTGCAGTAGTGTAGGGACAGTCAGCTGAACGCAGTGTGAGGTGCTTGTGTGTTGTTGTGCTGTATTACGTGCGGTAGTTTTGGGACAGTCAGCTGATCGCAGTGTGAGGTGCTTGTTTGTTGTTGTGCTGTATTACGTGCAGTAGTGTTGGGACAGTCAGCTGATCACAGTGTGAGGTGCTTGTGTGTTGTTGTGCTGTATTACGTGCAGTAGTGTTGGGAAAGTCAGCTGATCGCAGTGTGAGGTGCTTGTGTGTTGTTGTGCTGTATTATGTGCAGTAGTGTAGGGACAGTCAGCTGATCGCAGTGTGAGGTGTTTGTGTGTTGTTGTGCTGTATTACGTGCAGTAGTGTTGGGACAGTCAGCTGATCGCAGTGTGAGGTGCTTGTGTGTTGTTGTGCTGTATTACGTGCAGTAGTGTTGGGACAGTCAGCTGATCACAGTGTGAGGTGCTTGTGTGTTGTTGTGCTGTATTACGTGCAGTAGTGTTGGGAAAGTCAGCTGATCGCAGTGTGAGGTGCTTGTGTGTTGTTGTGCTGTATTATGTGCAGTAGTGTAGGGACAGTCAGCTGATCGCAGTGTGAGGTGCTTGTGTGTTGTTGTGCTGTATTACGTGCAGTAGTGTTGGGAAAGTCAGCTGATCGCAGTGTGAGGTGCTTGTGTGTTGTTGTGCTGTATTACGTGCAGTAGTGTTGGGACAGTCAGCTGATCGCAGTGTGAGGTGCTTGTGTGTTGTTGTGCTGTATTACGTGCAGTAGTGTTGGGACAGTCAGCTGATCGCAGTGTGAGGTGCTTGTGTGTTGTTGTGCTGTATTATGTGCAGTAGTGTTGGGACAGTCAGCTGATCGCAGTGTGAGGTGCTTGTGTGTTGTTGTGCTGTATTACGTGCAGTAGTGTTGGGACAGTCAGCTGATCGCAGTGTGAGGTGCTTGTGTATTGTTGTGCTGTATTACGTGCAGTAGTGTTGGGACAGTCAGCTGATCGCAGTGTGAGGTGCTTGTGTGTTGTTGTGCTGTATTACGTGCAGTAGTGTTGGGACAGTCAGCTGATCGCAGTGTGAGGTGCTTGTGTGTTGTTGTGCTGTATTACGTGCAGTAGTGTTGGGACAGTCAGCTGATCGCAGTGTGAGGTGCTTGTGTGTTGTTATACTGCGTGTGCTTTGTGTGCTGCGATATGTCAGCTGCATTGTAAAGACCGAATGATTTAAACTTTTCATGTCATATAGGCTTATTCTTTGGCATGCGCGTTTCGACAGTTACACGTGCTCCATCTTCAGTGTGACTTACGCTACATAATTTAAGCGTTATTTCTACTGAACTGTTCGCACAATCTTAAGGTGTTCAATACTTGTGATTGTCATCACTCCTTTCATACAAATGCTGTGATAATAAACAATAACCCAAATTATGCTCAATTACAAACAACAAATAAACATAACTTATGCTCGCAATAAAGTTAGGCCCTACCAGTGTCGACATTCTTCTGACCCACTGTTTGCTGTACACGTATTGCGGTGTGTGTCGTACTGACGATATCAGCATACAGTTGGTAGCACAGCGACTGCTGACTGTCAACAGCTGCTGAATGCTGACTGTTTAGCAACTGCTTTGTTTGGTAGCGAGCTTTGGACAAGCAGTTAGTTAGATTGTACTGCTAATTACATGTGCTGTAAGTACCAACTGGAACACATTGCTTACAATTGTAACTACTTATGTCGACGGTACATGTACACGTGTTACTTATTGCTGTCTTATATAAGGGCACTGCCAGCAGTTAGTTAGATTGTACTGCTAATTACATGTGCGGTGTGCTGTAAGTACCAACTGGAACACATTGCTTACAATTGTAACTACTTATGTCGACGGTACATGTACACGTGTTACTTATTGCTGTCTTATATAAGTGCACTGCCAGCAGTTAGTTAGATTGTACTGCTAATTACATGTGCTGTAAGTACCAACTGGAACACATTGCTTACAATTGTAACTACTTCGGTCGACGGTGCATGTACACGTGTTACTTATTTCTGTCTTATATAAGGGCACTGCCAGCAGTTCACAGTTTGTAATGTAGAGTGTTTGTGTAAGCAGTGCAAATGAACTGTACAAAACTTGCAGTGAGCTAGCTGTCACGGCCTAACTGTAAGCACTGTCTCAACACTTTGCTGAACGCACTGAGCACAGTCTGCAGTGCCTCAGTCAGGACAGACCGTGAGCGGGCAGACTTTCGTAGCGAGCAGCTCCCGAATAAACGTGAGACTTTTTACCTCTAGAGACAGAATGGTCGATTACACAATATAAGTTGGCGTGAAGTTCGAAGTTCTTTAGAGTTTCGCAGCAGTGTTGCTGAGTTTTTCTTTATTTGGGATATGACGCCACGTCACTGGGTAATGGGTTACCCACGTTTCGAGACAAGTTACTAATCTGGAAACGTCGGCAAATGATTATAGAGTGATCATAGGATCATAGATGTCTCTGGTGTAAATGAGTTTAAATATTTTCAAGCTACACATCTGTTATCACACATGCACGGGTTTACATTCCCGCTTACTGCGGTTCATGTGCAAAAGCCAACAGTATATTACGGTAAATTGTATTGTTTTCTAATTTTAGTTAAAATTGGAAAAAAGTTTGCACATTCTTAAATATATACTGCATTATAAAATTTCAGAACCCAGTGTTTATTGATAATGCTTATATGGCCCTTAAGTACGTGAATTGCTGTCTTGCTATTTCACATTGACAGCATTTGACAAGTATACTTGTGTGACCTTCTGTCATGTCAACCACACACTAATGTCACTTAGGGCCACGTCACAAAGACAGTGATACACGTGACTACCGCTTGTTGTTGTTTGCTATGTAGGATAATTGAACAGTCTGTATCTACTGATGAGTTCACACTTTGCTGAACAAGAGAGGCAATGCACGTAAAGATAACACTGAGGCGCGTTCGCGTAACCATATTTGGCTTGGAAAACATTAACTGAAATATTGTGAGTGTGTGTCTGTTTGCTTGCCTTGGTTACCTGGGAATCAAATCGCATTTTCCTGTGCTGTATTATATTGTCGTCTGTGGCTTCTCCGTCTCCACCATATTTTTCCTCATTATCTCGAAAAATGGCATGAATTTCGGGAAAAATTTTTGGATATAAAATGTGTGTTTTGATCTACAAATTTTGTCTGAAATGTTTCTCACTCTGAGAAGAAATCAAAGAGATATTATCATAAATGTACATAGGTCTGCATATAGAGTACCCGTTATTGTTGTCACGTTTTAATAAGACATGAATTTTCTCTACAGATTTTCGAGAAATCCACAAATTATAATTTCATCAAAATCCCTCTAGTGGGAGCCGATTTGTTGCATGCCGACAGACAGACGGACAGACAGACAGACATTACGAAACAAATAGTCGCTTTTCGCAATTTCACGAACGTGCCTATAAACATGTGCAACAAATAGAGAGGTAGGAACAATTGGCCACGCGCTGTACGTGCTGCTCACGTTCAGAGGCTGACAGACCACAAAGTGCTAATTATAAGTAGCAGACCGGCAGTCTGATGCAGCAATATTAGGAACGTAAATCGGCTGCTTTACCACAAAGACTGCAGTTACTTGAGCTCTGCAACTGCAGTTGTTCCTCATTCTGAGACAGTTGCGAAGTCTAACACAAAGTAACGTGTTGAAATGTATGCAGCTCCATGCAACGACTACTGCATTGTGTGAACCACGAACGTGGTAATAATGGGGGCCGGGATAGCATAGTCAGTATAATGAACAGGTTACAGGTTGTGAAACGGAGCAGCCTTGGTTCGATTCCCAGCAAGTTTAAAAATATTTCCTCTAGTCAAAGCTTGAAATTAGGATTTGGAGCCCACACAGTCTTCTATTTAATGGATATTAGGGAATATAGCGGACAGGGCGTGAAACTCACCATCAACAACAATCTGGCATCAAGATGTAACGGGATATAACGCCACTCGCTATACTTCTTCACGTAGTGTACAGACAGTTGTACCTCCACTTGCAGTTAATAAGAGAGATGTCAGATATTGTAATACATTGAAAATAGTCAGCAATTTATGCTTATGTCATGCTTGATCTTGAAAAGACATTGCAATCTGCAACACCGTCGGCTTGTCAAGTAGCTGTCCTACCTATCAAGCTGATAAAAACTAATCAGTAACGATAAACAGTTCAGGTCGACACGTAGGCCTCCACTTGTTAAATGAAAATTCATGATAAAACTAATATTAGACGCAAGTGTTATCTAAAGCTTACAGACTATCAAGTGACTCAGTTTATTTTGCAATACTCTTCGAAATATTCCAACAAATTTCGACTTAAAAAATTAATTGAATTATAACCTTTCATACTGAAGTGAATCAAAGACCAATTATTTGTAACAAAGTCTAACAATAATGACTCTCAGAAACACGTTAACATTTATAGCAACATATTACTGTTATACCTAACTACAGTCACTGTGCAGTCTTCATTAGAAATGCCGATCAAGATATTCACTGCTCTTACGGAAATCAAAAGTTGAAACTGTTTCAAAGGCGAAATATTTAACTTTATCCTAAGCCAGCTGCACCCAGTACACACATTTATAATCCTAACAAATACGTCTACATCTTCCTTCCCTTGACGTTGTTAACATAAACACTTTACGCAACGTACCGCTTGTATAACTGTCAATTGTCTACAGATTGTGTGGCGCTGGTCCATGGTTTTGGCTCCGTAAATAAATTGTGTTTTAGTCGCTAGGGATTTTATACAGAAGGAGCCAAAAGTCACTGTGTTCCTGAGCAAGAAAGGTGCTGCACAGTGCTGACAGTGGGCAAGTACCTGTGTACCTGAGCAAGCAAGGTGCTGCACAGTGCTGACAGTGGGCAAGTATATGTGTACCTGAGCAATCAAGGTGCTGCACAGTGCTGACAGTGGGCAAGTACCTGTGTACCTGAGCAAGCAAGGTGCTGCACAGTGCTGACAGTGGGCAAGTATATGTGTACCTGAGCAATCAAGGTGCTGCACAGTGCTGACAGTGGGCAAGTACCTGTGTACCTGAGCAAGCAAGGTGCTGCACATTGCTGACAGTGGGCAAGTGCCTGTGTACCTGAGCAAGCAAGGTGATGCACAGTGCTGACAGTATGCAAGTACCTGTGTACCTGAGCAAGCAAGGTGCTGCAAAACGCGGACAGTGGGCAAGTACCTGTGTACCTGAGCAAGCAAGGTGCTGCACAGTGCTGACAGTGGGCAAGTACCTGTGTACCTCAGCAAGCAATGTGCTACACAGTGCTGACAGTGGGCAAGTACCTATGTACCTGAGCAAGCAAGGTGATGCACAGTGCTGACAGTGGGCAAGAAACTGTGTACCTGAGCAAGCAAGGTGCTGCACAGTGCTGACAGTGGGCAAGTACCTGTGTACCTGAGCAAGCAATTTGCTGCACAGTGCTGACAGTGGGCAAGTACCTGTGTACCTGAGCAAGCAAGGTGCTGCACAGTGCTGACAGTGGGCAAGTACCTGTGTATTTGAACAAGCAAGGTGCTGCACAGTGCTGACAGTAGGCAAGTACCTGTGTACCTGAGCAAGCAATGTGATGCACAGTGCTGACAGTGGGCAAGTACCTGTGTACCTGAGCAAGCAAGGTGCTGCACAGTGCTGAGAGTGGGCAAGTACCTGTGTACCTGAGCAAGCAAGGTGTTGCACAGTGATGACAGTGGGAAAGTAACTGTGTGCCTGAGCAAGCAATGTGGTGCAAAGTGCTGACAGTGGGCAAGTACCTGTGTACCTGACCAAGCAAGGTGCTGCACAGTGCTGTAAGTGGGCAAGTACATTGTACCTGAGGAAGGAAGGTGCTGCACAGTGCTGACAGTGGCAAGTACCTGTGTACCTGAGCAAGCAAGGTGCTGCCCCGTGCTGGCAGTGGGCAAGTACCTGTGTATCTGAGCAAGCAAGGTGTTGCACAGTGATGCCAGAGGGCAAGTACCTGTGTACCTGAGCAAGCAAGGTGCTGCACAGTGCTGACAGTGGGCAAGTGCCTGTGTAACTGAGCAAGCAAGGTGATGCACAGTGCTGACTGTGGGCAAGTACCTGTGTACCTGAGCAAGCAAGGTGCTGCAAAGTGCGGACAGTGGGCAAGTACCTGTGTACCTGACCAAGCAAGGTGCTGCACAGTGCTGACAGTAGGCAAGTACCTGTGTACCTGAGCAAGCAAGGTGCTGGACAGAGCTGACAGTGGGCAAGTACCTGTGTATTTGAACAAGCAATGTGCTGCACAGTGCTTACAGTAGGCAAGTACCTGTGTACCTGAGGAAGCAATGTGATGCACAGTGCTGACAGTGGGCAAGTACCTGTGTACCTGAGCAAGCAAGGTGCTGCACAGTGCTGAGAGTGGGCAAGTACCTGTGGACCTGATCAAGCAAGGTGTTGCACATTGATGACAGTGGGAAAGTAACTGTGTGCCTGAGCAAGCAATGTGGTGAAAAGTGCTGACAGTGGGCAAGTACCTGTGTACCTGACCAAGCAAGGTGCTGCAAAGTGCTGACAGTGGGCAAGTACCTTTGTACCTGAGGAAGGAAGGTGCTGCACAGTGTTGACAGTGGCAAGTACCTGTGTACATGTGCAAGCAAAGTGCTGCCCAGTGCTGGCAGTGGGCAAGTACCTGTGTACCTGAGCAAGCAAGGTGCTGCACAGTGCTGACAGTGGGCAAGTACCTGTGTATTTGAACAAGCAAGGTGCTGCACAGTGCTGACAGTAGGCAAGTACCTGTGTACCTGAGCAAGCAATGTGATGCACAGTGCTGACAGTGGGCAAGTACCTGTGTACCTGAGCAAGCAAGGTGCAGCACATTGCTGAGAGTGGTCAAGTACCTGTGTACCTGAGCAAGCAAAGTGTTGCACAGTGATGACAGTGGGAAAGTAACTGTGTGCGTGAGCAAACAATGTGGTGCACAGTGCTGACAGTGGGCAAGTACCTGTGTACCTGTGCAAGCAAAGTGCTGCCCAGTGCTGGCAGTGGGCAATTACCTGTGTACCTGAGCAAGCAAGGTGCTGCACAGTGCTGACAGTAGGCAAGTACCTGTGTACCTGAGCAAGCAAGGTGCTGCCCCGTGCTGGCAGTGGGCAAGTACCTGTGTATCTGAGCAAGCAAGGTGTTGCACAGTGATGCCAGAGGGCAAGTACCTGTGTACCTGAGCAAGCAAGGTGCTGCACAGTGCTGACAGTGGGCAAGTGCCTGTGTAACTGAGCAAGCAAGGTGATGCACAGTGCTGACTGTGGGCAAGTACCTGTGTACCTGAGCAAGCAAGGTGCTGCAAAGTGCGGACAGTGGGCAATTACCTGTGTACCTGACCAAGCAAGGTGCTGCACAGTGCTGACAGTGGGCAAGTACCTGTGTACCTGAGCAAGCAATGTGCTGCACAGTGCTGACAGTGGGCAAGTACCTGTGTACCAGAGCAAGCAAGGTGCTGGACAGAGCTGACAGTGGGCAAGTACCTGTGTATTTGAACAAGCAATGTGCTGCACAGTGCTGACAGTAGGCAAGTACCTGTGTACCTGAGGAAGCAATGTGATGCACAGTGCTGACAGTGGGCAAGTACCTGTGTACCTGAGCAAGCAAGGTGCTGCACAGTGCTGAGAGTGGGCAAGTACCTGTGGACCTGATCAAGCAAGGTGTTGCACATTGATGACAGTGGGAATGTAACTGTGTGCCTGAGCAAGCAATGTGGTGAAAAGTGCTGACAGTGGGCAAGTACCTGTGTACCTGACCAAGCAAGGTGCTGCAAAGTGCTGACAGTGGGCAAGTACCTTTGTACCTGAGGAAGGAAGGTGCTGCACAGTGTTGACAGTGGCAAGTACCTGTGTACATGTGCAAGCAAAGTGCTGCCCAGTGCTGGCAGTGGGCAAGTACCTGTGTACCTGAGCAAGCAATGTGCTGCACAGTGCTGACAGTGGGCAAGTACCTGTGTATTTGAATAAGCAAGGTGCTGCACAGTGCTGACAGTAGGCAAGTACCTGTGTACCTGAGCAAGCAATGTGATGCACAGTGCTGACAGTAGGCAAGTACCTGTGTACCTGAGCAAGCAATGTGGTGCACAGTGCTGACAGTGGGCAAGGTGTTGCACATTGCTGACAGTGCCAAGTCAATGGTAAGCATGTTTACCAGCTCAAAATTACGTTATCACGAACTGTGTTGCGGTGGTAGTCATGCCTATCATTTGAATTGTAATTTTTGTGGTGGTAATTATACTTACCATTAATTTAAAAACATCTATATGGTAGACTTACGATACGGTACATGAAATTAATGGTGTTTACCGTTACTTCGGAGTAACTTTGAGTGGTATCTATACTTACGATTAAATATGGCATACTTAGGGCGATAGGTATAGATGCCAACGTAGGTCATCCGAATGACGTAGTCTACGCAGCTTTTAGAAAATTAAAGCTAACCAAATCAATAGTAACATATTTACCAGCTCAAGATTACGTTATCACGATTTGTTGCGGTGGTAGTCATGCCTATCATTTGTGTTGTAATTTTTGTTGTGGTAAGTATACTTACCATTAATTTAAAAGACTACTTTATGGTAGACTTACGATACGGTACATAAAATTATTGGTGTTTATCGTTACTTCGGAGTAACTTTGGTAAGTATAGTTACCACTAATTATTTAGTACTTGGGCGGTAAGTATAGATGCCAATGTAGGTCATCTAAACGACGTAGCCTACAAAGCATTTACACACATAACGGTAACCAAATCATTGGTAACCATACTTACCATCTCAAAATCACTTTTTCACTAGCTGTCTTGCAGTGGTAGTCATGCCTATCATTTGTGTTGAAAATTTTGTGGTGGTAAGTATAATTAATATCGATTTAAGAGACAACTTTATGGTAGACTTACGATACGGTACATTAAATTGTTTACCGTTACTTCGGAGTAACTTTGAATGGCAAGTATACTTACCATTAATTATGGAGTACTTGGGGTAGGTATAGATGCAAATGTAGGTCATCGCAACGAAGTAGCCTACGAAGCACTTACACACATAAAGCTAACCAAAGCATTGGTAACCATACATACCATCTCAAAATAACTTTATTACTAGCTGTGTTGCGGTGGTAGTCATGCCTATCATTTGTGTTGCAAATTTTGTGGTGGTAAGTATACTTACCATTGATTTATAAGACAACTTTCTGGTAGACTTACGATACCGTACATGAAATTAATGGTGTTTACCGTCACTTCGGAGTAACTTTGAGTGGTAAGTATACTTACCATTAATTATGGAGTACTTGGGGTAGGTATAGATGCAAATGTAGGTCATCGCAACGAAGTAGCCTACGAAGCACTTACACACATAAAGCTAACCAAAGCATTGGTAACCGTACATACCATCTCAAAATCACTTTATCACTAGCTGTGTTGCGGTGGTAGTCATGCCTATCATTTGTGTTGCAAATTTTGTGGTGTTAAGTATACTTACCATTGATTTATAAGACAAATTTATGGTAGACTTTCGATACCGTACATGAAATTAAAGGTGTTTACCGTCACTTCGAAGTAACTTTGAGTGGTAAGTATACTTACCATTAATTATGGTATACTTGGGGCGGTAAGTATAGATGCCAATTCAGGTCATCCCACCGACATAGCCCAACAGTATTTACACACATAAAGCTAACCAAAGCATTGGTAACCGTACATACCATCTCAAAATCACTTTATCACTAGCTGTGTTGCAGTGGTAGTCATGCCTATCGTTTGTGTTGCAAATTTTGTGGTGTTAAGTATACTCACCATTGATTTAAGAGACAACTTTATGGTAGACTTACGACACGGTACATGAAATTGTTTACCGTTACTTCGGAGTAACTTTGAATGGTAAGTATACTTACCATTAATTATGTAGTACTTGGGGTAGTTATAGATGCCAATGTAGGTCATCCGAACGACGTAGCCTACAAAGCATTTACACACATAAATGTAACCAAAGCATTGGTAACCATACATACCATCTCAAAATCACTTTATCACTAGCTGTGTTGCGGTGGTAGTCATGCCTATCATTTGTGTTGCAAATTTTGTGGTGGTAAGTATACTTACTATTAATTTTATATCGAATTGTTGGTAGACTTACGATACGATACACGAAACTAATGGTGTTAGAGTTACTTCGGAGTAACTTTGAGTGGTAAGTGTACTTAATTATGGGGTACTAGGGGCGGTAAGTATAGATGCCAATGCAGGTCGTCCTAACGACGTAGCCTACACAGCTTTTACACGCAAAGGTACGCAAATCATTGGTAAGCATACTTACCAGGTCAAAATCACTTTATCACGAACTCTGTAGCTGTGGTAGTCGTGCCTATCAATTGTTTTGTAAATTGTGTGGTGGTAAGTATACTTGCCATCAACTTAAAGAAAACTGTATTGTAGACTTACGATAAGGTACATGAAATCAATGGTGTTTACCGTTACCTCGGAGTAACTTTGAGTGGTAAGTATACTTACCATTAATTATGGACTACTTGAGGCTCTAAGTGTAGATGCCAATGCACTTCATCCCATCGACGTAGCCTACATAGGATTTACACAATTAAAGCTACCCAAATCAATGGTAAGCATACTTACCAGCTCAAAATCACGTTATCACGAACTGTGTTGCGGCGGTAGTCATGCCTATCCTTTGTGTTGTAAATTTTGTGGTGGTAAGTATAATAACCATCAACTTAAAAGAAAACTTTACTGTAGACTTACGATACGGTACATGAAATTAATGGTGTTTACCATTACTTCGGAGTAACTTTGAGTGGCAAGTACACTTACCATTAATCCTGGAGTGTTTGGGGCGGTAGATATAGATTTATTCAACTTGCTGTTACAGTTTGTTTTTATTTCTAATAAAGGTAAGCATACTAACCGTATAATGTTAAACAGTTACCACATAAATGACGGTATGTATACACAGGTAAGGTAAAGGTAAAGTTCTCCCTAGAACAGGCAATGAAGGCCGAGAGGGGCAGTAGAGGTATAGCTCTACTCTTTAACCTCGACGCTAGATTGGGGTGGGTGGTCAACTCCACGCCCCGGCCGCTTTACCCCCGGGAAAGAGACCCGGTACCGATTGTATAGAATGCTGGGTGGGCCCCAGGGCCGGTCTGGACGGGTGCCAAAAATCTCGCCCTCACCGTGATTTTTTTCCCTGTCAAGTTATTTCCCTTTGTTCCCTTTTGTACATTTAAATCCTTCCGTCCTTCTTCATGTCACTTATGTTCCATATTAGTCCTTATACAACAAACATAACACAAACATCCATTCGAACCCACAATCCCAGCAAGCGAGCGGCTGCACACCTACAACAAACTGCGACGAATATTTATGATTGCGTCTGCTGCGTTCTTCCAAATCCACTTCGATTTTTTTAGATCTATTTGTGAAGAGTTCATGGATCGAATCTTGTGGCCGGTTACGCCACTAGACCTTTCAATTCTTACATTCAGTGGCGGTGAACGCCAAAATAACACAATAAAATTATACTGAATTAAATGAAATCGCATTTTAGTGTCTATATCACCCACAAGATCTCTCCTGACAATATAATCCTTAACTGTCAGCAAAAATGAGGGAAGTAAGGGCCGACAAATTTATAGTACTTAAACTTTCTTCAAAATGCTTGAAAATTTTGGGTGTAGGTAAGATAACACTTCAGTGTCACATTCATTAAATTATTTTAAGATTCTCGTTAATATTGCACTAAATAATGTCGGATGTTTTCCACACTGACGTCATTTAATACAGTAGGGCGACCAGAAGTGTTCCGATCACTCACACTACCTGTTTCACGACAAAGGACTGCTAAACGACTTATCTGGTACTTGAGACGTCGGGAAGGCACTTCTATAATCATCCTGACATATCAGATAGCACTGAGACTGACTATAGTGTTCGACAATAACAGCACGCTCCGCAGACGCACAGTTTTAAAGCCACTGTTGAGATGGCGTCAGGTCACGTGACCTTGATTGCCCTTACTCATCTGCAGTCATACCAACATATTCATCCACCAATTCATTGCACTCATTTCTAGCTAGTAATAAATATCAAACCTCGGGTTGAGCGAATTTTAGATCACCCTATATTTTTAACCTCCTGTAACATGTACGTACAGTCACTACCAAGAATTTCACCGTCTTAGCTACCGGTATTTTATCGCCACGATCTCAGGACCACAGTGACTTTGAAATATACCTGAGGTAGTCCCTCCTGCAGAGGATGAGGTCCGCCTTCGTGTAGTGTGTGGAGCCTACCTCGCCCATCCTACAGTCGCAACAGCCACACTTCAGACAGTCCTCGTGCCAGAAGACGTCCAGCGCCTTTAGCAGGAAGCTGCAACACCAGTCAAGTGAATGCGGCACAGAACGTTTGAGTGAATGAATCGGTCAACAGTCAAGGAAACTCAGATTGTAACAAGACAGGCAATGTAAGTATAACGTAATATTGAGGCGCGTTCGCGTAACCACTGTTGCCATGGAAAAGCAATAAGTATTATTTATTCTGTGTGTGTGTCTGTAGATATAGTTATCCAGCATGCAAAGCGCATGCGCCGTATTATATTGTCATCTGTGGCCTGTCCGGCTCTACCATATTTTTCCACATTATCTCACAAACGGCACGATTTTCGGAAAAAAAGTTATTGAACATAAAATGTGTGTTTTGATTTTCTCTACAAGTTTGTCTGAAACGTTTCTCATCCTAAGAAGAATTCAGCGATATATTACCATAAATGTACATAGGTCTTCATGTAAAGTACCCGTTATTCTTGACAGATTTGAATGAAAATTGAATTTTCTCGAAAGATTTTCGAAAAATACTCAAATATCAAATCTCATGAATATCCGTCCAGTGGGAGCTGAGTTGTTCCGTGCGGACGGACAGACAGGCGTGACGAAACTAATATTACCTTTTCGCAATTTTGTGAACGCGCCTAAAAATGGCATTTCGATGCTGCAGGTTTAACTCAGTGACACTGCTGATGCAAACCGCTGACAGTTAGCCTGTCTTTATATCAGAACAGCACAAACAGCTGCTCACCTCTCTGTGATCTTCTTGCCGCAGCCAGCGCATTCTTGTGGCGAAGTGTTCTGCGTTTCCGACTTCACGTGCAGTGTCATTCTGACGCCTCAAACATATGACGCCACTGTTACACAAGTAGCTGACTGATGCCACGATTGCTGTGTGTTCCTGGATATGCGGTTCAACCAATACCGTGAAGTGATGATTACCTTGCATCGTAATTACTACACTTTTGTTATAACTACGAGGTAATTTGAAGAGCTCGGATGTTCGCGTATCGTCCTTATCATGTATATTAATATGCAAAGTGTTGTCACATTATATCCACCGTGCATTTTGATAATAATTCACAATTATATATACATATATTTTAAAAAACGATAATGAATACCAAATTAATACCCCGTGTTTTCACACGGCTTGGTCAACTACAATTTGTATTAAAAAAAACCACTGCCAGCAATTTTTAAGGACAATCTTCAATTTTAATAACAATCTACCTGCTGAAGTCTAATTTTATACTTTTTACCTTGCACACCTTATATTTATACAATTTAAACTCTAAAAATGGACACAATTCGTGTCACAGTTCAAACAGCACACAACGTAATGTTGTGCACTGTAGCCTGTTACTGTGACAGTAACTTGACTTTATATTGTGGTGTATATATATATATATATATCATGTGATTAACTGATGGATGTAATATGAATGTAACCTTGACCATCTGAAGATGGTTCAACTGGAGCCGAAACATATGTAGGGGATATTGAACAATGCTTGATAATATAGTGCATTTGTTGGTTTATTGAAATTGTGAATTACGGAAAAGTCTGTTTGCGACATCGTAACTACTGAACTGCCGAACGGATGTTTCAAGATAGACTTTTTATAAAGCTTACGATTCGGCACTGATGGCAGTCTGCTTTGTTTTTGTTAATTCCTTCTCAAAAAGTTCCATTTTAACCAAAAACGACGAAGGTTAAAAACTGACAGTGCTGCCTCGAGCGGAGGCCAAAGGAAGTTAAATGTACTTTCCTTGGCCTCCGCTTGAGACAGCACTGTCGATTACAACGTTTTGTTTGTTATTTAGACGTTGCTTATGATCCGTTTATCTCCGAAAGAAATTATCTAGCATTAAGCTTTAGTAATTATAATTGTTAGTATTTATTAAGATTCACGTGCTGTAAATTTTGTTGATTAAATATGTTACTGTTTGCACGGTACAACTAGTCAGTCAGTTTTTTTAAACGCATCTGTTAAGTGTTTGTTGTATAAGTTTAGATCTTGTTAAATGTAATTCAGTTTAACTCGTGACATTCGTGGAACTGAGCAGGATTTCGTATTTTTTTTTATCTCAGCGTTCTTTTTCTAGGTTGTCACTTTCAGTTGGGTTTGCAAATAAAGTATTTATTGTCGCAAATCACGAATATTCTAGTGAATAAACCTGAACGTGTCAATAACACTAGATGAAGTGTACTGTCACCTGCCATATCACGCTTTGCTAGCCTATACGGCAAATACAGCTGCACGCTCTTTACTTACTGATAAAACAGAGACCACAAATCACGCATGAGACATTGGAGCGTGACATAGCGCTCACCACGTGAAATGCGAACAAAGTTGACATTGAAATCGAGCCGCGAGCAGGTTATGAGAGAAAATAAAAATTAAAAGAGAGAGAGAGAGAGGCGCGGTATTAATAGAGAGTAATCATTCAGAGTAATCCTGGGGCCGTGAGTAGCTTAATGGTGGACATATACAGTAGGACCGCAACAGCTTGTGACATCTTGCGGCGAGGGAAAGACTCTTATTAAAGGCCATGACTGCACAGCAGTAACAGCATTATGCTGTGTGCAGTGCAACAGTTGACTGACACAGGTACTTGACTGTTTGGCGGGCGGGCGGGCCGTATTCACAGATACAGCATGGAACGACGACCATTTAATTTAAATATTTATGCCGTAAGCCGATCCCAGTGGCCGCGCGGTCTAAGGCGTGTGTCTGCAGCCGTTCACTTACTGGGATTGTGGGTTCGAATCCCGCTGGGGGCATGAATGTCTGTCTCTTGTGAGCGTTGCGTGTTGTCAGGTAATGTCTCTGCGTCGGACTGATCACTCATCCAGAGGAGTCCTACCGAGTATGGTGTGTCTGAGTGTGATCGTGAAGTCTCGAAAATGAGGAGGCCCTAACCCACTAGGGGCTGTTGCACCATTGGGGGAAAATTATTCTACTGTATTGAACAAAATAACTGAATGTTACAATAAAAATAACCCAGAAGTATGTGAAATTTAAGGTTCTCTCGGCGGTGTTGCTGAGGATTCAGGTTTTCTGGGGTGTGGATACTCTGTCGTTAGGTAGGTGGTTTCCGACGTTTCGAAGGAACTTATTGGCTTTGTCTTCGAAGGTCAAACAATCCTAAAATTATGCTTCTTGGACTGCCATTGAAGAAGAAGAAGAATACACTATGCCAAATAACATAACTCGTGTAAAGTTCAAAGAAATTACATTACAGGGTTTTTTTCAGTACTTCGGTTTTTCCCTGTCAGTACCATTCAGCCAATGATTCATACTCATATTTCATTCATCTAACACCAGTGCTTTAGAAATTTACGGCGTCGTTAAATAAGACAGCTCTCTTTCTCAATATCTGTGTGTCAAGGAATTGTCACAATTGTATCAAAAAGCAAACTGAAGTGCGTAGTAACACTGCACAATCAGCAGTGCACGTTTTATAAACCTTGACACCGAATATAGTTGCAACGAAACTTTAACACAGACACGCTCTCAGTTCTGTAATACACACAACTTAAAAATCTCCTTTGTATGCGCAGGCCGACAACTGGACAATACATCAGAACTGAAATCTCCAACACTACCGAGCGCGTACGTGTTGTGGTGGAGAATTTGTGGATTAGTGTCAACAGTTCTGTTGCAGAACTGATAGGCAAATTGGGCTTTCTGAAACCGCACGACACATGCTGAGTAATTAATTATATGTGCTAATTGCTACAGGGCGGTCACATTCTGCTTGCTCTATGGTAACTGACTGCTATGTTAGCAACTTGTTTTTAGTGACGTCACAGCCCTACCAAATAATAAAATCAGTCGTCAACAAAATACAATTAACTGAAACCACAAAATTAAACAAAAATTGTTATAAAGAATTTCGTGGCCTGAGGCTTTTACCCTGATATACGCTACCACAGGAATGGCGATAGTTGTAAGCTACTTAATGACACGTTAAAAGGGGGAACGTGAGGTGATTAAATGTGCCACATTAGATCAGCAGACCTTACGCTGAACATAAAAATTGTAGAGGCTGCAGGGTCGATTTTCTTTCCAGGCTGTAGTTTTTGCAGTTTGGTCATCAGAATGTAAGATGCTCTCCATAATTATATATTGATGACAATGTGATGTCATTGTGAGCATAGGCTAGTCTGTCTATTAACAAAACAGATAATATAATGTACGTCTCCATAAATATATAGCTCAAAATGTTTCAAAGTTTCTGGTGTGTTGTATCTCGGCTTTGCCAGAGAAAGGTTTATAAGTCCTTTCTCATTTCAAATACCTTCGCAGGCAACAGCCCGCGAGCTACGGGTTGAGCAGGCCTGTTTTTTTTTTTTACTATTCTACCCAGAATAATGTTACAGAAGATCCTTACGAATCAATGATATCCTTTTAGAAAACTACACGGCGTCACATTCCATTCACATATCAAGGCTATGATGACTTAAAACACATTTTCAGAAGTTCTGGATAGGACACACACACACACACACACACATTAATTGCTACCACACAATATCTGACGCTATATACGAGGTGTCGCATAAACGGATGTCGTTATAAACGGGTTATACTGTATACGGCGAATTGAAGCGAGTTGGAGATCAAGATATCGTGGCCGACGCTATAAACCTACCCCTGCAGTAGCTTCAAGAGATGGTGGAAAATAGTGGGACTGGACACCCTATCGAAAACAGATTGATAAGAGGAAACACACAACCAGAGCTCTAATTGCTACATATACTGCATGGTTTCCCCAAAGGACAATCCATTGAGGGTGATTATAAAGCCCCCAGACACTGGTCTCATTTATTTTATGAGAGGCTATAGACCGACAACTGGATGTGATTACTATGGAGCTTAGAAGGCATATGGACATGGCAATTTCTTGAGTACAAGCACATCATAGGTACATTGCGTAAGACAGGAGAGCTGCACCTGTATGTCTGTACATGTTACACTAAGCGGGACAGCAGCACATGTATGTCTGTTACATGTTACAGAAAGGGAGACAGACACCTGTAGTGTCTGTACATGTTACACGTAAGGCAGGACAGCACACCTGTATGTCTGTACATGTACACGTAAGGACAGGACAGCACACACTGTATCTGTACATGTTTCCCACGTAAGGCAGACAGCACACCTGTATGTCTGTACATGTTACACGTAAGGCAGACAGCACACCTGTATGTCTGTACATGTTACACGTAAGGCAGTACAGCACACCTGTATGTCTGTACATGTTACACGTAAGGCAGACAGCACACCTGTATGTCTGTACATGTTACACGTAAGGCAGACAGCACACCTGTATGTCTGTACATTTACACGTAAGGCAGACAGCACACCTGTATATCTGTACATGTTACACGTAAGGCAGACAGCACACCTGTATGTCTGTACATGTTACACGTAAGGCAGACAGCACACCTGTATGTCTGTACATGTTACACGTAAGGCAGACAGCACACCTGTATGTCTGTACATGTTACACGTAAGGCAGACAGCACACCTGTATGTCTGTACATGTTACACGTAAGGCAGACAGCACACCTGTATGTCTGTACATGTACACGTAAGGCAGACAGCACACCTGTATGTCTGTACATGTTACACGTAAGGCAGACAGCACACCTGTATGTCTGTACATGTTACACGTAAGGCAGACAGCACACCTGTAATGTCTGTACATGTTACACGTAAGGCAGACAGCACACCTGTATGTCTGTACATGTTACACGTAAGGCAGACAGCACACCTGTTATCTGTACATGTTACACGTAAGGCAGACAGCACACCTGTATGTCTGTACATGTTACACGTAAGGCAGACAGCACACCTGAATGTCTGTACATGTTACACGTAAGGCACGACAGCACACCTGTATTCTGTACATGTTACACGTAAGGCAGACAGCCACCTGTATGTCTGTACATGTTACACGTAAGGCAGACAGCACACCTGTATGTCTGTACATGTTACACGTAAGGCAGACAGCACACCTGTATGTCTGTACATGTTACAGTAAGGCAGACAGCACACCTGTATGTCTGTACATGTTACACGTAAGGCAGACAGCACACCTGTATGTCTGTACATGTTACACGTAAGGCAGACAGCACACCTGTATGTCTGTACATGTTACACGTAAGGCAGGACAGCACACCTGTATGTCTGTACATGTTACACGTAAGGCAGGACAGCACACCTGTATGTCTGTCATGTTACACGTAAGGCAGGACAGCACACCTGTATGTCTGTACATGTTACACGTAAGGCAGACAGCACACCTGTATGTCTGTACATGTTACATTAGAAACATCATACCTGTAGCCCTGTCGTGTGCATTGTACTGTCGTGCTAGTGCACTTAATGCTGAATTAGAATAGCAATCATACGCAAACGTATATTGAACGCGTTGCTACATGTTGCCGTGGAAAAGCAATAAGTATTATATATTGTGAGTGTGTGTCTTAGCCTTAGTTATCCAGCACACAAAGCGCATGCGCCGTATTATATTGTCATCTGTGGCCTGTCTGGCTGTACCATATTTTTCCACTTTATCTCATAAATGGCACAATTTTTAGGAAAGCAGTTATTGAACATAAAATGTGTTTTGATTTTCACTACAATCTGTCTGAAACATTTCTCATTTTAAGAAGAATTCAGCGACACATTATCATAAACGTAAATAAGTCTTCATGTAAAGTACCGTTGTTCTTGTCAGGTTTTAATGAAACTTGAATTTTCTCGACAGATTTTTAACATACTTCAAAATCAAATTTCATAATGTTTTCAGACTAAAATTTTTCATGTATTTCTCATCTCCTTGTAGCGTGCTACATTACCGGCCCATCTCATTCACCTTGATTTCAGTACCCTACTAATATTCCGGTAAAGAGTAAAGTTGTGAATTTCGTCACCGTATAATTGTCTCTCTTCTAGTACTTGTTCCCAGTTCAGTCCACATAATCTCTTGTAGCGAATTTTTATCAAATATCATGAAAGAACTCCCCAAATGTATGAAAACTTCAAAAGCAGACAAATTGATTTTGTGTAAGTACATTTTTATGTGCATCTATATAACTATATGTGGAAGCATCTGTACTAAAGCCGTAAGCTGAAGGCCACCTGACATCGCCTGCTTGTTGCAATACATCTGTACTAAAGCCGTAAGCTGAAGGCCACCTGACATCGCCTGCTTGTTGCAGTACATCTGTACTAAAGCCGTAAGCTGAAGGCCACCTGACGTCGCCTGCTTGTTGCAATACATCCAATACGATATTCATTCCGTTTTCTGCCACGTTTTATTTCCGAGAAGTAAGACATAAAATGGCGACTTTATTACAGACCAACCAATAATCAAAAAGAAAATACTTTTGCAAATGATAATAGCTATAAAATTATAATTATAACATATTTTAATAAGTCTCTTTATAAAATATGTCTACAACGAAGACTTCCTTAAATTCTTGCCACGATTTACGTAGTACTAGTACACAAAATGTCCGGCATGGGAGGACAGTAAAGAGACAAGAGAACATCGGAACTGCTACAAGGCTTACAGTAATGCACGTGTCTGACTTAGGTCTACGTCAGTTACCTTGTGGCTTTTTGTGTGTGCGGTCGACTGCAGTGGAGACCAACAGTGTAAGTGGCCGTCAAATGGCACAGCCTTATTTAAAGTCTTTTGGTGAACTGGCTGCATTTTAATGAAGGTTTAAATCATTAAATTGTTGATTATTTTTTATTGTAAGTAAGCGCGAGTAGTTACAAAAATGTATTTTAATATTTCGGTGAAATTAAGGAATTTGATTATATTTTCGTGCCGAGTAGGGACTACGTAACTATTGAGACGTAAATATGGCTTTTGATTTAATAAACAGGACAGTTTTTTTAGAGTATTTAATTTGTAAATTAACACTAAAATTACTTTAAAACCTCACTGTATTCCGTAAATTATATGGCGAATAGAAAGCAGTTCCAAATATCAGAGCACATTATGCTCAATATGTAACCAATTCAAGATTCACATTTTAAGTATGAAGTCTCACCAATCGCAGTTCATCCTCACCACTTTCACTTGAAATTGTTCGTAAGCCACTTACATAATTATATATAAATTCTTCGCGAAAGACCACAAACTGTTACAAAATATTAAATAAAATTATTAAATGATTTTCCTGCAACTGCAAATTGTTAGGTCCAACCACCTAGGATACAATTTATAATTCTCACTTTAATAGTATATAAAATAAAAAGGAAAACTAGCTATAATATTAGCCTAGTGAATTTTGTATGCGGCAGCAGCCGATGCATGTTAAATGCCCCCAAAATTTAAGCGGGCTGTGCAATGAATACAAGAACAGTTTGAGGACTGGATTTGTAACATAAACCTTTGTGTCTTGAACAGTTATTGGGTACGGGACATATGTTTGTTGTAATGCAAGTGAGCTGCGTCTTCCTTTACACACAATGCATGACCGACGTACAATTTACACTTTCACACAATTACACCAAATAAAGAAGTGCCACAGTCATCATTACAAATTCAAAATTCTTGTCTCTTTTAAAAGCTGCCTCAGAAGGGAAGCAAACTTGCAAAACGTTACGAGTAAATTTTAAATTTTACACAGCCTTATTGTTATCACAAATTACCTTGCTTTACCAAGGCCCAAACAAGAGTTGACACTTACAGTATATAAATAAATGTATTAACTGCTATGAATATAGGTTTTCTGTAGAAGCTAGTCGTTGTCCAGTATCTGCGTTTATAGAATCCAAAGAGCCATTACCCTAGCTACTCCTTATCGACTGGTAAATATTTACCGACGTTTCGAAATATCTTTGCCTTTTTCAGCGTCAACATTCCTAGCAGGGTAAAGCTTGTAGGAATGCTCGAACCTGAAGTTTGAAGGCGATAAACATTTTCCGAAACGTCGGCAACAATTTAACCATTAGACACGATGTAACATCCCGTAAAACGTGAATCTTCAGCAAGTCACATTTGGGGAACTAAATTGTCTATTATCGCGTTCACAAGGATCCATAGAAGTTACGCTTCTGTTTACAGAAAATATACAGAAGGAATTTATGTACATTTGGCTATGTCATGTACAATGTTTTTGTTTACGGAACTGCGGTTTCTGTAAGACATGATCGGTTCACCACTTTGTATTTAATGTAAATGTTTTCCAACCCAGACGCCAGCTGCCTAGCGTGTGAAAAAGTGTGAAATACGGTAATGAAATTTCCGCCATTTTACAAACACTTCCTTCCATTATGACGTCACGTGTCCACAAAAGCTATATCTAACTCCGTTTCATACGTAAAAAACGATATAAGACACTTTGTTCGTACATGTACACATGCACATATTACATCTATTTACACTGCCGTTATATAAATAGCACCTTTACTGAACTGCTTTATCAAACGATTTGTACGACGTCGCGTTTTCTTCAACATCTAGGGCCCTTTTCCACGAGCGTGTTTGTAGAGCCACAAATAGTAGCGCGTCTGAAGCGAATAGAACACGTACGGGGAAACTGCACCATAAGTGACACCGTGTCGCTAGCGTCCGAGTTGTGGCGCGACTGGTGGTTGGGACAAACGACCGAGAGCGTTTGTGGCGCTTCACCTCGTGGAAAGGCTTTGACTTGAAGTAAATGGTTCGCTATGTCGCGCTGCTATTCGTGGCGCCACGAACTCGCTCGTGGAAAAGGGCTCTTACTGGAAAGCACCACTGCTATCCGACAAATATTTTGCTTTGTATAGAGACTCATTACAATATGTGACAAACTTCTTTATATGAAAAGCTGCCTGCAGTCTATTTGGTCATTTGCTGAAAGTGCACATTTTATATGTGTTAAAGAAACACAGGATTTTGTAAGAGTTAAAACGTGCGTAATTCAAAATTAATCATCAAAACATATTCTAATCACGTGTTAATTTATGTAAGGTGAGGTCAATAACATTTGCAAATATTTTTATGCACAAATACAATTCAATACCAGATGTGTAGCATTTTTTATTTTTTATTTTATACAAAATTTTTGTGAATCTGATGCGGTTTTGATATTGAGTTTTAAACAAAAGCCTAACGAAATTTAAAATTTCGGAGTGAAAATTTTAATTCACAAGTAAGTGGAAGTGTTCTGTGTGAAGTGTGTGTAGTGGCGAAAATATAACAGCGAGTGTCAACGAATATGTTGTTCAAAATCAAATATATTCTCCATCTTGGAAATAATCAGTGTATGAGGAAAAGCGGTTTCCATTGCAAAATGTCGAACAGTGAAAATGTGCCTTTACGTGTAAATTCAGTGTTAATAGTGAAATTATATTAGCACTTTAGATAGCCTGTATAGTGTTGTAGTGATTAGTGCTAATGGTGAAATTGCAAGCTGCATTCCCCACGCCAATAACCCCCCACTAATCAACAACAACTTCACCATAAATATTATCTCAGCGTGAACATCAACCACCACTTCAAGCTTCATTAACTACAACACTCCATCGTCCACTTCGTAACATCAGCAGAAGCAACAGTAACTTCGAAACGTCGCAGCAACAGTAGGTGCTGATTTTTTTGTCCCCCCGCTGCTTCTGGCTCAATAAGGGTCGCTGGCTGAAACATTTAGATTGGCAACAGCCACTCCGTATCAGACGGGGTTTGGTGTGTTTTCGAGACGTAGGGTTTTGTAGTATGTAAGCGTCAAGTTGGAAGCTTGAATTTCAGAGACGTCATTACATAATTAAGGAAGTGTTTCGATGTGTTTTGTGTGTGTTGCTGTGTACCCCTCCCCCTCCCCCAATCAGCTGTTAAGTGGCGATGTTAGGTTTTCGTGACGTTAGGTAGGCAGTTTAGTGCCGGTGTGCCGGTCACATTGGTAGCGTAGTGCGTCGGCAGGCTGCATGAAACTTGACACTGTGTGTTTCAGCCAGTGGCGGACAGAGGCAGCACTTGGAGAGGTCGCAGAGAGACACATCGAATTGATCGTGACACGTGTGTTAGATTTTGGTATTGAATGTTTTGATGTGTTTTTTATGTTGTGCAGAGTGCTTGAAGAACAGCACAGCTTGTAAGAGAGAATAACTTTCTTATAAAAATCTAAATTTTGTTTTACCGGTAATTTATTTAATTAAAAAGCCTCTTCCATTTCGAGGTTTTGCTGATGTGTAAGTTGTGGCCTCTTCTGCATACAATTGGTTAGCTCACACCACGATGTAGAGTTCACACGTTTACACTTGTCATTTGTTTTAAAAGTGATAAAGTGACGTAAGACTCTTCACCTACCTACTTTCTCTTAATTTAAGGTAGATGCGTCAACAACACAAAACCTGACTGAAGTAACTACTGTTTAAAATTCCTTCATTATATGATGCATTTTTAAATTTAATTTAAAAATCAATCACTATATTAAATTTTTTTATTTCCAACGCAATTTTATGGTGTTTATATAAGACACGGTGACGCATCTACACCATAAATGGTGTGAGCACTCAATTCTTCCCTTAGCTCCTAGAGCGAAGCAGCCCGCTCTCCACATTCATACACACGACACACGATACAGTGAAGAAAGCATCCGATAGGTCTGAACACAGGACACTGGGCTGTGGAGCTCGACCGGTTTCAATTGGCAGCCGGAGGCGGCGAGCGGAGTGGACCTAACATGTTGTAGTGGCTTCTGTTCTCGTTCATGTTAGGTTTGCGTGGTGGGTGGGGGGAAACATTGCGTCGTGTGAACGTGCCAGAAACTGCTCTCATGTTACGGGACGCTGCGTGAGCCAGCAATGTCAACTGCGCAGTGGTTGCTGTGTAAAGCCGTGCGCTTGAAATTAGATGGAATGTTCAGAATGAGTTGAGACCTGGATTTCAGTTAAAAGGAATGAAAATATTGAGGACCTATTTTAAAATCCTTAATTCTTTTTTGTTGAATATTTTCGTATTTTTATCTTCTGCATTCATCGAAAAGACAAAAGATTTTGTGTATTAATAAATTTTATTTTAATTTTGCAATAATTTGGCCAGTACAAGCTGCAGCTTTTCCACTGTTTCTTTCTCATGTTTGCTGTCTCTTCAAAATTTTATAGGTTTAGGCGGAGGGTGGTGGGGGGTACCAGGATGTTTAAGATTTTATGGATCAGCTGCACCTTGCATTAGAAAAAGAGGACACAAATTATTAAATGATCTGGAGACGTATTTGTCTCGAGTTTCAGAATACTGCATTTGGCAGATTGTCCTCAACCCTACTGACAACTGTGTGATATTCAAATGTTGTGGTTGAATTGTTTCAGATTCAGTTCAGCTAATCTCTTCGGAGTGACAGATATGTGGACAAGTTTCTCCTCTCATTTCTTTAAATTTTGGCACTGACAAGCTGCAGCTCTTCCATACTAATTCGATAGGATATTTTCTTCTAAATTTGTAGGAGTGCTTGGGAGGGGGGAACGAGACTATTTGTTACGAAATTCTGGATCAGTTGCAGCCTGCAATAGAATAACGAGGACCGCTAAATTTTGAAATGTCGTGGAGAAGTATTTATCTCCATTTTCAGGATTCATTTCACAGAAGGTCCTCAACTCTACTGACAGCTATGTGGTATTCTAAAATTCTGATTGAATTGTTTCAGATTGAATTCGGCTCATCCCAACAAAAATGGCACATCTATAAACAAATTCGACAGAACACCAACTTGATAAACAAATTTCCGCACAACGGTTCCAATTTACTAAACATGTTTTCTCGTTCAGGTGTATTAATTTTTTAGTTTGTTTTTTTTTTATTTTCAGGTCCCCCTCCTGGCCCTGTGGCTCATCGTGCCGAGGGGGTGTAACAAGGAAAGACGCATTACAGTTAAATTATTTTGAGTTCCCGCTGTCTTTATCAGTGTTGTACCAGAATTCTGATTCTGAAGATAAATTCAAAGAAAAAATGTTAACAGACCAGATAAATATTTCCGAAAATCAAACCGTAACACGTTACACACAATAATGTACATTTTTATACTAAATAATTACAATCAATTGTGACATTCAGATCTGCTTTCGCCAGCAAGATATGGTTTACTAAAAGCAAACTTGCACTGGGTCATTACCATCGCTGTAACTTGTATCTTAATGTAATTAAAAACTACGATAACATATGCGTAAAACAAGCTGGTAACAAGAGCCATTTCGTGCGTATATCAGTCGGTGTGATGCGTTGAGATTGAGTAATTCAGCAAACCTTCAATTTAATAAGTTTAATTTGAATGGCTTATTGGCAAAACGTAACAATTTTCAGCTGTAACACAAATTGCCTTCAACTAGCTGATTTACCGTACTGTTTGACACGTTGTCATATGAAGAAAATTATTTCTGACATTTTAACCGGGAATGTTTCTCGATATTTATCTTACATATGCGTCCTTTGGCTAAACAGGGTCCAAAGTGCAGCACAATAAATATGTCAACTATACGTTAGGTGTCATTTAATTTTGTTCCCCTCAGATATGAGCGTCAACATTTATCAGAATTTTTACAGATATTTAACATAAGGTCTGCTCTCTTTTGGGATTTCACGCAGCACAGAATAGTAACTTCGTACAGACGTTTCGGGACAACTTATCGGTTTCATCTTAAAGGGCCAAGAAGAATCTTTTTGGACTGCTTGACCCTTGAAGATGGAACCGATGGGCTGTCCCGAAACGTCGGTGGGAAACTACCATTCTACGTTGCGTAAAATCCCAAAAGAGAGTAGGTTTCATTTACACAGCGGAGGAAGCCTGAAAACATGCACAGATTAAAAATAATCAAAATATGATCAGCCTTCAGCGTAATTGAAAATAATAACTTGCCGTGCTTTATAAGAACACTTTACATTGTAAAGAATATCGAGATAATGTTTCTTAATGCTATTTTTTGCAGGTCTATTCGGACAAATTCGACATTTGTGCTGAAATTTTTAATTGACGCGACATGGCGATTAGGGGATACATAATTCATAATACATAATTCAAACACAAATACATAATACCCCGCAGGCAATGACTTCAGTGCATGTAGCCAATCAGGAGAGCTGTATGGAGCCAGCATTCGATATGTATATATATATATATATATTTATCTACCCGCTTAAAGGCCGCGTTAAGTGTGCAAGTGGCTTACAAGATAATCCACATAAACTCAAGTTTACTCAGGTGCAAAATATGCTTTCTTAATGTTGGGCCATTGTGTTTAGTATGTCTGGGCATTATACTTTGTGTTTAGTATGTCTGGGCATTATACTTTGTGTTTATTATGTCTGGGCATTATACCTTGTGTTTAGTATGTCTGGGCATTATACTTTGTGTTTAGTATGTCTGGGCATTATACTTTGTGTTTAGTATGTCTGGGCATTATACTTTGTGTTTAGTATGTCTGGGCATTATACTTTGTGTTTAGTATGTCTGGACATTATACTTTGTGTTTAGTATGTCTGGGCATTATACTTTGTGTTATGTATGTCTGGGCATTTTACTTTGCCATTAAAAAGTTTTTATCTTCGTTCAAATGTTTCAAAATGCTGCGATGAAATCTTTCTTATTTCTAGTTATACATTTATTTCCGTTATTCCTTAATTATAGTCTATACTTCACGCATATAGGCACTTGTTTCCTTTTTAAACGAATTCGAAAATAAACTGTATTCTTATATATTTCCGTATACTCTATATTTACAAATAAAATTTTATTTTTCTATGGAAGGCGTTATCAAATTATTCTCATAATTATTGGTCCCATTTATATGTATGCTTTAAAAATATTAACTTTCCAAAATCCACATTAAATTTATCACACAAATTTTGTATAATCACCTACACAGTGTTTGACAGGAACGTTAGTGTTTGGAAGACTCACGTGCATATTGTTTGGAAGAACACAGTGCATATTGTTTGGAAGACACACGTGCATATTTACGAGACTTAAACGTTATGACTTCGTCACTGCAAAATATTAAAGCAAAATCCGATATAGTGCCTAAAACACCAACCGTAAAGTGCTTAAAAAATTTCGAGTCTCTAACAGTGCTACTTTTTTCAGGAACCTTCAACAAATCGCTGTGCCTTTATCGCAATGAATGTAACCAGTACAGTTGATGCAGCAGTTTTGAATAAACCAAGAACTGACACCCTTCACGAGGGTCCAGTCATAGCAGCTTCGTGAAATGCATTCTGCCTTCGGTTTGCACAGGACACGTCGAAGATAAAACAGACACAACACGCAATAAGTGCAGTCCTCAGTATTGCGCAGCTGCATATTTTGCTTTGTGCTGAGTAATGTTAAGGATCGTTTAATTTTAAACGTACTAAATGAGCTGAAATATATTTTTGAGATTTTGCTTTAAATAAATATTCAGTTGGTACTCCACACTCCTTCAATTTAACCTGTGTTACAACAGTCCGTTAACCTCACTTACAGCCCCAATTACATTTTCATATATTACTTACAATCCACTTACACGTTCTGATCAAACTTTAAACCAAAGATCAACAGGCTATATCTGAGTCGTCTTTCCATCGTGTTCGACTATCCACGTTGTCCCAGAACTTAATATAAGTAAATACAAATAACATATAAATTATTACGAAAATATATCTTCGCTCTTCTAGACTGTTACGCAGGGTTCATTGGTAGTGGTTACCGAAGTTTCGGGACAAACTATCGGTCCCATTTCAAGAATCAAGCAGCCCAATGCGACATTTTTGACTGCTTGACCGTAGAATGCGCGACCGATACTCTGTCCCGAAACGTCGGTAATTAACTACCAATAAATGCTAAGTAACATACTAGAAAAATTAAGATCTCATTTACACCGCGGCGGAAGCCTGAAATATCGCATTACAACGATGTGTTGAACAACTGCTAAGTGCAACAGGACAGAATGTTGTGAGATCTGCAGTGTGCACATGTGATCGGTTAGAAACATTTATTGACAGTTTAGAATTATAGTTAGCCATATATAAACACGCTAGGAGCCGAATGTGTACCAAAAAACAGAAACCTTTTCCAGTTAAAAGATCACAACTTTACGTCTCGCATATTTTAATATTTGAAGTACGGTAAGCTGGATTATTTAATTTCCGTTGTCGCTGATTAAACGCAATAGCTATTTACGTGCCTTACAACAGTCTTACATAAGTCATTCAAAATTATATTTTATTGTAACCTTTCATTATCATGCAATGTCTTCTAGCTTGCAGAGTGTACAGAGATGGAAAATGTTTAAAATATAATTTGTTGTCACGAAAGAGTCTTTTTTAAAGCTGAACAGAACAGTCGTAACGATCCTTCAGTTTTCAGACGCGTTTGCAGAAATACAAAAAGCGACTATTAGCTTCGCCTTGTCTGTCTGTCCGCATGGAACAACTCGACTCCCACTGGACGGTTTTTTCATTAAATTTGATATTTAAGTATCTATCGAAAATCTGTCGAGAAAATTCAAGTTTCATTAAAATCCGACAAGAATAACGGTACTTTACATGAATTCACATTAAAGACGATGCACAAAGTCCAACAAACAAGCGGCTCAAATTGAAATTTTGTGACTACTAGCTTTGTGTATTTTAGAATTTCAATATTCTAATCGTTTTAATGAGGCAGACACTAACTAGATTAGCTGCTGCCTTGTGTTGCTTTGTTCTGAATAACTGCATGATGATGGCACCGCGGTGCCGAAACATGTAGGGGTTTTATACTTGCTTTTGAATGTATTTTATTAAGTGCAAAAGTTGGTTGATGTATTAATTATAAGAATATGCATGGTATGAATAACATAAGTCTGAATATGATATTTGCATTACCTTCTTGGTCTTCCAAGTGACTGTTTTGATATTTCGTAACCAAACATTTATTAGCATTTCTGTTCTTTCCCTTATACTTGAGTTGTAGCAAAAATTCATAATTTCCAAGTAAGGTTAGGATTCTCATACAGTGAAGGCAGCTCAGTCTTATCTAAATCTACCAAACCTCACGACTGTCTTTCGCTTGAAGATTAACGTGTGAGAAAAAGGGAGGTCTTGCGGATTTCTAACAGCTTTCCGCAAAGAAAGAAAAACACTAGTAGGTCTGCCACGTCTGCGAGGTGTGGCTGAGGATTCCGTTCTTATGGGTTACGACGTTTCGTCAAAGGATAACCGGATCATGACATATTAGCCTCATCTTCAAAAGTCAAAATGTGCAAAATGAATTTGTCACTCTGTCTGTCAATCCGTATGGAACAACTCGGCTCGCACTGTTAAGGAGTGAGCGGGGAATTTTAACTGAATTCAAAATTAATCAAAACAGAAAAAAGATAAGAGGCAGTTTACGTGACGGTCTGCGTACATTAATGTCACTGCTCTTTAGAAACAGAGAGATACGAGACGAGGCCGAAGAAACATATGACGTTCTTAAAGTAACAAGGGACAGTATGTGTTTTCTGTGAGATATGTCTGAAGCCGAAGAAACAGCTGATAATCTAAACATCACAATCTAGCAAAGTTTTGCTATTATGCTGACAATAATTGACCAAGCGCGCCAGAAGTGCTAGGCACAGCGGAGATTTTCTATCATGTTACTATATGCTTTGAGCACAAAATTTTATAAAATTTCAGCGGGTTTCAGATTTTCATTATTTGGAATATTCGGTGTTGTCCATACTTCGCAATAACACGTGTTACGTCTCGTCCATAAGTGTTCAGTTATCCCACAACACATTCACACCTAGCAAGCAGACATCCTTTCTGTATCATTCATTTTGCTTAAGTCATCTGTCTGCTATCGATATACCGTTTTATTTATTTGTGCAATTTGATAACCAAAAAGTTAAAAACAGCAGAAGCAAAAAAGTTAGTAATATTTTAAATGTCCACTCCACGCATACTAGCAGGGCATTTGAATGCCCAAATAAGTGGTAGACATGAAAACCGAAAAAAACAAAACACGGTCTGGCATCCCGTTACACAAAATGCCTAAATAAAATTAATTAAAATATTTCAAAACAAATTATGCTACATCCAATAAATTACATCTGTTCCAAATTGTATATACTATTAATTTAACGCTGTGTAAAATTTCACTACGCCAAATGGACGGTGATCAGTGAAGTGCTTAGCAAATCGCCTCTGATGATGGCCAAATTGAGGCCGAAACATATGTAGGGTGTAGTAAAATTTTATTGTATGTGCATTCTTTGGTTGAAAAATTAATATTTATATACTATATTACATACCTTCATTATTCCGTGGTGTGCCTCTATATAACGCCTCCAGAATTAACTGACAGATGTCTCTGTAGGCCAATGAATTTATACAAAACGTTCTCTCTTTTCGCACATTTCAACAACCGTCTGTTACAAAAATGCATTTGTTTCGAGTAACATTCCCATATAGTTAACTGCCATCCTCACAGAGACACTTATAAACAGTTACATAAATAACAGGCAGGAATAATTAATTTCGAAACAGTTGATCTGATCGTGTTTGTGCTGACAGCAGCGACAACACTCTGCAGCGGAAAAATCAGTAGTCTTTAGGTGCGAGGGTAGTAGTATAAACAGAATTTACTGGCCTCGTGGAAAAGAAAAGGAGTTAACCGCAGATGGTTGGTGCTGCCATCTGTCGGAGCCACATGGGATTTTTATATCACGTTCAGACTTCACGTTGAAGTAACAGAATGAAGAAAACAGTACACAGTCTTAGGCAATCGGCGTGGCTCATTTCGTGGCCACCAGGGTCGCTTAAAGCGGGTCTTGTGGTACGTGACGTGTCGCTCTTCTTGGGCTGTTTCACCCTGAAGATTATGGCACCACGATATTTCGAAACTCGTTAGCCACTCACCAAAAGCAGACGTCACATCCCGCAAGACCTGTACACTGAGCAACGCCCCTGACGATATCAAACCACCTACATTTTTTCCTTCCTCTTTCAATCACACCATTAAGTAATTATGTCAAGTCAGTAATTATGTCAGTCTCTTAATTTATACATTTCATCACTTTTCATATTCCCCCAGCTATATAACAACTTGCCGATCTCAGTGGCCGCGCGGTCTAAGGCGTCGGTCTGCGGCCGTTCGCTTGCTGAGATTGTGGGCATATATAAATAAGGGATTTGTGGACCGGGATAGCTCAGTCGGTATAGCGACTCGCTACGGGCTGGACGGTTCGGGGTTCGAATCCTGGTGGGGGCGAGATTTTCCGCACTTGTCCAGACCAGCCTCCTATACAGTGGGTACCGGGTCTCTTTCCCGGGGTAAAGCGGCCTGGGCGTGGAGTTGACCACCCACCATTATCTAGTGCCAGGTTAAAGTAAGAGTTGAGCTATACCTCTAATCCCCATCTGGGCCTTCACGGCCTGTTCTAGGGGGAAATTTACCTTTAACTTATCAGGGATTTATGTATTAAATTTGTGCATTATTGCTGGTACTTCCAAGTTCCTAATCATAAAAATTGTATAGCTTTCCCAACGTGCCTATTTGTGTAGCTGCAGATAACAAAGGTGCTAGTCACAATAGCACAGCTAGACAGACGTTGTTGAGTGATTGATGTAAGCAAAGATTTGTCGTTTGTGCGATGGCAGTGAATATCAAGTACCGCAACTTAGCAGCAATTAACGTAAGTGGAATGTTGTTATAGAACTGACCTTTGTCAGAAAGGTTTATATAGTGGTACAGCTTACCCCACAAATATATCTTAACACCATGAAGAAGACCGTGTTTAGTGTTTCGAAAGTCCTGTGTTTCTTTGAGGTGTAAGATTACAACAGGGCAGGCTAAATTATGAGAAGAACAGTAATTGTTTGACGTATAAAGGTACTTCTAGATCATCGCCGTAGCCTCCTATACAATGGGTACCGGGTCTCTTTCCCGGGGGTAATGCGGCCGGGGCGTGGAGTTGACCACCCACCCTCATCTAGTGCCAGGTTAAAGAAAGACTAGAGCTATACCTCTACTCCCCCTCTAGGCTTTCGTGGCCTGTTCTAGGGAGGACGTTACCTTTACCTTTACCCCGCAGCAGAAGCTACGGACGCACCGCAGCCTTAAGGCTTATTGTGCAACCCTGTGATGAAGCTGTAGAGAAAGATGATTAGTTTTTTCCGTTTTTCCAAGTAATGGAGCACCGGTGGAATGATATTGACCGGGGAAAACCGAAGTACTCGGGGGAAAACCTGTCCCAGTGCCACTTTGTCCACCACAATTCCCACATGGACTGAACCGGGATCGAACCCGGGCCTCCGTGGTGGAAGACCGGCGACTAACCGCCTGAGCCATGGCACGGCCATCATCGCCCTTATTCGTGTTGCATGAAGCTGTGTTCCACAGTCAGTACAAACACAATCGTGCCCCCCCCCCCAAAAGTCCTCCACACAAAAATAAAACAACAGAGGTTTTCTTAAAACTAGAGTAGGAATTTCACTTTTTTTTTTTTGTTAAATGACAATCGGACATGCGAGTGGCTACGATATCGCTAGGAGGTTAGAGACCAACGTCTGTACGGTCCCGATCTCGTGGCCAAATAATTCCTTCCATTTGAATCACTTAAAAGGAACTTCACTCGCATGTGATTTGCTACAGACACCGACGTGAAGCAAGCTGTTACCTCCTGGCTTACAGATACTTGACACCAATATTTCCTACGCCGGTATAAAAACCCTTGGTGCTATGATTGGAAAAATATTTGTATGCCAACGGTGCATAAGTAGAAGCCTGGTGTGTACCGTCAGCTACAGTGTGGCATGTATACAGGTGGTGTGTACCGTCAGCTACAGTGTGGAATGTATACAGCTGGTGTGTACCGTCAGCTACAGTGTGGCATGTATAGAGCTGGTGTGTACCGTCAGCTATAGTGTGGCATGTATACAGGTGGTGTGTACCGTCAGCTACAGTGTGGCATGTATACAGCTGGTGTGTACCGTCAGCTACAGTGTGGCATGTATACAGCTGGTGTGTACCGTCAGCTACAGTGTGGCATGTATACAGGTGGTGTGTACCGTCAGCTACAGTGTGGCATGTATACAGCTGGTGTGTACCGTCAGCTACAGTGTGGCATTTATACAGGTGGTGTGTACCGTCAGCTACAGTGTGGCATGTATAGAGCTGGTGTGTACCGTCAGCTACAGTGTGGCATGTATACAGGTGGTGTGTACCGTCAGCTACATTGTGGCATGTATACAGGTGGTGTGTACCGTCAGCTACAACTGTGGCATGTATACAGCTGGTGTGTACCGTCAGCTACAGTGTGGCATGTATACAGGTGGTGTGTACCGTCAGCTACAGTGTGGCATGTATACAGGTGGTGTGTACCGTCAGCTACAGTGTGGAATGTATACAGCTGGTGTGTACCGTCAGCTACAGTGTGGCATGTATAGAGCTGGTGTGTACCGTCAGCTATAGTGTGGCATGTATACAGGTGGTGTGTACCGTCAGCTACAGTGTGGCATGTATACAGCTGGTGTGTACCGTCAGCTACAGTGTGGCATGTATACAGCTGGTGTGTACCGTCAGCTACAGTGTGGCATGTATACAGGTGGTGTGTACCGTCAGCTACAGTGTGGCATGTATACAGCTGGTGTGTACCGTCAGCTACAGTGTGGCATTTATACAGGTGGTGTGTACCGTCAGCTACAGTGTGGCATGTATAGAGCTGGTGTGTACCGTCAGCTACAGTGTGGCATGTATACAGGTGGTGTGTACCGTCAGCTACATTGTGGCATGTATACAGGTGGTGTGTACCGTCAGCTACAACTGTGGCATGTATACAGCTGGTGTGTACCGTCAGCTACAGTGTGGCATGTATACAGGTGGTGTGTACCGTCAGCTACAGTGTGGCATGTATACAGCTGGTGTGTACCGTCAGCTACAGTGTGGCAAGTATACAGCAACGTTGGGATAAACGTCTTAGCATCAGAGAGTAAAAGCAATCCCATTACAGGCCTTGACAGGCCCTTAGGGTTCCAGGAGGTTGAGGCTCACAGATTTTTAGACAATCGGCACATGAAGGTGATAAGGTTGTCAGCCCTACGCACCAGCCGCCTTTACTCCCCAGGAAATATTCCTGGTACTCATTTCTGTTAGAGGCTGAGTCGACCCCAGGGCCATAGTGCGGCGGAAAGGACTATGTCAATGAAAAATTCCAATGACACTATCGGGAATCGAACCCGCGACCTTCCGGCTTGTAGCGCAGTGGGCATCAGAGAGTTCGTTACCTTATTCTTTAAGCATCTTTGCATATTATGGCCGAAACATGTCGCAGTACAGTACAGTTTAAAATAAAATGGAATTTTTGTGAGGCTATATACATAACTTATATCCTCGTTATCTCCAAAGCACGTGGGGCTGCCTTAATTAAACCAACATTTACATGACATTTTACAGCCCTGTTGGTATCTCATTGTTTTGAATGGTGCAGTGGTGACTTATAAAGGATATATATGTCTGTTCCAACGTGAACGTTACTTTAACTTCGTTGAGGTACTGCGCTGTAATCCGGAAGGTCACGTGTTCAATTCCCGATGGTTTCATTTTAATTTTTCTTTGACATAATCCTTCCGGCCACACTATGGCACTGGGGTCGACACAGCCTTTATCAGAAACGAGTAGCAGGAATATTTCCTGGGGGGTAAAGGCGGCCGTTGCATAGGGCTGACAACCTTATCACCTTCATGACCGTTTGTCTTGAAATCTGGGAGCCTCAACCTCCTGGAAACCTCAGGGTCTGTCCAGACCTGTAATGGGGTTGCTTTACTTTATGTATTATTACGAAGCTGGACACGTGGGTACTGAAATGTTATACGGCTTTTGTGACACGTGTCAACTGCAGACGGCACTTGCTGCTTCGGAAAGTAAGACATCTGCTGGTCGAGAAGTGCTCTGACTTGAGAAACACAGCGCTTAATTAAAAGGGCACATATTAACTTGGGCAGTCCTTTTCGTATAATAACTGACATACGTCAAATTTGGTATTCTAAAGTTTCACTGTAATTCGTGTATTTAATGAATTGTATATTAATATAAGAATGACAAGATTGCGAACGGCGCACAGCCTGCTCTGATTTTGACAGCACTCACAGATGCTAAACAACACTATGTGAACATCTCTTGTACTGACTTTTATCCAAATGTGACAATAAATATGGATATACGAATAGACATGCATTAGCGGCGTTAAGTAAGGCACGACTTCAGAAACTCACATGAAACACATAAATGCGCTCTGTGGGCACATTGCGAAGTTTTTGAAAGTTTAAGTAAAAGTTCACCGTATAACTTGTCATGAAGACACAGGTGAGTACTGGTTTTGCTCTACTCTTTCTTTAACATCGGCACTAGATGGGAGTGGGTGGTTAATGCCACGCTCCGGCCGCTTTACCCCTCAGGAATGGCGCGGTAGCCATTGTATAGGAGGCTGGGTGGGCCACAGGACTGTTCTGGACGGGTGCGGAAAATCTCGCCCCTGCAGTGATTCGATCCCCGGACCGTCCAGCCCGTAACGAGTCGCTATACTGACTAAATATCCCGGCCCACGGAAGTTAAAGTAAGGGATGTATATAGCTACCGCCCTTCTGTTAAGGGGTAAAAGGAGAAAATAAGGTTAAATGTTTTTGAGAAAGGCCGTACACTCTGCAGCCATTCGTAAGATAAAATGTGGCACCCCGCAGAAGTTTCAATAACACAAAAGGAAGTTTATTAATCTGCATCATCTCGACAGGCATTCAGTTACAAACTTCAGAGATAAACTTGTTTCTGTAACTCGGTTCCTAAACAAATTTTAAACTCGATAGAATGTAAAATTTAATCAATACAAGGCTGGAAAGATCTTAAACAATTATAACACAGTCTAACTAGCGCACTCTGTTATCGCAAGAATGAACTAACGAATTACCACACCTGGAGCGCTAGTGTAGTAACAAACATGGCGATTCAGTCAGCTTAAAGGAGGTGTTGCTTTGATTAACGTATTTCACAAAATTCTTCCTAGCAATATCACAAACTTACATCCGGTCACATGTACACACACAACACAGCTCTCCACCACATACAGCGTCGTATATTTTATTAGCGTAAAATATTCGTGTTGTGTTTTCAACGTAATTGACAGATGACGTCAAAATGATAGCATTCAGGAGATCCCAGGTTCAAATCCGGACATGGGCTATCCTGTCTGAGGTTTATATAATTTTTCTTAGTCCTTCCATACAGGTTATTGGGTAGCACCAAAAAAATAGACCACGACCTCTTTCACATCATAATTCTAAATCATCTTTCTTTAATCATTCGACGCTTTGTAGCCTGACATACAAAAGCCATCTTTAAACAAACCGTAAATAAATTAATATACTCTGGATCAGGGGTTTGAAAAAAGCTTTTATAGATATATGCAATAATTTAAACAATCAGTAACAGACGAAACTAAATAGTTAACTACTAGCAGTTATCCATGTAATGGCAGTTTTTCCCGCAATGTACGCAACCCGATATGTTGTTGCGATGTTCACAATGGCTACCATTTAACGTATTTATTTATTTGTTTATCTATTTTTATTTATTTACTTAATTATTGAATCAAACTGTACATTATATTACATTTGCCAAAACAGGGTCTTTTTCAGCACGCTAAAGTTATATCTAGTTCTACAAAAGTATTTTTTTAATAACCAGTCCCTCCATCTGTCAGCCATACTTACCACTACTGAAATATCCCTCCAAATATCTTCATTATCAGATTTTGAACACAATCACAGGCTTTCTTATCATCCTGTGTGAACAGTTAACCACAGTCTTTGTCACATTATATATTGTGTTTGAATATTATTAGTCAAATTGTAACTTCACGTTCATATATTAACTAAGTTAGACCTTTCTAAAATTCAGTCACTTCATCACTCCTAATTCTGTCTCTATCTAACGCTTGAAATCAGCCTAGACGGGACGACGGGTAATACGTGTCTTTAAAAACCCAGCTCTTACCGCGCAGTAAACACACTCCGTCTCAGTTATACAAACCAGTCAGTTAATGCTGTACAGTGAAATAATCGCTGTTTGTTTTGAGATCCACACAAAACACATAAATACAGTCCGTACCGCGCAGTAAACACACTCCGTCTCAGTTATACAAACCAGTCAGTTAATGCTGTACAGTGAAATAATCGCTGTTTGTTTTGAGATCCACACAAAACACATAAATACAGTCCGTACCGCGCAGTAAACACACTCCGTCTCAGTTATACAAACCAGTCAGTTAATGCTGTACAGTGAAATAATCGCTGTTTGTTTTGAGATCCACACAAAACACATAAATACAGTCCGTACCGCGCAGTAAACACACTCCGTCTCAGTTATACAAACCAGTCAGTTAATGTTGTACAGTGAAATAATCGCTGTTTGTTCTGAGATCCACACAAAACACATAAATACAGTCCGTACCGCGCAGTAAACACACTCCGTCTCAGTTATACAAACCAGTCAGTTAATGCTGTTCAGTGAAATAATCCCTGTTTGTTCCGAGATCCACACAAAACACATAAATACAGTCCGTACCGCGCAGTAAACACACTCCGTCTCAGTTATACAAACCAGTCAGTTAATGCTGTTCAGTGAAATAATCGCTGTTTGTTCTGAGATCCACACAAAACACATAAATACAGTCCGTACCGCGCAGTAAACACACTCCATCTCAGTTATACAAAGCAGTTAGTTAATGCTTTACAGTGAAATAATCGCTGTTTGTTCTGAGATCCACACAAAACACATAAATACACTGTGTGGGCAGAACGTAGAATTTGTGAATGTTAAACATTGTGGTACATATAGTAACCACTGGGCTTTAAAGAGTTAAATTTATATTTATCCACAGAGATGGTTATGTAGTTATAATAGACAGTAAAGCACTTCAATGGAGGGCCCATTGTGCAACTCATCGGTTTATCACGTTTTGCTAAACAGAATGCTGCTGCTTCCTGTTCTGAGCCAGAAGAATCCAATTCTACCCCCTTTCAAATTTAAGGAGTAAAATTATGGATTTCATGGCTCTGTAATTTTCTTCCTTCTCCCCTCTCTTTCAGGTTCTTGGATCTAAATATCCCTACGGTCCTCATCCAGCCGTCTTCATTCCCTGTCACAAGACAGAAATCACACCCGTAAAAAACAAACACGAAAAAAAAAACATTCTTCTGCGTTATGTCAGTATTTAATTGTGAGACGTCAAATAAAACCTGTGTATTGAGTGGTTAATGTGTGCTCGTCGCTAAATATTGTTAGGAAGGTTTATTTAAAGAGAACGAGGTGGCCTGGGAATGTAGCATGCGTGGACAAGAAAAGAAATGCACAGAATTTTGGTCTATACCCCAAAGGAAAGTGATATCTTGTTAGATCAAGGTGTAGAATAAAGGATAATATTAAAATGTATGTTACAGGAATGGGGGAGGATGTAGACTGGGTTAAGCTGGCTCAGAATACATTAAGTTAGCTGGATGTGTCAGCGTGGAAATCAAAATTAAATAATTTCAGGACTTGCTCAGCTTCCGTCAGCGTCTCCAGAGTTGTGCACAACAGACTTAGTTACATATAACAAGATATGCAATGTACATATAAACTTATACTTGAGGCGCGTTCGCGTAACAATTTTCACCATGTAAAAGCAATAATTATATATTATGAGTGTGTGTCTGTAGCCTTAGTTGTTCAGCATGCAAAGCGCATGCGCCGTATTATATTGTCGTCTGTGGTCTGTCAGGCTGTACCATATTTTTCCACATTTTTGAATATAAAATGTGTGTTTTGATTTTCTCTACAAGTTTTGTCTGAAATATTTCTCATTCTAAGAAGTATTCAGCGATATATTACCATAAATGTACATAGGTCTTCATGTAAAGTACCGTTATTGTTGTCAGATTTTAATGAAACTTGAATTTTCTCGAGAGACTTTCGAAGAATCCTCAAATATCAAATTTAATGAAAATCGGTCCAGTGGGGCGGAGTTGTTCTATGCGGTCGGACGGAGAGATAGACAGGCAGCTAGGCAGGCAGACAGACAGACAAACAGACAGACATGACGAAGTTAATAGTCGCTTTTAGCAATTCCACGAACACGTCCAACAACGGAAGTACAACAATCTCAACAACGAATAGCAGCAGTGCGTGAGGTCGCGACTGACGCCCCATCTGGCGGAGCAGTTTTGTATCAGTCTGCGGGTATTGCGATAGCGATAATGTAAAGCAGTGGAAGGAGAGGCACTTAGGTAAATTGCTTGTTGGAGTTGAAACGAAAGTTTGGCAGCGCTGCACATAGAAGTTTTATTGAGCAATGTTTAAGACGGTTTTCGTTTTGAATAATAATCGTAATAATTTTCAAACAAGTTAGAAATAAAAGCCAGGGAAGCCACGCTATCAGACGCAGATGGCGTGCATTGAGGAACTGAGGAAGATACTTGGGGAAGTGTTGCTAGACTTGTTAAGACTGCGCGTCAGGGCTGTACAAGCGCTGTGGCCACGCGCGACGAAATAAAGAAGGCAAACAGAAAGACTTGGAGAACGGACAGAACATAGGAAGAAAAGACTTAGACAATTAAAAGGGCAAGTACAAAATGTCCGTACAATATACCACTTCTGACGTCTTCGTTCAATTTCCTTCAATAATTTAATGAACCACAAGATTACGGAAAGAAATGTCACTGAACATAAAATATTGTATTTCAATCTACAACAGATTCCAGAAATACTAATCGCTTCAATAATTCACCGGGTCACGCGGTGGCGCAGTTTGTTGCACTGCGCTACGAGCCGGAAGGTTGCGGGTTCGATTTTTCAATTATTTAATCCTTCCGGCCACACTATGGCCCTGGGGTCGACTCAGCCTCTGACATAAATAAATACCAAGGATTTCTCCTGGGTGGGGGGGGGGGGTAGTAAAGGCGGCCGGTGCGTAAGGCTGACAACCTTACCACCTTCATGTGCCGATTGTCTATAAATCTCGGAGCCTCAACCTCCTGGAACCCTAATGTCTGTCCAGGCCTGTAATGGGATTGCTTTACCTTTACCGTCCAAAAATTAATTGACTCAAAATTAAGTATTTTAAGATTGCCCGTGTGTAGACCATGAAGGCATATAGGGGAGTAGAAGTATAGCTCCACTCATTCTTAATATCAGTGCTAGATGAAGGTAACACCCCGACAGTTTTACTCCCCCCCGGTGGGCACTGGAACCGGTCTGGACGATTTGGAGAAGAGGAAAACCCCTGACTTGAACCGGGATTCGATCCCCGGATCTCAAGGATACAGCCCAGTGCTATACAGTCCTGGTCACATATGCTATACAGTCCTGGTCACATATGCTATACATTCCTGGTCACATATGCTATACAGTCCTGGTCACATATGCTACACAGTCCTGGTCACATATGCTACACAGTCCTGGTCACATATGCTATACAGTCCTGGTCACATATGCTACACAGTCCTGGTCACATATGCTATACAGTCCTGGTCACATATGCTACACAGTCCTGGTCACATATGCTATACAGTCCTGGTCACATATGCTATACAGTCCTGGTCACATATGCTATACAGTCCTGGTCACATATGCTAAACAGTCCTGGTCACATATGCTATACAGTCCTGGTCACAAATGCTATACAGTCCTGGTCACATATGCTACACAGTCCTGGTCACATATGCTATACAGTCCTGGTCACATATGCTACACAGTCCTGGTCACATATGCTACACAGTCCTGGTCACATATGCTATACAGTCCTGGTCACATATGCTACACAGTTCTGGTCACATATGCTATACAGTCCTGGTAACATATGCTATACAGTCCTGGTCACATATGGTACACAGTCCTGGTCACATATGCTATACAGTCCTGGTCACATATGCTATACAGTCCTGGTCACATATGCTATACAGTCCTGGTCACATATGCTATACAGTCCTGGTCACAAATGCTATACAGTCCTGGTCACATATGCTACACAGTCCTGGACACATATGCTGTACATTCCTGGTCACATATGCTATACAGTCCTGGTCACATATGCTATACAGTCCGGTCACATATGCTGTACAGTCCGGTCACATATGCTGTACAGTCATGTAATATTTAGTTAGCACTTTTCGGATTTATGATTTATGTAGGTACAGACCGAACGTTTTGTGTGGACTGCGAACTTCTTAATTATAAATTAATTGAAATCGGTGGTCTTCTCGGTTATTACACGGCGTCGTGTGGTAATTTTTTACCGACGTTTCGGGACAACGCATCGGTCCCATCCTCACGGGTCAAGATTCCGTTCCTACTTGGAATCTTGACCCGTGAGGATGGGACCGATACGTTGTCCCGAAATGTCGGTAAAAAATTACCACACGACGCCGTGTAATAACCCAGAAGACCACATTTCATCAACATCGCGGCGGAAGCCTGAAATCAAGGTATAAATTAGTTAATATACATTCGCTTTCAAGGATTGAAGTCTATGAAATTATAATGTGTTATTTTATTTTAAATTGTCTTTACTGTATCTATCGAATGTAAGAGGCGTAATGTAATGCCTTTCACATTTGACTCAAGACGTAATGTAATGCCTTTCACATTTGACTCAAGACGTAATGTAATGCTTTTCACATTTGACTCAAGACGTAATGTAATGCTTTTCACATTTGACTCAAGACGTAATGTAATGCCTTTCACATTTGACTCAAGACGTAATGTAATGCCTTTCACATTTGACTCAAGACGTAATAGAATGCCTTTCACATTTGACTCAAGACGTAATGTAATGCCTTTCACATTTGACTCAAGACGTAATATAATGCCTTTCACATTTGACTCAAGACGTAATGTAATGCCTTTCACATTTGATTCAATACGTAATGTAATGCCTTTCACATTTGACTCAAGACGTAATGTAATGCCTTTCACATTTGACTCAAGACGTAATGTAGTGCCTTTCACATTTGACTCAAGACGTAATGTAATGCCTTTCACATTTGACTCAAGACGTAATGTAATGCCTTTCACATTTGACTCAAGACGTAATGTAATGCCTTTCACATTTGACTCAAGACGTAATGTAATGCCTTTCACATTTGACTCAAGACGTAATGTAATGCCTTTCACATTTGACTCAAGACGTAATGTAATGCCTTTCACATTTGACTCAAGGCGTAATGTAATGCCTTTCACATTTGACTCAAGACGTAATATAATGCCTTTCACATTTGACTCAAGACGTAATGTAATGCCTTTCACATTTGACTCAAGACGTAATGTAATGCCTTTCACATTGACTCAAGACGTAATGTAATGCCTTTCACATTTGACTCAAGACGTAATGTAATGCCTTTCACATTTGACTCAAGACGTAATGTAATGCCTTTCACATTTGACTCAAGACGTAATGTAATGCCTTTCACATTTGACTCAAGACGTAATGTAATCCATTTCACATTTGACTCAAGACGTAATGTAATGCCTTTCACATTTGACTCAAGACCCTTGACGTTTTCGGAGTTGTGCAAAAACATGGAAGATATTTTCAAAATTTATTTCATTTCTGACGCAGATATTTGCAGTCCTCTCTCACCACGGGGCTCTGGATAGACACCCGGGCAGTCCTTATGCGATTTGTTGTTGACAACATAGCGCTGGGACAGGTTTGTCTCCAAGTACTTCGGTTTTCCCCTGTCAGCAACATTCCACCATTGCTCCATACTCATGTGTTTCTATCTTCCATAGACGCTATATAGGCTTATGCTAAACTTTGTTAACGACAGCGTCGATAAATAAACAACAAGTGCACGTATAGTTACAGATTCAAATACAGTTGAACTCCGTTATAACGTCATGAAAAGGACTGAATATTTTGTGTCGTTATAAACGAGTGTTGTTATAACCGAGTAGTATAATGTTATGTTTAACAGTCAGGAATTAATTGGTACCACAGAATATCTGACGCTATAGACGAGATGTCGCATAAACCGATGTCGTTATAACCGGGTTCGACTGTACATAGATGTAGGCGAGTTTTCATTTTTCCGCCGCTGTGCATTTTACGTCTTTGCTCTCCGGCGACGTTAGACAGTGTAAGTTGGTTGTTGTTACTTTTATTACGAACTAACAACCACCAACTATAGACATAGACTGCATAACATTCCAGAAGAACAAAATTTCTACAAAAAATACGTTCACTAAACTGACTTACTCGTTAAAACCTGCTGTTATTGTCCATCTACTATCTCCGGTCAATGTCAACAAGCCCAAAGCTCTTGTCGCTAAGGACGTTTATCACTACCAGCTATTTGTAAAGAGAATGGCTAGCCGCACTTGGCGTGTATATAGAAGTATGCTGTAGGGGGAAGCGGCACAGCTTACTGGAGTGAGTGGTCGAAGTGTTGATCGGCGGCCGCTTTATAGAGGAGAGCGGCTCCATGTGGAACTGCTGGTTTGGACATAACCAGGCACTGCCGCCTGATGTTTGGACACCCCTGTGGTATAGAATGGAAGCGAAGTGTTGCAAAAGGAAGGGTTGGGGAGAATGAACTGAACTTAGAGGGGTTTTGATGGGGGAGGGGGTGTGTGCGGGGGAAGAAGGCCGAGGGGGTGGACGGGTTGTGAAGACGGACCGCTGATTGTGTAGCATCTAAACTAAACTTTTATGAGCCACAAATCCGTTTGGAAGTCCAACACAACATAAACTGTCTATTTAAAAAGTACGACAAACTGTCATTTTTGGGGCGGAAATAATGCCTCATTATGAATAATCGGAGATGTGGCACAAATACTTACCACATATTTGTCTAGAGCGTGCATCACAGTTTATTATTGTCATCTGAGTTATGACAAAGTGACCTACACTGAAGAAGGCAGCAGAAAAATTCTCCGAAACGTTTCGTCGCCACGTTTACCAGACTGCAGCTTTTAACAGTTGTTGAAACTTCTTTGCATTTCACATTCCTTACACAAGTGTACAAGTGTACAAGTGTACAAGTCTATGAACCCATTCTCTTGTAACGTCGTTACGTTTGGTGCCGCAGTATGTGAAGAAGTCCTTCTTCTTTATCCGGGCCAACGTTGATGCGCCAATTTTACTGTCGCCGATCGTAGCTGGTTTTGTGTACTGTCAACAACGAACAAGACTGTCTAGATAGTTTTGTGTACTCTCAACAACGAACAAGACTCTCTAGATAGTTTTGTGTACTCTCAACAACGAACAAGACTCTCTAGATAGTTTTGTGTACTCTCAACAACGAATAAGACTCTAGATAGTTTTTTGTACTCTCAACAACGAACAAGACTTTCTAGATAGTTTTTTGTACTCTCAACAACGAACAAGACTTTCTAGATAGTTTTGTGTACTCTAAACAACGAATAAGACTCTCTAGAAATTTTTTTGTACTCTCAACAACGAACAAGACTCTCTAGATAGTTTTGTGTACTCTCAACAAAGAACAAAATTCTCTAGATAGTTTTGTGTACTCTCAACAACGAATAAGACTCTCTAGACAGTTTTGTGTACTCTCAACAACGAATAAGACTCTCTAGATAGTTTTGTGTACTCTCAACAACGAACAAGACTCTCTAGATAGTTTTGTGTACTCTCAACAACGAATAAGACTCTCTAGAAATTTTTTTGTACTCTCAACAACGAACAAGACTATCTAGATAGTTTTGTGTACTCTCAACAACGAACAAGACTCTCTAGATAGTTTTGTGTACTCTCAACAACGAACAAGACTCTCTAGATAGTTTTGTGTACTCTCAACAACGAACAAGACTATCTAGATAGTTTTGTGTACTCTCAACAACGAACAAGACTCTCTAGATAGTTTTGTGTACTCTCAACAACGAACAAGACTCTCTAGATAGTTTTGTGTACTCTCAACAACGAACAAGACTATCTAGATAGTTTTGTGTACTCTCAACAACGAACAAGACTCTCTAGATAGTTTTGTGTACTCTCAACAACGAACAAGACTCTCTAGATAGTTTTGTGTACTCTCAACAACGAACAAGACTCTCTAGATAGTTTTGTGTACTCTCAACAACGAACAAGACTATCTAGATAGTTTTGTGTACTCTCAACAACGAACAAGACTCTCTAGATAGTTTTGTGTACTCTCAACAACGAACAAGACTCTCTAGATAGTTTTGTGTACTCTCAACAACGAACAAGACTATCTAGATAGTTTTGTGTACTCTCAACAACGAACAAGACTATCTAGATAGTTTTGTGTACTCTCAACAACGAACAAGACTCTCTAGATAGTTTTGTGTACTCTCAACAACGAACAAGACTCTCTAGATAGTTTTGTGTACTCTCAACAACGAACAAGACTCTCTAGATAGTTTTGTGTACTCTCAACAACGAACAATACTCTCTAGATAGTTTTGTGTACTCTCAACAACGAACAAGACTCTCTAGATAGTTTTGTGTACTCTCAACAACGAACAAGACTCTCTAGATAGTTTTGTGTACTCTCAACAACGAACAAGACTCTCTAGATAGTTTTGTGTACTCTCAACAACGAACAAGACTCTCTAGATAGTTTTGTGTACTCTCAACAACGAACAAGACTCTCTAGATAGTTTTGTGTACTCTCAACAACGAACAAGACTCTCTAGATAGTTTTGTGTACTCTCAACAACGAACAAGACTATCTAGATAGTTTTGTGTACTCTCAACAACGAACAAGACTCTCTAGATAGTTTTGTGTACTCTCAACAACGAACAAGACTCTCTAGATAGTTTTGTGTACTCTCAACAACGAACAAGACTCTCTAGATAGTTTTGTGTACTCTCAACAACGAACAAGACTCTCTAGATAGTTTTGTGTACTCTCAACAACGAACAAGACTCTCTAGATAGTTTTGTGTACTCTCAACAACGAACAAGACTCTCTAGATAGTTTTGTGTACTCTCAACAACGAACAATACTCTCTAGATTAGTTTTCTTTTATTCAGTTGTTACAATACATATATACACATACACATATATATATATATATGTTGTATATCATCAGCCGGCCAGCACCTCGATCTGTCACTTCCTTATCAAACCCCCAACTGTCGCCCGTCGCGGTGTCTTTCCTTTATCTTTTACTCCCCCCACTCCCCTTTGTTTTCAACCTCTCACCATACAAGGTAGGGGGGGGGGGGGTGCACAGCTGCTTCAACAAACGTTCGGCTACAGTATCGAACAGACTTGCCTGACAATGAACGTTTGGTTTAGAAACATGTAGAGACGTTGTATTTGTCTTATGTTTATATCTGTGATTGTAGTCATTAAAGTATCATAAAAGTTGAAATAGCTGTCTTCTTCTTAACAAGATGAATCTTAGGATGAGGCTAAACATACATTTTCAGTATAAAAACTGAATAAACGCAGCTTTTATCAACATTTATTTCTTCATATGTTATTATAAGTCTGTATGTTTAATGAAGCGCACAGAAATTAAATCACGTGACACAGACAAAAGTAGACATATATATACATTTTCATAATTAATAGCACATTCTTTTAGACACTTACACAAAATGTTCTTCTCTTACAGTCCAAGACATAAGATAGATGTAATGTTTATTAGTGTGCATAAGAGCATAAAACCTTCATAGACCTTTTGAAGCTTAGCATTGAAAACCCAGTAACATCCAATTTACTTAACATAGCTACAGAAACAGAAGATGCTATAAAACTTTTAGATATAAGTGCACGAAGCGCTTATCGGTTCCTAGCAACCAAAAAACTCAAATATATTGTCAACTAATGTGCTTCAGCTAATTGTATACATAAAAGACAATTATATGTTTTAAAGAATTTAAAGAAGAAACTGATATCAAATAATGTAATGCTAGTTCCTGCTGATAAAGGTAGAACGATTATTGCAGTTGATAACACAGTATATGTAGAGAAAGTAAACGGTTTCCTCACCAGTAACCAATTCACCACACTCTCAAGAGACTACCGAGAAATATAAGAAACAACTTTATAAGATTTTACAACAAAGGAATTCTATCATTAGTAAACACAAGATAACATATTTATTACAAAATAAACCTCAAACTCCAGTACTAATTGCACAATTAAAAATACATAAAACAGACATTCCAATCAGACCGGTTGTAAATAACATCAATGCCTCGACTTACAAAGTAGCTAAATTTCTCACCCAAACACTAAATGATTGTCTGGAGCTCAACAACCAGTATGTGACTAATAATTCAACGAAACTACCACATAACATTGTCAAACTAAAATTAAGGAAAATCACAGATTTATTACATATGACATTAAAGACTTATTTGCAAACATACCCATTCAAGAAAAACTGACTATCACTGATAAACTACTTCAACTAAAGGCCGTAAAACCAGTATGTAAAACTGTAATACTACAATTACTGAAAGCAGTTCTGTCACAAAACTATTTTAATTTTGCTGATAACATACATCAACCACAAAAAGTTATAGCAATGGGTTCACCGATATCCAGTACAACAGCAGAAATATTTTTACAATATTACGAAAATGTGTTTCTTAAACATCTTTTCGAATCTCAAAAAAATATATTACACCAGATATGTAATTATATTTTTATTATCTTTAACATTACCAAATGTGACCCAGACCGCCTGACTAAAAGTATGAATAGTGTACATGACGACATTATTTTAAAATTCACACAAGAAACTAATAGCCAAATCAACGTCCTTGATTTACTTATCATAAGGAAAGAATCAACAATAGAAATTGATATATATAGAAAACCAACCACTACAGACACAACAATCAAATTCATATCAAACCACCCTATGGAACACAAACTAGCAGCATACAGATATTACCTGACACGTACCAATTCATTACCCCTATCAGAATCACGTAAACAAAAAGAATGGAATATCATACTATACATAGCTAAAACTAATAATTTACAGGGTATGATCATTCAAAGATTAAACCAATCTTTACAACAGAATGTAAACATCCATATTCTACAGAGTTCTACACCAAACAAACCCAAAAAAATGGATCACATTCACATACTACCACCCTTCCGTCCGACTAATTACTAACTTCTTTAAGAATACAGATATAAACATGTCATTCCGTAATAACAATACAATACGTGATTACATGACAGTCAGGAAAACAATAAAGTATATCAGTACAGGAAGAGTGACAGATATAAATTAACATGTAACACTTGTGACTGTTCATATGTTGGCCAGACAGGACGAATCTTAAACAAATATATTTAGAACACACTACTCGTAGATACATCAGGGATAAAGACCCACAGTCGGCATAAGCAGCTCACATTCTCAGTAACATTCATGAATATGTAAGTATTAATAACAATATGTCCCTACTCAAACAAGTAAATAAAGGACCACATATGAACTTCTTAGAACAATTTTACATTCAGTTATATGCACACAACAACAAGCTAACACCAGAACAAAACCCGGGACTATTCAACCCTATATTCCGTTTTGTTTACAACCTTCAGAGTCCTATCTTTACCACGTGACATTGACCTATATATACTCCCGTTCGGACACCGTAAGGTTAGTACACCATCCACAAACAGATGCAGGTATGTACAGTGTAACACTGCAACAGTCGTACTACCAAATTTAATTTAATAATTTTATAATGTTGATGGTTACTTAAGTATTTTAGTTTAAAGTGTTTTAATATTATTTTCAGTGACCACGTACTGAGCATAGTTGGCGATATTTTATCTATTTTATCTATTTTAATGAGTGCCATATAACTGGTGTAATGAGAGTGAGTCCCGATGATGAACTGATACAGTTCGAAACATGTTGACTATTTATTGACAAAAGCATGTATTAAAAAGGACATAATAAAGTGTACATTTGTCGGAATAAGACTTTATACAATACAAATGTACGGTACAAATAACATAAAGTTGCTGTTCCTTTCTATTTGTGGCCCGTTTTGCCAAGAGCAACATCTAGTTCTGTGCAGTCACGATCTTCACTTGTGCACACACTGACAGAACGGTGGTCGGTGCAGCAAGACTGTGGCTACAGCAATGTCAGTCGAAACACTTTCTGAGTATCTGTGTTATTATTGCAACATATCTATCGTTTTGTTAACTTATTGTTTGTGTAGAGATGTGTCAATATCTGACTATATATAGCGTCGAATTATGAGATGTATTGGGAAGTATGCGAAAGGAAATGATTTTAATTTTTTCATGTACTATCCCGATATTTGCATCATGTAGGCTCTGAGGAAAATCACAACACACGATAGCCAGTATAGTCGGTGTGCGGGCCGACACGTGAACATCGGACCTCCCGACAATAAAATGCTACTCTGTCAACAGTTTGCGATGGATGTGAATTGTCTGTCTAAGGCTCCTTCTACGTACACAATGCTATTTAATGTAATGTTGCAGTTGCAGTGTTTACAGCTATCAGCAGACGCGGTCTCACTAAACGCCGCAATTTCCCTGTGATTTCTTAGCCTTTCGAAATGTAATAATTTTCATATACGTAACTCATGTAGCTGGAAAATTATTCCTATTTCTGTCGTAACAATTGAGATCTGGTCTGGAATCAATGGAGAAAGATATTCTGACCCTCGTGTCTGCAGTTAAGAGGTCGTTCATATCATTCCTTTGCCTCGTAACTCTCCAGTGCAATGCAGTGTTAACTTCGTTATTTGCAATGTTAACAAGAGCCCCTCGGCGTATCGAGTAATGAAAACGACTCAGACTTTCTCTCAAAACCGCCAAATATAATGCAGTATTTCCCAAGTCACCACAAAGATCAGTGCTGTGTTATTTCCACCACAGTATTACTATATGTATGCTCTCCAATTCAATATCCACAGCGTGATATTAATGTGTTCATTGTCCAAAACCTGGCATACTTAAAACTGAATTTTCTCCACCAAGTGATGTGCTAATACAGTTTATTAAAGCGACTGCGGTGTTAAGAGCAGCTGCGCCATAGATAACACACGTGTTGACATCAGCACGTACTGCGGCTCGTACAGCGGGCAGAATGCGTAAATATGTGACAATAGAGACACTTACTGCAGCTGCACATTCAACTTAGCACTTGAACACCGGTAAGTTCTGTAACACAGTTGCATGCATTAATCAGCTAATGTCACATTCCGCATTGCTGTAATAAAGTGTCAGTCAATTTGCAATATAAACTGTATCACGTCTAAGTGCGCCCTTGTACTGCTCGTTGTTGTCGTTACGAAAATTAATATCAGCACATCTATAAGCAAGAAGTCTTACAACCTCCACTTGGCCGCAAAATGAAGCCCTATGAAGAAGAGTACATTTCTCTTGAATATTTTCAGGAACCCTTACAGCGGCATTAGCATCAGCTCCACAATTCAACATGAACTGCAGCAGCGTTTTGTGTCCCTTTGACGCACATTCCCACAAAGCTGCCTGTCCCCACTCCTGGTCTTCAATGTTACGTCTTGTAAGCACAATGTCGTCAGTATTTGCACCATTCTGTAATAAAATATCTATAGCCATCCACGACTTCGTTCTGTCAGCATACCTGAGGGGTGTCCATTTCAGTACTGCATCTGGTTTGTTGGCAGCAACACCTGGGACTGACATTAGATTTTGCGTAAGTGGGCTATTGTAGGAGGCTGCCAAATGCAAAGCTGTTCTACCACCCTTGTCTGAAAAGTTTATGTCTATCTTCTTCTTCATAAATTCGGAGACAGCGACGATGTCGTTGTTCAAAACGGCGCCATGAATTTCGGAATCTTCTGCAAGCATTCGGTCAAAAATATTCCTTGTTACCTCGAAGGTGGAGATGAAAAGAATGTTTGAAATGAAATCTTCACAATTTTCAAAATTATCAGCAAACCATTTAGCCGCAAAGTATTCTGCGAAACATCGATGGATAAAATACGGTTTTCCATCCGTAAACTCTGTTATTATTCCAATGTTCTTTGCCGTCCCATTGCGCAAGAACTCCCTTGTCTGCTCCAAAACGCTGACATTTCCTGCCCCCAGCAGTTGGTTTACTTCTTTCGGAGGGAACAAAGTCATTAAGGCCGAGGTCACGTGTTTTTCTAAATATGATTTTGTTTCCCTTTTTACTTCTGGTTTTGAACTGTCCATTTCATTCTTTTCACTGAAATAAATATTGAATTTCTTTTCCGTAAACTTCCTGAACAAGGCAAGTAAATTAAACTTTTCCGGCAAGTTAACTTCCCCACTCGAGCATTCTTCAGCTTCCTTCACGAAGGCTTCACCTAGCATCATTATTTGTAAAGGGATGCCAGTGAACTCCCCATCTTTGTCACTGAAATTTTGTGAACACAAACTGAGCAAGTTTTCGGCAAACAATCGCAGATTTTCTTGCTTGGATGGTTTGATAGCTTCGCTCCAGTACAGTTCCAAGAATTGCATTTCATTTTCTGTTGTGAAGGGCTGCAATGTATAAGCCAAGTTTATCAAAATGTCCTCCAAATGCTGCCGGTAAGAAAAACGAGATGAAACCCAAACCTTTGATGACGTCTTATCTACTATTGTCCTTAATATCTTAGTGACTTTAGGAATGTAATCTGGACTTATTTCATCGAAGCCATCCAATATTATAACCATTTTATCTCTCTGTTCCAAAGCTTGTAAGAATATCTTTCTTTCCAACGTCAAGGCATCTTCTTCACGTGAATGAGCGGCATTCCATAGGAAATCCTTACACTTGTCGATACACATTTTTTCTAATGCGCTTGTGTGTTTATGCATATTTATTCTTAGTACCCACACCGAGGAATTCCATTCCTTGATTTCATGTTCCATGTGGGAAAGAAATGTGGATTTTCCCATTCCTGGTTCTGCTACCAATAACATGGTCCTGTCGTTGTGTTCCATTACACTTTTGATGTCATATTTCTTACATTTTGTATCGTCAATATACCTGCGGATAATACCAATGTTACAGTTCGACTCTCTCCATAACAAAGTGTCGTCCTCCACGTGAATCCAATGCACGTTTGTGCACAGCGCTTTCAGTTCGCTAAAGTCAATCTCTGGCTGTGTTTTACTGAGAATAATGTATCTAACTTCCTTGGGTTTTATCTTTTGTCCTATCTCATGATGAGTCTTCATAGTCCCCCATTCAGCGATGAGACCAAGCTTGGAAAAATCAGCAACAATCCTGAAAGAGTGACTTCTTTCGCTTTCATCATAGACAAATTCACATATTTTCTCGCCGGCAGGTAAGTATTTCTTCAACTGGTCCGCCTGTACACCAGAGACAGCAAATGCAAATGCGCTGTCTGTCAGCTTCAGAATGTCATTCTTTAGATACACTCGATGCTGTAATGTTCGCTGCACATAGATCTTTGAAGGCTCACTCAACTTTCTACCAACACACAGCTTCTCTTCACTGTACAACAAGACTGAAATAACATCACAGACTATATGATGCTTTATAATATCCGTACGATCTGTACCTACCAACGTCTGCAGTGCTACATTTGTTCCCTGAAAATTAACAGTTCTTTCCAATATCTGGTTTTGCGACTTTTCATCGAAATCCAACAAGTTGCAATTACCTTCATAATCCGCAAATATGTTTCCTAATTTCTCTCGAAGTTGTGAAGCCAAGTTTTCGTCTTGTCGTCGTGACAGAAGGATCACCTTTTTCTGATATTTTTGCAAAATATCTAAAAACGTTTCTACCATATTACCATCCGAATTGTCTGAACCTTGTTCGCAGTCAACAGGCTTTTGCACAATATCCAACAACGTGTCCGCCACGTTGCCATCACAGTCACAGTCAATTACCATGGCGTCACTCCACTTGCATGGCCATAATATCCGGATTTCTTCACGTCGAATCATTAAGTATTTTAAACTAATAAATAATGAATTCTTGTAACCTAAAAATCTTAGTGCCTGATGAGTTTTCAGTTTGTGTAAAGTACGAATATTTGAGTTGGTGATAATGTTCAAGAAAGTTTTCTGTTTTATGGCGCCAGACAATCCCTCTATGTTTTGCTGATTGAAACATAGTTTACCCTCTAAAATTTTTTGAATTTCAGATTTCGATAATTTCTTTATTTCATCAATTAAATATTGTTCTGCACTTTGCCATGCATGTGAATTTTTACTGAGCCACTTAACACTTCCATCTTCTTCCCACCACAGCCTCAAGCCTTCATAAAATTTTCTGTAGACGGAAATCGCACATGAATGTGACGCTTGACAAGCTTTCTGTAGTTCGTTTACAATTAATATCTCAAAGGAACTTTCATTAACCTGGCCTTCAAATATCTTAACTTTGCTCAAGAATTCTTTGAATAAGGAAAAATCACATTTGTCTAGTTCCTCTTTCAATCCCCTTACGTAATCTTTGCTCAGCTTTGACTTCAGACTGTTCAGCTTCCCTAATATCGCCTTGCTTTTGACAGACTCCTCAAGGCTATTTATCTTCTCATTAATACTGTCCATTTCTGTAATAAAGTCGTGATATCGTGAAAGCTCCCCAAAAAATTCAAAAATATCTGCGTCATTAGTTTCTTCAAATGTTATATACTGCCCACAGTTTGACCCTGAACTCAATATGCTTACGGGGTCAGCGTCTCCTCCTTTAACAGCAAATTCGCCTTTCATACTTCCATTGGTGTATATTATAAACTCAAAGTCAGGAAAATTACCACATTGTTTTAAATTAATGTGTACAGAAGCTTGTGCTTTTATCTGACAGTAAGACGAGAAATATTTGAGCAAACTAAAATCTCCACAAAATGTTTTCAGACTCGAACGCTTAATTGCACCGCCGTCTTTCTTATGCTTAAGCTGTATGAAACATGTCCTCCACACATTTGGTTCCCTCAGCCTGTACCTAAATACCAAGTCATCAAAAGCCCCAGCGCCATCGACGTTCGAAGCCAGAAGAAATTCTTCAGTCCTGTTGAGGGCCCTCGCGAAGAGGAAGGCAGCCATTTTGATCTCATACAGCTCGCCGTGCTGTCCACCCGTTCCAGGTCGCCTGCGGAACTCGAGAGGAGCCCCAGCATTTTGAGATGGAGAAGCTGTCTGCTGTAGTAACAAAGGAAATGAAGTCACCGGAGTGTGGCAAACTGATTTAATTAGGGACAGTTATGTTGCATTAATACTTATCTTAATCGCTATTGTAACTACGTAATGCAGAGGCCTTCATACAAAGCTTATAGACAAAACAAACCCCGCATTTTATTGAAGCCGCAGATTCTTTGAGCTGTTCACTAAGGTCTGCCATTGGATTCTGCCGTGAGCCAAACTTATCGTTAATTCGAGGGTCGTTTTGACATTGCTTTTTTTTTTTTTTTTTTTTTTTTTTTTTTTAGTCGTCCTCTTCTACCTACTTCGGATTTCCCGTGTCAGTGTCGAGGTTTTTGACATTTAATTTAATTGATTTAATTAGGGATAATTATGTTACATTAATACTTATCTTAATCACTAAATGTACACTCAATGGGGTTGAGGCCTTCTTGAAAAGCTTGTAGATAGAACAATTCCCACATTTTATTGAAGCAGCAGATTAGTTAACGTCTTCTCTAAAATTCGATATTGAATTCTAACTTTGGGGCAAATATACAGGCTATCCTTAATTCGAACATTATTTTCGACATTTCGTAATTGGCTTTTTAACGATAAGTGGCTATAAGACCACTTCTTGCCGCATACATTTAATCACAAATTATCGGCTGTCTCAGACTTCTCATTCAACATAGATTTAATAGAGTTTTCACATTACGTTTTCAAAATATGAGGCTGCGCACAGGCCTCTAAAACTGAGCTGGCACAGACATTGTCCGCGTTTACGCCTAGACTTAGGCAGCGTCATGAAATGAAAACACCATAATTATCAGTGCTTATTTTTAACACTGCACGGGACTTGGTTTATTTGTGAATCTTAACACGGGTATTCCTAAAATTTCTGCTTTCGTTCGTGGTCATCTTAGGAGGCTTCTGTAAAAGGCACCTTAAAATTATAAGCATACTTCTTCAGTCACATAAAATCTGACCTGAAATTCGTTTGCCATTTAAGTAACAACGTAAGTTTTACAAACACTCAGTTATATTCAGTTACAGTCATCTCGGTCAGTAAGTCGTGTCCAGATGCAATTGATCGCCAACGTTTCGGTAACTCTCATCTCCATCCCCAGGACTGGTGTAGTGAGCGGGCAGCTATAGCTTTAGGTTCTGCAGTAGGTTGTGCATGCAGACTGAACATGTAAAACACTGGTGATGGAGATAGTGGCAGTCCCGAAGCTTTGGAAATGCATTGCACTTTGGCATGTCTGACTGATCGGAAGTACTTCATTGAGTGTACTTGCCGTGAAAGTTCAAACTACGTACTGAGCTTGGCCTGCATTGTATAGGACAAGCGGGGATATGTTACAGCAGATGTCGTGTTGGTCCTTTTTGATTTTCGTATAGTCATGAAAAGTGTGTTGTATTTTAATCCCGTAATATTTTTGACGGAAAACGTCTTAATCCGTGGGTCTGGTATGGGGGGAAACTATGCGAATGTCGATGTTACGATTTTGTGTATACCACACAAATCTTAATAACTTTAAAACTATAACGCATATCTAAATAAGCAAAACACGGTTTAAAAGAGCAAGGATGATAGAATGTTACGCGACATTAACCTTGAGCGCGAGACGTCACACGCTGCCACAAGATGGTCGCCAATTTGGAGTGGAAAATTACCGGCTCACCGCGCGGCAAAATTAGTATAGCTCGGGAACGCGTACGCGTAGGACGTTGTGTGAGGTGTCGTTTAATAGAGCTCGACGAGTACTATAAAGTAAAACACTAATAGTGACAATAATGAAAGAACTTCAAAAAATATACAGTGAGAAAGTGTTGAACTTGGACAAATTTTCCCTAAAATTTCAAATATGTCGAAATATCTTGAAAACAAGAAGTTAAATGCCTACCGTAAACGCTTACAAAGTGAAAGAAGAATAAATGTGGAATCCAAAAACGCCACTATGACAGCAGCAGAACGAATGCGGAGGATGAGGCAGCGTCGACAAGTTGAGGCGAGCACCAGTCGCGCGTACACCGCAACGCCTCACGCAATTTCTGAACGACAAGTTCAGATTGGTGTTGGCCACGGATCCAACTGACTTCACAACTTTAAAGAATACCACGATATACTTAACGTGTAGCATGTAAGTCTTACATATCGCACTACTCGTACCAGTGTCCTGTATTCAACGAAATTTTACAAATTAGTCAGCATTGTCAGAAATAAATAAAATAAAAGAAATGCAAAGTTCCTTGCGCTCATTTCTTTCTTACCAACCCTACAAACACCCCGCCCCGACAACACCGCCTGGGTAAGACGTTTTCCGCCAAAAACCTCAGC
>JAJKFL010000002.1:0-215000 GCA_021186555.1 Reticulitermes speratus
GCCTTGAGAATTTTGCTTTGCCTTGCTCAATAAGCCTTTGCTTTTCAGTGCGCCATTTGCCTTTGCTTTGTCTTGTCTTTCACATTTTCTTTCCTTTGCTTTGCGTCTTTTCCCTTTCCTTTGTCTTGCGAGTTGCCTTGTTTTCCTGTACAAGCCTTTGCTTTTGCTTGCGCCTTTTGCTTGCCTTGGTTGGCTCGGCTCGGCACGGCTCGGCTCGCTTGATCCGCTTGGCTAAACTCGGCTCTGCTCGGCTCAGCTCGGCTCGCTCAGCTCGTGCTCAGCCCGCTAAGCTAGGTTCAGCTACTAGCTCAGCCTCGGCTCAGCTCAGCTCGTCTCAGCTCAGCTCAGTTCGGCTCAGCTCAGCTCAGGCTTGCTCGGCTCGGCTTTGCTATGCTAAGCTATGCTATGCTATGCTAATCTATGTCTTTCCTTGCCTTGCCTCGCCTCGCGTCGCCTTCACGTCGCTTCGCTTCGCTTTGCTTTGCTTCGCGTTGCTTTGCTTTGCTTCGCTTCGCTTTGCTTTGTTGCTTCGCTTTGCTTTGCTCTGCTTTGTTTTGATTGCGCTCCTTGCCTTTGCATTGCCTTGAGAATTTTGCCTTGTCTTGCTCAATAAGCCTTTGCTTTTCAGTGCGCCATTTGCCTTTGCTTTGTCTTGTCTTTCACATTTTGCTTTCCTTTGTCTTACGTCTTTTCCCTTTCCTTTGTCTTGCGCATGTTGCCTTGTTTTTCTATACAAGCCTTTGCTTTTGCTTGCGCCTTATGCTTGCCTTGGCTTGGCTCGGCTCGGCACGTCTCGGCTCGGCTTGGCTCCCCTTGGCTAGGCTCGGCTCTGCTCGGCTCGGCTCAGCCCGCTCAGCTCGGTTCAGCTCAGCTCGTCTCAGCTCAGCTAGGCTCAGCTCAGCTCAGTTCGGCTCAGCTAGGCTCAGCTCGGCTCAGCTCAGCTCGGCTCAGCTCAGCTCAGTTCGGCTCAGCTCAGCTTAGCTCGGCTCGGCTCGGTATGCTGGCTATGCTATGCTATGCTATGCTATGCTATGCTATGCTAATCTATGTCTTTCCTTGCCTCGCCTCGCGTCGCCTCACGTCGCTTCGCTTTCTTCGCTTCGCTTTGCTTTGCTTCGCTTCGCTTTGATTTGCTTCGCTTCGCTTGCTTCGCTTCGCTTTGCTTCGCTTCGCTTCGTTCTGCTTTGCTTTGCTTCGCTTTGCTTCGCTTCGCTTGCTTCGCTTCGCTTCGCTATGTTTTGCTTCGCTTTGCTCTACTTTGTTTTGCATTGCGCTCTTTGCCTTTGCATTGCCTTGAGAATTTTCCTTGCCTTGCTCAATAAGCCTTTTCTTTTCAGTGCGCCATTTGCCTTTGCTTTGTCTTGTCTTTCACATTTTGCTTTCTTTGCTTCCGACTCTTCCCTTTCCTTTGTCTTGCGCATGTTGCCTTGTTTTCCTATACAAGCCTTTGCTTTTTGCTTGCGCCTTTGCTTGCCTTGGCTCGGCTCGGCACGGCTCGGCTCGGCTTGGCTCCGCTTGGCTAGGCTCGGCTCTGCTCGGCTCAGCTCGGCTCAGCCGCTCAGTTCGGTTCAGCTCAGCTGTCTCAGCTCAGATAGGCTCAGCTCAGCTCAGTTCGGCTCAGCTCAGCTAGGCTCAGCCGGCTCAGCTCGGCTCAGCTCGCTCAGCTCGCTCAGCTCGGCTCGCTCAGCTTAGCTCGGCTCGGCTCGGCTTGCTATCCTATGCTATGCTATGCTAATCTATGTTTTCCTTGCCTTGCCTCGCCTCGCGTCGCCTCACGTCGCTTCGCTTCGCTTTGCTTCGCTTCGCTTTGCTTTGTTTTGCTTCGCTTTGCTTTGCTCTGCTTTGTTTTGCATTGCGCTCCTTGCCTTTGCATTGCCTTGAGAATTTTTCCTTGTCTTGCTCAATAAGCCTTTGCATTTCAGTGCGCCATTTGCCTTTGCTTTGTCTTGTCTTTCACATTTTGCTTTCCTTTGTCTTACGTCTTTTCCCTTTCCTTTGTCTTGCGCATGTTGCCTTGTTTTTCTATACAAGCCTTTGCTTTTGTTTGCGCCTTTGCTTGCCTTGGTTGGCTCGGCTCGGCTTGCTCGGCTCGGCTCGGCTCGGCTTCGGCTCAGCTCGTTGGCTAGCCCGCTCAGTCGGCTCAGCTCAGCTCGTTCAGCTCAGCTCAGGCTCAGCTCAGCTCAGTTCGGCTCAGCTCAGCTAGGATCAGCTCGGCTCAGCTCAGCTCAGTTCGGCTCAGCTCAGCTTAGCTCGGCTCGCTCGGCTGGCTATGCTATGCATGCTATGCTATGCTAATCTATGTCTTTCCTTGCCTCGCCTCGCCTCACGTCTCCTCACGTCGCTTCGCTTTGCTTTGCTTCGCTTCGCTTTGATTGCTTCGCTTCGCTTTGCTTCGCTTCGCTTTGCTTCTCGCTTGCTTCGTTCTGCTTTGCTTTGCTTCGCTTCGCTTCGCTTCGCTTGCTTCGCTTTGCTTTGCTTTGCTTCGCTTCGCTATGTTTTGCTTCGCTTTGCTCTACTTTGTTTTACATTGCGCTCTTTGCCTTTGCATTGCCTTGAGAATTTTGCCTTTCTTTGCTCAATAAGCCTTTGCTTTTCAGTGCGCCATTTGCCTTTGCTTTGTATTGTCTTTCACATTTTGCTTTCTTTGCCTTCCGTCTTTTCCCTTTCCTTTGTCTTGCGCATGTTGCCTTGTTTTCCTATACAAGCCTTTGCTTTTGCTTGCGCCATTTGCTTGCCTTGGCTTGGCTTGGCTCTGCTCGACTCGGTTTGGCTCGGCTCGGCACGGCTCGGCTTGGCTCCGCTTGGCTAGGCTCGAATCTGCTCGGCTCAGCTCGGCTCAGCTCGACTCAGCTCGGCCAGCCCGCTCTGCGCGGTTCAGCTCAGCTCAGCTCGGCTCAGCTCCGCTCAGCTCAGTTAGGCTCAGCTCAGCTCGGCTTGGCTATCCTATGCTATGCTATGTGCTATGCTAACCTGTCTTTCCTTGCCTTGCCTCGCCTCGCGTCGCCTCACGTCGCTTCGCTTCACTTTGCTTTGCTTAGCTTTGCTTCGCCTTCGCTTCGCTTTGTTTGCTTTGCTCTGCTTTGTTTTGCATTGCGCTCCTTGCCTTTGCATTGCCTTGAGAATTTTGCCTTGCCTTGCTCAATAGGCTTTTGCTTTTCAGTGCGCCATTTGCCTTTGCTTTGTCTTGTCTTACACATTTTGCTTTCCTTTCCCTTTCGTCTTTTCCTTGTCCTTTGTCTTGCGCATGTTGCCTTGTTTTTCTATACAAGCCTTTGCTTTTGCTTGCGCCTTTTGCTTGCCTTGGCTTGGCTTGGCTCGGCTCGCCTCGGCTCGGCTCGGCTAGGTTTGGCTTGGCTCCGCTTGGCTAGGCTCGGCTCAGATCGGCTCAGCTCGGCTCAGACCACTCACTCGGTTCAGCTCAGCTCAGTTCGGATCAGCTCTCGGCTCAACTCAGCTCAGCTCAGTTCGTCTCAGCTCAGCTCGGCTTAGCTCGGCTTGGCTATGCTATGCTATGCTATGCTATCTAATCTATGTCTTTCCTTGCCTCGCCTCGCCTCGCGTCGCCTCACGTCGCTTGGCTTGGCTTTTCTTGGCTTCGCTTCGCTTGCTTGCTTTGCTTTGCTTTCCTTCGCTTCGCTTTGCTTTTGCTTTGTTTTGCTTTGCTTTGCTTTGCTCTGCTTTGTTTTGCATTGCGCTCCTTGCCTTTTGCATTGCCTTGAGAATTTTGCCTTGCCTTGCTTAATAAGCCTTTGTTTTTCAGTGCGCCATTTGCCTTTGCTTTGTCTTGTATTTCACATTTTGCTTTCCTTTGCCTTGCGTCTTTTCCGTTTCCTTTCTCTTGCGCATGTTGCCTTGTTTTTGTATACAAGCCTTTGCTTTTGCTTGCGCCTTTTGCTTGCCTTGGCTTGGCTTGGCTCGGCTCTGCTTAGCTTGGCTCTGCGTGGCTAGGCTCGGCTCAGCTCGGCTCCGCGTGGCTAGGCTCGGCTCTGCTCGGCTCAGCTCAGCTCGGTTCAGCTCAGCTCTGCTCACTCAGCTCGGCTCAGCTCAGCTCGGCTCAGCTCAGCTCAGCTCGCTCATCTCGGCATTAGCTCGGCTTAGCTCGGCTCTCGGCTGGCTAGCTATGCTATGCTATGCTATGCTATGCTAATCTATGTCTTTGCTTGCCTCGCGTCGCCTCGCGTCGCTCACGTCGCTTCGCTTTGCTTTGCTTCGCTTCGCTTCGTTTTGCTTCGCTTCGCCTCGCTTCGCTTTGTTTGCTTTGCTTTGCTCTGCTTTGTTTTGCATTGCGCTCCTTGCCTTTGCATTGCCTTGAGAATTTTGCCTTGCCTTGCTCAATAGGCCTTTGCTTTTCAGTGCGCCATTTGCCTTTGCTTTGTCTTGTCTTTCACATTTTGCTTTCCTTTGCCTTGCGTCTTTTCCCTTTCCATAGTCTTGCGCATGTTGCCTTGTTTTTCTACACAAGCCTTTGCTTTTACTTGCGCCTTTTGCTTGCCTTGGCTTGGCTTGGCTAGGCTCGGCTCTGGCTCGGCACGGCTCGGCTTGGGTTGGCATGGCTCGGTTCGGATCGGCTTCGCTCGGATCTGCTTAGTTATGCTGACATAATCTGACCAAAACTGTCGGTTGGCTTTCTCCGCTTGGCTCGGCTCGGCTCTGCTAGGCTCGGCCTCTCAAGCTCGGCTCAGCTCGGTTCAGCTCGGCTCGTGCTCGGCTATGCTATGCTATGCTAATCTATGTCTTTCCTTGCCTCTCCTCGCCTCGCGTCGCCTCACGTCGCTTCGCTTCGCTTTGTCTTGCTGCTTTGCTTCGCTTCGCTTCAATTTGATTTGTTTTGCTTTCTTTGCTTTGCTCTGCTTTGTTTCGCATTGCGCTCCTTGCCCTTGCATTGCCTTGAGAATTTTGCCTTGCCTTGCTCAATAAGCCTTTGCTTTTCCCTGCGCCATTTGCATTTGCTTTGTCTTGTCTTTCACATTTTGCTTTCCTTTGCCTTGCGCAAGTTGCCTTGTTTTTCTATACAAGCCTTTGCTTTTCCTTGCGCCTTTTGCTTGCCTTGGCTGGCTTGGCACGGCTCGTCTCGGCTCGGTTTGGATCGGCTCGGCACGGCTCGGCTTGGGTTGGCATGGTTTGGCTTGGCTCGGTTCGGATCGGATCGCTTCGCTCGGATCGGCTTGGTTATGCTGACATAATCTGACCTAAAATGTCGGCTTGGCTTGGCTCGGCTCAGCTCGGCTCAGACCGCTCAGCTCGGTTCAGCTCAGACTCAGCTCGGCTCAGCTAAGTTCGGCTCGGCTCAGCTCGGCTTTGCTCGGCTCTGCTCGCTCTGCTCGGCTTGGCTATGCTATGCTAAACTATGTCTTTCCTTGCCTTGCCTCGCCTCGCCTCGCGTCGCCTACTTCACTTTCCTTTGCTTTGCTTCGCTTGCTTTGCTTCGCTTGCTTTATTGCTTCGCTTTGCTTTGTTTTGCATTGCGCTCCTTGCCTTTGCATTGCCTTGAGAATTTTGCCTTGCCTTGCTCAATAAGCCTTTGCTTTTCCCTGCGCCATTTGCCTTTGCTTTGTCTGGTCTTTCACATTTTGCTTTCCCTTGCCTTGCGTCTTTTCCCTTTCCTTTGCCCTGCGCATTTTGCCTTGCATTGCTCAATAAGCCTTTGGTATTTCTTGCGCATTTTGCTTGCCTTGCCTTGCGCACTTTCCCTTGCTTTGCTCCATATGCATTGCCTTGAATTGAGGACTTTGCCTTGCGCCGTTTGACTTGTCTAGCGCCATTTGTCTTGCGCCGCTTGCATTGCAGTGCCTTGGCCCTTTGCCTTGCCTTCCCTTACCTAGTGCCCTTTGCTTTGCCTTGCGCCTTTGCCTTGCCTTGCATTGATCAATTTGCCTTGCACCCATTCCTTTCCTTGCGCTCTTTCCCTTGCCTAGCACCAATCGCATTGCCTTACGCAACTTGCATTGCGTTGCCTTGCGCCCTTTGACTTTCTTTCCTTTGCTTTGCTGTCCTTTGCTTTGCTTCGTGCTAATTGCCGCACAGGACCCCGCCACATGGCAGAGGGCCTCGGCTTTGCTATGAGTGTGTAACATTTTGCCGGGTGGAGGAATGCCCGGTCTTCTCCACTGTCTTCCACTATCGTCCTCCTGAACAATGCAAGTGACGGTCGTGAACCGAGGCAGGAGAGGGCAGCCGGCTTTGCTATTAGGCCTTTGCTCTATATTTTCCTTGAGACCTTTGCTTAGCTTAGCTTTGATTTTCTTTGCTTTGCTTTGCATTGCATTGCATTGCTTTGCGCCTTTTAACATTTGTTTCGCCCTTAGCCTTGTCTTGCCTTGCGCCCTTTCCCTTTGTCTTGCATTTCACCCTTTGCCGATGCCTTTAATTGCGACTTTTGCCTTTGCTTTGCATTGCGCTCCTTGCCTTTGCATTATCTTGAGCCTTTTCCTTGCCTTGCTCAATAGGCCTTTGCTTTTCCCTACTCAATTTTCCTTTGCCTTTGCCTTGCCTTTGACTTGCCTTGCCTTCCTTGCGCCCCTTGCCTTGTCTTGCGCCCTTAGACTTGCCTTGCCTTCCGCCCTTTTTTTGTCTTCCCTTGCCTTGCGCCTTTTGCCTTGTCTTGCGCACTTAGACTTGCCTTGCCTTGCGCCCTTTGCTTTGTCTTGTCTTTCACAATTTGCTTTCTATTGCCTTGCGTCTCTTCCGTTTCCTTTGCCTTTCGCATGTTGCTTTGCCTTGCTCAATAAGCCTTTGCTTTTACTTGCACATTTTGCTTGCCTTGCGCAGTTTGCCTTGCTTTGCTCCATATGCATTGCCTCGAAATGAGGACTTTGCCTTGCCTTGTGCCGTTTGACTTGTCTAGCGCCATTTGTCTTGCGCCGCTTGCATTGCGTTGCCTTGGCCCCTTGCCTTGCCTTCCCTTGTGCCCTATGCTTTGCCTTGCGCCCCTTGCCTTGCATTCAGCAATTTGCCTTGCACCCATTCCTTTCCTTGCGCTCTTTCACTTGCCTAGCACCATTCGCATTGCCTTACGCAACTTGCATTGCGTTGCCTTGCGCCCCTTGCCTCGCTTTTGCTTTGCTTGCTTTGCTTCGTGCTAATTGCCGCATAGGACTCCGCCACATGGCAGAAAGCCGCGGCTTTTGCTATGAGTGTGTATCATTTTGCCGGGTGGAGGACTACCCGGTCTTCTCCACTCTCTTCGTCCTCCTGAAGTATGAAATGACGGTCGTGAACCGAGGCGGGAGCGGGCAGCGACCTGAGGCGGAACTGGCAGCAGACGATGCAGCGCTGAGCGGAGGCGTGTCTCGGCATTCACCCGCACCAGCCAATGGGGGTTTACTCATGTTTTAGGGAAGGCCGTAACAGTCTCGGTTGCAGCAGCAGCGATTATAACCCCGAATGACGGGCCCGTACGGCCGGTATGTCCTACTACCACGAGGGGCCAACACTTTGAATATATTCCGAGGGAGTCTTAGGATGGTGCCATTACAACATATCTTTATCGTTCTCTTTTCAACTTTAAAGTTAAATTTAACTTTAACTTTAAACTTTTAATTTATCTTTATAACTTTACCTCATCACATTCAACTTTTTGATTTTAACAATTTGACTTTAACTTCAACTTTGTAACTTTAACTTAATCACTTAATTACTTAACGTAGACACAGGGTGACTGTGAAATACGTACATAATTTTACACGAAATGACATGTGCTACAGCACGTGAGCCAGTACTTGCGAGATACGTAGACACAGGATGACTGTGAGGTACGTACATAATGTTACACGGAATGCAATGTGCTACAGTACGTCAGCTTCACATGCGAGATACGTAGATACAGGGTGACTGTGAAGTACGTACATAATGTTACACGGAATGCCATGTGCTACAGTACGTGAGCCAGTACTGCGAGATACGTAGACACAGGGTGACTGTGAAATACGTACATAATGTTACACGGAATGCCATGTGCTACAGTACGTGAGCCAGTACATGCGAGATACGTAGACACAGGGTGACTGTGAAATACATACATAATGTTACACGGAATGCCATGTGCTACAGTACGTGAGCCAGTACTTGCGAGATACGTAGACACAGGTGACTGTGAAATACGTACATAATGTATACACGGAATGCCATGTGCTACAGTACGTGAGCCAGTACTTGCGAGATACGTAGACACAGGCTGACTGTGAAATACGTACATAATGTACACGGATGCCATGTGCTACAGTAGTGAGCCAGTACATGAGATACGTACACCAGGGTGACTGTAAAATACGTACATAATGTTACACGGAATGCCATGTGCTACAGTACGTGAGCCAGTACTTGCGAGATACGTAGACACAGGGTGATTGTAAAATACGTACATAATGTTACACGAAATGCCATGTGCTACAGTACGTGAGCCAGTACATGCGAGATACGTAGACACAGGGTGACTTAAAATACGTACATAATGATACACGGAATGCCTTATGCTACAGTACGTCAGATTTACATGCGAGATACGTAGACACAGGGTGACTGTGAAGTACGTACATAATGTTACACGGAATGACAATGTGCTACAGTACGTGAGCCAGTACTTGCGAAATACGTAGACACAGGGTGACTGTGAAATACGTACATAATGTTACACGGAATGCCATGTGCTACAGTACGTGAGCCAGTACCTGCGAGATACGTAGACACAGGGTGATTGTAAAATACGTACATAATGTTACACGAAATGCCATGTGCTACAGTACGTGAGCCATCATGCGAGATACGTAGACACAGGGTGACTGTAAAATACGTACATAATGTACACGGAATGCCATGTGCACAGTACGTGAGCCAGTACTGCGAGATACGTAGACACAGGGTGACTGTAAAATACGTACATAATGTTACACGGAATGCCATGTGCTACAGTACGTGAGCCAGTACTTGCGAGATACGTAGACACAGGTTTACTGTAAAATACGTACATAATGTTACACGGAATGCCATGTGCTACAGTACGTGAGCCAGTACATGAGAGATACGTAGACACAGGGTGACTGTAAAATACGTACATAATGATACACGGAATGCCATGTGCTACAGTACGTCAGCTTCACATGCGAGATACGTAGACACAGGGTTGACTGTGAAATACGTACATAATGTTACACGAATCAGGAATGCCATATGGTCTAACAGTTACGACGTACACGATGCCAATACTGTGAGCCATACTCGTCGTAGACACAGGGTGACTGTAAAACACGTACATAATGTTACACGGAATACCATGTGCTACAGTACGTGAGCCAGTACATGCGAGATACGTAGACACAGGGTGACTGTGAAATACGTACATAATGTTACACGGAATGTCATGTGCTACAGTACGTGAGCTTTACATGCAGATACGTAGACACAGAGTGACTGTGAAATACGTACATAATGATACACGGAATGCCATGTGCTACAGTACGTGAGCCAATACTTGCGAGATACGTAGACACAGGCTGACTGTGAAATACGTACATAATGTTACACGGAATGCCATGCCTACAGTACGTGAGCCATTTCATGCGAGATACGTACACACAAGGTGACTGTAAAATACGTACATGTTACACGGAATGCCATGTGCTACAGTACGTGAGCCAGTACTTGCGAGATACGTAGACACAGGGTGACTGTAAAATACGTACATAATGTTACACGGAATGCCATGTGCTACAGTACGTGAGCCAGTACATGCGAGATACGTAGACACAGGGTGACTGTAAAATACGTACATAATGATACACGGAATGCCATGTGCTACAGTACGTGAGCCTTTACATGCGAGATACGTAGAACGGGGTTACTGTAAAATACGTACAAAATGTTACACGGAATGCCATGTGCTACAGTGCGTGAGCCAGTACATGCGAGATACGTAGACACAGGGTGACTTTGAAATACGTACATAATAATACACGGAATGCCATGTGCTACAAAGAGCCAATACATGCGGGATACGTAGACACAGGGTGGCTGTAAAATACGTACATAATGTTACACGGAATGCCATGTGCTACAGTATGTCAGCAGAGTCCTTCTTGAGAAGCTAACAGGTTCTCAGATAGTCACGAAATTCCCCGCATTTTAGGGAATCCGAAGGTTCATTACCGCACTCACAACAGCCCGCCACTTGTCCCCATCCTGAGCCATATCAATCCAGTCCATGCTCCCCATCCCGCTTCTTGAAGATCCACTTTAATATTATCCTCCCATCTAGGCCTGGGTCTTCCAAATGGTCTCCGTCCCTCAGGTCTCCCCACCAAAATCCTGTCTGCACCCCTCCCCTTACGTGCTACATGCCCCGCTCACCTCATTCTTCTTGATTTGATCACGCAAATAATATTACACCACGACCTCTCAGCACCATATATGACATCCTATTACTAACAAACTGTACTGTCTTAATTGCTGATACTATTCTCTGGTGTACAAAAAACCTGTTCCCAATTGATGACTTTCATTTTCTTTTCCATATACAAAAGTATAATCCCCCGCTATTACTGTGCCTCCTTTGTCCCACCTAACCTCCTGTACACCCACTAAATATAATTTGTACCTCGCTAATTATTAAAATGTGTCTCGTAAGTACCTGCGTCCAAATGTGTGTCGAAAGCGCGTCTAGCTGGCCACCCCTGGACGAGTGCTGTGTGTTAGCGGCAACTTCCTCATAGCATGTTCGAGCTCAGCCAATCATAGAGCGCCCAAACGTTCCCCGCTCCCCTCCCTGAACAACCAACAGTCACTTGTCATACACCGACCGTATGACGCTCAGTCCTGCTGCTTCGCTCGCGACCCTTGCGCTCTATACAGTACTTTACAATAGCCAGCAATCTGAAAGAGTTCAGAGTGTTTTGGGTACCTCAATAAAACGAGTTGTTAATTTTTGAATGCTCATCTGGACACAATGCTGTTGGGTTTTTATGGGTTTAGTGAAAATCGGTACAGCGAAGGCCGTACTTTTGTTACAGGAGTAAATGAAATTACATTTACACTTGTACCGTGTGACATGTTACAATAAAGACTGCCTTGGTGAAGTCTGTGTACTGCTGCACATCGCTGAGTGAATCAGTTGCACGCCGTTGGAACAGGTGGCTGTGTGCGGCACACCTGCATCGTCACTTTTACTGTAAGGACACACGCCAGTGTCCACAGCAATCGCTGCCATCTACAATCGTTCTCAAAACAATCTAAAATCCCTTCACACGCTCAGGGCCGCCCAAAGGGGGTTCGAGTCCCGGTGAAATACTCCCCCCCCCCCCCCCGCAAGGGCGGACCGGCTAAAAATCTGTACACTAAATCGGAATGACTGACTCTCAGTTGCAAGGCGACTTGGGCTTGGTCTGAAATGTCTAATTTGTACATCTACAAATAATTATACTACCGAGAACAACAAAACGTATGCAACATTGTTAGCCCCGGTAATTTGTAACGGCTGCCCGGCCCTCTCGACGGCAGTGTACACACTGCCATTTGCAGTACAGAGCGATAAGAAGTGTTTTGTTTCTGCTGACTGCCTGCGTGTCGGTGACTAAGCATCACGCGGAGTTCTGCTAAATACAGTTTATACTAATGAGCTATACGAGATGGCATTAGAGGGAAGGAGTTGAGTGTTGGCAGTGTGCAGCAGAGGGAAGGTGTTGAGTGTTGGCAGTGTGCAGCAGTGGAAAGGAGTTGAGTGTTGGCAGTGTGCAGGAGAGGAAGGTGTTGAGTGTTGGCAGTGTTGCAGGGAGATTTGTGCATCTAAGATATTGATTACAGGAACAACAAAGTATGCATGTGCACGGTAAGTTTTGACTGTTGCCAGTGCTGCGCAGAGGAAGTGTAATGATTTGGCAGTACAGGCGATGGAAGGTTTTTTGGAGTGTTGCAGTGTTGCAGTGGAAGGAGTTGATGTTGGCAGTGTCAGCAGTGAAAGGAGTTGAGTTTGCAGTGTGCAGAGAGAGGAAGGTGTTGAGTGTTGGCAGTGTGCGGCAGAGGGAAGGTGTTGAGTGTTGGCAGTGTGCAGCAGAGGGAAGGTGTTGAGTGTTGGCAGTGTGGCAGTGGGAAGGTGTTGAGTGTTGGCAGTGTGCAGCAGTGGAAAGGAGTTGAGTGTTGGCAGTGTGCAGGAGAGGGAAGGTGTTGAGTGTTGGCAGTGTGCGGCAGAGGGAAGGTGTTGAGTGTTGGCAGTGTGCGGCAGAGGGAAGGTGTTGAGTGTTGGCAGTGTTGGCAGTGGGAAGGAGTTGAGTGTTGGCAGTGTTGGCAGTGGGAAGGAGTTGAGTGTTGGCAGTGTGCAGCAGTGGAAAGGAGTTGAGTGTTTGCAGTGTGCAGGAGAGGGAAGGTGTTGAGTGTTGGCAGTGTGCGCAGAGGGAAGGTGTTGAGTGTTGGCAGTATGCAGCAGAGGGAAGGTGTTGAGTGTTGGCAGTGTTGGCAGTGGGAAGGAGTTGAGTGTTGGCAGTGTGCAGCAGTGGAAAGGAGTTGAGTGTTGGCAGTGTGCAGGAGAGGGAAGGTGTTGAGTGTTGGCAGTGTGCGGCAGAGGGAAGGTGTTGAGTGTTGGCAGTGTGCAGCAGAGGGAAGGAGTTGAGTGTTGGCAGTGTGCAGCAGAGGGAAGGTGTTGAGTGTTGGCAGTGTGCAGCAGAGGGAAGGAGTTGAGTGTTGGCAGTGTGCAGCAGAGGAGTGTTGAGGTTGCAGGTCAGAGGTTGAGTGTTGGCAGTGTGCAGCAGAGGAAGTGAGTGTTGAGTGTTAGGTAGTGTGGCATTGCAGCAGAGGAAGTGTTGAGTGTTGGCAGTGTGCAGCAGAGGGAAGGAGTTGAGTGTTGGCAGTGTGCAGCAGAGGGAAGTGTTGAGTGTTGGCAGTGTGCAGCAGAGGAAGGAGTTGAGTGTTGACAGTGTGCAGCAGAGGAGAGGTTGCTGTGCAGCAGAATGGTTGAGTAGTGGGACTGAATGTTGTGTTTGCAGGCCGCGTTTTGTCGGCACTTTGAAGTCAGTTTTGGGATGGTGCATGAGAACGACGCTGTACAGTGTGGATTTTGGGTACCAATTCAGCGTTTGCTCTACGACTGAGTAAAACCACGGATAACCTCGGTCGAGTTGGTCGGTCGCAGGACCTCCGGATGTATGTGGAAGTTGCCGCTAACACACAGCACTCTTCGAGGGGTGGCCAGCTAGACGCGCATTACGACACACACATTTGGACGCAGGGTACTTACGAGTCACATTTTAATAAGTAAAATAACAACCTTTTTAAGTGGCATGATACTTCTGTTCATGCAACATCAGTACGTTAGTTGGCATATACTTCTGTTCATGCAACATCAGTACGTTAGTTGGCATGTACTTCTGTTCATGCAACATCAGTACGTTAGTTGGCATGGTACTTCTGTTCATGCAACATCAGATCGTTAGTTGGCATGGTACTTCTGTTCATGCAACATCAGTACGTTAGTTGGCATGGTACTTCTGTTCATATAACATCAGTACGTTAGTTGGCATGGTACTTCTGTTCATGCAACATCAGTACGTTAGTTGGCATGGTACTTCTGTTCATGCAACATCAGTACGTTAGTTGGCATGGTACTTCTGTTCATGCAACATCAGTACGTTAGTTGGCATGGTATTTCTGTTCATGCAACATCAGTACGTTAGTTGGCATGGTACTTCTGTTCATGCAACATCAGTACGTTAGTTTCAGTTTCTTACGAGTCTCCTTTCTTCAGAGATCACTTTCAAACACCGATCACCGTCAGCATGTGAACAGTGCCGGCCTTAGCACACGCGGTGCCCGATTGCGTCAAATAGGTCCAGCCGGCCTAAGGCTGACGCTGCATGTGAACGATCTGATTAATTTTTACAACCAGTTTTTGCTAGCTGCGTTGTAGGCTTCACTAGAAAAAAAACGGATTTGTACTGGCCTTACTGCAGAGGATGCAGTTGAATATGCATATATATATATATATATATATATATATATACAGTGGTGTGCAGTTATATATATATATATATATATATAACTGCACACCACTGTGTTGCACAACAAGTTTAGATGTTACACATTGTGGCGCACATGAACACCAACAACCACGAACATCGTCAGGCGCCAGTAGGTGTCGGTCCTACGAGTTGCCCAAATGTTATAAGTGGATTTGTGAGACCGCCGGCTAGCGGGTTACTGTAGAGAACTGGCTGGACTGAGGGAATTGTACGTGCTGGATATTAATGAAGGCGCGTAAGCATATGATATATGTATATATGAGAAATTGTAGGATATACTCGTAGCACGATGTTTGAGCTCACACAGTCAGATTCGTACGTGTGTTAAGTCGTATATTCATGCAGCTTCACACACACACATATATATATATAGCTACTGCCGCAACATAAAGTGCCGACTGTCAATGTCAGCAATTCACAGTCAGAAAGTGTGTAATTTATCAAGTTAATTTCCAAAAAAGGATTTACGTCCTTTCTCGTTGAAACCATAATTGCGTCACAAGAACTGTCAGCAACATAGCGCGGACGTTACATGGACGGTGTCTGACCGTTATCGCTGGCTTTGTAGTTTGGTTTTTGTGGGAAGCTGAGGACCTCGCAGCAGACAGTTTATGGCGCCAGCAGTAAACAGGCGTAAGTTCGTGACTTTCTGGAGGAACGCAGACTTAGGTCTGCACAACACATGCAGTGCCACAAGTGTATGCCAGCTTTGTTCAGCCGCTCAGCACAAAATTAAACAATTCGGTCGCTAAAAGCGGCCCATAGCTGCTGTCTTCCTATCAAAGAACAGTTATGACGCTGAACGATACAAAGTCACTCCACCTTTCTTCTGGGGAGGGCAGCCCTTGGATTCGAACTCAGGCTACCCAACTACAACACACGCCACGTGCACTGTTCACATCGTGGCCACACGAAACTGTCCTGCGCTATGTTGGCATGGGACTTGTGATTTGGTAGTGACAGTATAATACTGCACATGTTTGGTAGTGACAGTATAATACTACACATGTTTGGTAGTGACAGTATAATACTGCACATGTTGGTAGTGACATATAATACTGCACATGTTTGGTAGTGACAGTATAATACTCCACATGCACTTTGCTTCCTATTAAGAATGGTTTGAAACAAGGAGATGCTTTATCGCCATTGCTTTTCAACTTTGCTTTGGAATATGCCATTAGGAGGGTTCAGGCAAACGAGGAGGGCTTGAAATTAAATGGAACACATCAGCTTGTGGTTTATGGTGATGATATTAATATGTTGGGTGGAAGCGTACATGCTATAAAGAGAAACACAGAAGCTTTGGTAGTCGCTAGTAAGGAGATTGGTCTAGAAGTAAATGCTGAGAAAACTAAATATATGGTCATGTCTGGAGATCAGAATGCAGGACAAAATTACAACATAAACTAGATAATAAATCATTTGAAAGGGTGGAACAGTTAAAATATTTGGGAACAACCGTAACAAATCGAAATTACATTCAGGAAGAAATTAAGAGAAGATTGAAGTCGGGGAGTGCTTGTTATCATTTGGTGCAGGATCTTGTGTCCTACAGTTTGCTATCCAAAAATACAAAGATTAAGATATACAGAACTATAATTTTGTTGTTGTTTTGTATGGGTGTGAAACTTGGTCTGTCACAATGAGGGAGGAACATATGCTGAGGGTGTTCGAGAATAGGGTGCTGAGGGGTATATTTTGGCCTAAGAGGGACGGGGTAACAGGGGAGTGGAGAAGACTACATAAAGAGGAACTTAATGATCTGTACTCATCACCAAATATTATTCGGGTGATCAAATCAAGAAGAATGAGGTGGGCGGGGTATGTAGCACGTATGGGGGAGGGGAGAGGTGCATACAGGATTTTGGTGAGGTGACCTGAGGGAAGGAGACCACTTGGAAGACCCAGGCGTACATGGGAGGATAATATTAAAATGGATCTTCAAGAAGCTGGATTGATATGGCTCAGGATAGGGACATGTGGCGGGCTCTTGTGAGTGCGGTAACGAACCTTCGGGTTCCATAAAACGCGGGGAATTTCTTGACTAGCTGAGGACCCTTAGCTTCTTAAGAAGGACTCTGCTCCATGGAGTTAGTTTAGCATGCCCTTTGCATGCTGTATAACTAAGGCTGCTGACACACACTCACAATATGCAATACTTACTGCTTATCCACGGCAACAATGGTTAGACGAATGCGCGTAAATGTTACGTCATAAGCACTTTGCCTGTCTTGTTATAACCGAGAAGCAGTGTGTTTACCGCGTGGTACGAATTGAATCTCTGTGTTTAATTCAGGTTAATGTTGGTCTTTCAGGGGTTTTCATGTAAAACTCAGTACGAATTTTATTTAGCATCTGGGAGATGAGATAAGCCGACAGAGAGATGTAAATAACCTCCTCTTTTCTGTTCACTTCGATAAACGAACACGCAAAACCGTAGCAGCACAGGCTCGGAGTGCGATGTGGTTGTTCGCTGCACTCAACACACGACGATCTGATAAAGGTCCCTGGAGTGCTTCAGTAGTGGAGAAGCGAACGGAATTAGCTTATTGTGGAGAACGTAAACAGACTTCACTATTGTTGTTGGAAGCCGATAACTTTGTAAACAGCTTCTTTGTGTCGTTTCTCATGAAGGAGAATGTATCTAGTGCTTGAGTATTGTAATCCATCTAGCACTGTTAAATCTTCAACTTGCATGATATGAACACATGTATCTTACACGTAAAGTAGGGATGGTGGAATTTGTGATAGCTTTGTGACAGGGGGCGTGTCCAGACAAGATGCTAGAAAATGGCGTCCTCAGCGGTTTTTGACGAAGGAGGAAATTTTGGTATCTACTTTGTCTGTAATGTTTCTAAACGTATGGCCTAACCGAAGCACAATTCGTCACTTCTGGCATCCGCTTGCTACTTTGCGCATGCGTGCCATCCTTAGCACTTGACCACGAAGTGCTGTGGAACATCTAGGCCTACTCTATGTAGCTTTGCGGGTTTGAATCCCTGTGGGGGCAACATATTTTTCGCTTCTCCGAAACGTCCAGGCCCAGCTCGGAGGCCCATGCAGCCTCCTAGTCAATGGTTAACGGCGTTTCTTTTGCCGGGAGTAAAGACGTGAGGCTGACCACTCTCCTCCATCTAGTACCGAGGCTCTGAATGAGTGGAGCTATACCTCCACCCCTCTGGTATGTCTCCAGGGCATGGACAGGGACAACTTTACCTTTTTGAATTCTGGAATATTTATTTGACATGTGCCACGGAAATGTTACCGTTTGAAAGTGACATTTCTGCAGCTAACGGTCGTTACGGCTTCAATGTTGGTCTGCAACAATTTGATGATTCCGCAGTTAGTGTTAGCGGCTGTATGCATGCATACACAGCGGGGTGTCGCATACCGAGTTCATAGAAAGATGACTTCAGTGAAATAAGACTTATTTTTGTACGATGCTAAGTATCAATTATATCCCCCCACCTTTTTTTTCCTGTGAAATCACCAGCGATCATCCTTAGTATCACCAACAGCACAGTCGTACTCAAACTGAGATCATCATATGGTACGAGTAGATGTGTTGAGAAAAAGTCTGACAATATTCATGCTGTGTAACACGGAATACAGCTGATCTATACAGCAGGAATTGAGGCCGTAGGAAGCGAACAGCGGATAGATGTTTTACAGCCCAGTGGTTACTATATGTACCGCCAGGTTTAACATTCCGCAATTCTACGTTCTGCCCACACAGTGTATTTATGTGTTTTGTGTGGATCTCAGAACAAACGGCGATTATTTCACTGTACAGCATTAACTGACTGGTTTGTATAACTGAGACGGAGTGTGTTTACTGCGCGATACGGACTGAGTCTTTGTATATTAACCCTTTAAAGCCCAGTGGTTACTAAAATGTACCACCACGTTTAACATTCAACAATTCTACGTTCTGCCCATGCAGTGTATTTATGTGTTTTGTGTGGATCTCAGAACAAACAACGATTATTTCACTGTACAACATTAACTGACTGGTTTGTATAACCAAGACGGAGTGTGTTTACTGCGCGGTACGGACTGAATCTTTATATACAATTCACGTTATACTCAGTCTGCTACAAATGTAATTCGACGTGCAACAAATGTTTACACAGCCGAACATTCAGTTCCAGTCCCAACTGCACAACCCCTCTACGTCAGGAAGGAATACACTTTTTCTTTTCATTTTTTTTCCGCACCCCAACTGGGGAAAGACTTTCATACCGTCAGCCCTCTCGTATTTCCCCAATGTCCGTCCGGTCTTGACAGCTTTGAAACTTACTGTAACAACCGATGTTTTGGAACTCCAGTCTAACGTTTTATTTGTGCTGAGAAGTTTATGGATATGACGCCAGAACACGCATTGTGACCTTGCAGCTATGCTTGTGGGGGCGTTCAGCTTGTAAAGAACTACGTCACTTTTTTAATTGACCAGCCAACGAAAGTAGACCCTCTTTCGTTTCCAGATAAATGGACAGAAATGTGTGCAAGGTGTCACCTTACATGACGAGATGGGGCGAAGGGCAACGGGGATTAAATTGTAGACATAGACTTTAGATAAGACACTGTCAGCTAAGGACCCTCAAGCGGCAGAATTACAAGTTAGCTTTGTATAAATTTTAAGTTAAAACAAGGATTTCAGTCTCCTGTGCTACGTGGCCAGTAGTTAGTTAGTCATGTTTAGAGGACTGACCAAGTGCACTGCTAACGTCGTCTGAGAGTCATAAAGGGCAGCTGACAGCAGCAAGTTCATGTATGTGGCTGTGATCTGCACTGCACTGGGCAATGTACGTTGTGGCTGCACGTACGGCAGTACATGTCGGTCAGTTGCACAGTCTGTTGCTCATCCAAAGCAACAACGAGCATCTTTGTATCACACAGCTACAAACTGTACGGACTGTCGTTACGGTTCGTGTATTTGAACGCCGGAATGCCGGCCAGAAGTCAGTAGCATGATCGAGCTCAACCAATCATAGAGAGCCCACAGGTTCCCCGCCACAAATTATTTCCCCGCTCCCCTCCCAGACCAACCAACAAGCAGGCACTTGTCCTGCACCGACCGTCTGACGCTCAGTCCTGCTGCTTCGCTCGCGCCGTAAGGTGCGGGCTCAGTATAGATACCTAAATTCTTCGTACTAGGCCTTTTTTTGCTGCCTTTTTTGCCTTCTGCAGTTCACTGCATTGAACTGTTAGAGAAAAGAAAGGGCAGCTTCAGCAGGGCTCATTGTGGCGATCGAGCAGTACTCGAACTTCGTGTTAGTTTACTGGCTCTCGCCATGTGTTGAGCAAATTGTGCACTACCCTTAAGGCGCCTGGTTCTCTATAATCTTGCGCAAAGGCTGTGCATACAAACATGGGTTACATTTTGTGTTTGTTACATGCATTTGTTGTTAAGTAGTACTGCAATGCAAAGCAGCGTGCGTAACTTAGGTAGGAGCCGGAACGACGGATCAGTATAATACGCGTAGCGGGCGTATAGCAGTATCACATAGCATCATAGATGTGTGTCAGCAGTGCACATGCACCTGTATATTACGTAGTCAGTATGATATGCGTAGGCGGGCGTGTAGCAGTATCACATAGCAACATAGATGTGTGTCAGCAGTGCACATGCACCTGTACATTACGTAGTCTAATATGCGTAGGCAGGCGTGTAGCAGTATCACATAGCATCATAGATGTGTGTCAGCAGTGCACATGCACCTGTACATTACGTAGTCAGTATAATATGCGTAGACAGGCGTACAGCAGTATCACATAGCAACATAGATCTGTGTCAGCAGTGCACATGCACCTGTACATTACGTAGTCAGTATAATATGCGTAGACAGGCGTACAGCAGTATCACATAGCAACATAGATGTGTGTCAGCAGTGCACATGCACCTGTACATTACAAAGTACTGGGAGACGTCTGTGGTTCTCACACCGCTGCCGTGACGTAATGTAGTTCGATGGTTGCTACGGGAATTGCCGCGTCCACATAATGGATGAAAGCTGCCGGTTCCTCGAAAACGTCAGCCATTGTCCTACACGGACCGTCTGACGCCAGATTGCAGCTAGGTACATGTGACGCCATTTGTTACAGTATCGTACACACCACAAGAAACCGGCTCTTTATGTTGCGAGTGGGGCTCTGTCTTTCAAAGGAAGGCACATCACACTGAATCATGCTTTCTCTTATCAAAAGACGTTTATCTCGGACACTGCTTGTATTCAGCACCTCCAGACTTGCACCTACTAGCACTAGCACGCATGCCAGAATGCAGACTGATGCCAAACAAAGGCTACAGCGTTGTCAGTGAAGCCTACCCACTGTCCTATTCAATGGGCCCCCGAGTTCTTTCCCCGAGGTAAAACGGCCGAAGCGTGAAGCTGACTACTCAACTCCAGATAGTGTGGAGGTGAGAATGATTGGAGATGTACCTCTATTCCCCTATATTCTTGCATGGCATGGGCAACGAACACTTTTACGGCGCTGTAATTCCGCAGTTCTGCATCCAACATGGCCGTAATGACAGCCACGTAAGTGCCCACCTAGATGTAGAATGGCCATACAGTAAGGGTTAACTCAGAGGTCTGTGCCATCTTACACCCCACACAGAGCCTCCCAGAGTAGCTGTGCCTCCTCTGTGATAGTTGGCCAGTTTGTCTCAATCGCCACCGTTACAAAGTTCTAGTAGCTTTCAGACCGCTGCACAGACTGACTCCAGAATGCGACCACTGTGAGGATACTCCTTAATGAAGGCTTCATCCGTGAATATGGTGTCTGTAGGACAAAGCTCCACATGCAACAGACATCCTTCACCATATCCCAATGCCACAGGATGATTTCCTCTAAGCTATGTGAACCTACACTTATAAGCACTATCCTTGGCCTCGGTGATGCAGTTTCTTGCAAGCTAATCACAGGCAGTCACGACTGCTTCACATGTCAATGGCCATACCTGGTTGAAGACACCAGTTGCGACCCCACTGCATTCAATCATACGACCATGGGATAAAAGCCCAGACTACAAAGATATGAAGGTGTCTCAATGTTACATTATACATACATGGCCTGTCTTGCTGCTGTCTGTGGTGGTTACATTTAACATTGCATGCAGTCAACATCTCCTGTTACCATGTTCGGTGAAAGAAATGTACTTGCAATCGAACTGTTGCATGACAGCAAATTTAACAATACTTCCCTAATTTCCTTTCTGAAACTTTTGTATATAAACTTATTAGTCTGCAAGTTGCAGATCATGACGGACAGATCAACTCATTCTGTAAATCATACATGTACAATGATAAAATACATGCATACAAACTCCAGATGGCAACCTATTTGTATCAACATTCTCCCTGGTAACTGGTACATAATTCCATGGCATACCCTGTACCAACTGTCACTAATTTTCTGACATGTATCCTAATCAATTTACTCTTTTCTTTACAAATATGCGTAAATGTGTTCAGTTGCATCACATTTTAATGTCTTCATGTACACCATTGTACCTACACCTACCTGTTTCTGACACAGCAGCACACAGCCACAGTTTCTGTACTTCACACTCAGATCGCCATTTATTAAGCACAGGCTCATTCTTCATCCAGTCACTGTACCACATCCTTGCATGCCGTCCAGCAGTCTGCGCCCTGTCACTTCCACCTCCTCCGATCCCCTCCAAAAGAAACAGGATTTCCACCTGTATTTTGTTATTATACAGACTTTACACACTTCCAGGGCTTTAATTTAACGGCCTTGTTACTGTCGCAAGAAATAATAATAATAATGAATACTAAGTACTGATAGTATAATTATCTGATGACTAAAGGAAAACGTTGTATTCTGTTTGTGACCTGTCACATGGCACATTTAGGAACGGAAAGGCTGTCATCTCTGTCAAAATGAAAATGTAAATGTTGGTACATTTCTCTCAGCCTTTCCACCTGTAATTCAGTCGAGTTAAAGCATATTTTTGCCATGTTCAGTTTTCATATCATTAATAACCATTCAATGGCATTTTATTTCATACAAGATAACTGAAACCGCAGGGTTGCATGTATTAGTAATGCAATTTTTCATATGATGTACAAACTGATTGGCAACTCACTTACACCTACAGCATGAACTACTTACTGGTCAGCATTTCAATGACACATTCACAAGTTCCAATGGTTAAAATTTCACATGGGCAAAATTGCTAAACATAAAGAGGCACAATATGTTCTGAAAATGAAAGTCTTTTGATATATGACAGTGTCAACTGGTAACTGATTACCGACATTTCAGAGGAGACTGCTGCCTCCATCTGCAGCAACTACCCTGAAGCTGGAGGATGTGAGTTCTTCTGAATTGCTGGTACGTACATCTCAATTTACACTGTGTCATGTACCAGAAGACTTTAAACTTAATGAACAACGCTGTGAAAATCGTGTTTAATCTACCTACCATCACTGGCTGCGTACTGCTCTACTGTTAATGGCAGCTGGCTGAATGTTGCACGTCTTCAATACCGATGCAATTACCCGCCCCAACACACAAAAATAAAATGCAGTTATCAGCTCTGTAGTAATAAATAGGATCTAAAATTTCCCTATGTTAAATGTTAGAAGCTTACCCAGTGACATGGCACTACATCCCAGACAAATGGAGACCTCAAACTTCAGAAGCTCACTAAACCCATCAGTTGTTTGCCATCTAAGGTGGTAACTAACGAATGTCTTTCAATGTACATATGATATTTGAGGTTTTCACAGCTGTGTTGCTGATGATTCGAGTCTTCTGGGATGTGACATTTTGTCATTGGGTAAGTGGTTCCTGATGTTTTTAAGGACCGTAGTGCCTTCACCTGGGATCAGACACTTCAAGACTTTGAAGATGATCCTGGAGATGAAGACACTCTGATCTTCCGAATTAAAAGATGTAAGTGAAAAAGGCCATATACTTCAGTATTACTGTATTTACCTGTATCTAAGATGAGATCATTTTCTGAGTTACACAAGGTAAGAGTAAGGACATCTTAATATGAATGATTAGGATTCACACAGGCAACCTGACTAATTTTAAACGTTTTTATTTTGAAACTTAGTAGCAATTTGATAAGTGGTTAAAGTGTTTATAATGATCATTTGTCTGTGTATTGGATCTGAAACATCATGTTTTATGATGCAAGTCTGCAACAGCTCAAGTTAAACTTCAGCTGAGAGGTTTAATGCCAAGTGCATCTTGCACTGGATGCAGTTTTTCTTGCTTAGCACGAACAATTGAACCTGCACACAGAGACCAGCACATGGCATGCTACACCATTCAACACTCCTTTATAGAGATCAGAGTACGGTCACATAGGACAATAAACGTTAATGTTATAATGTTGCTCTTGACAGTAATTACTGTAACTTGATGGTCAGTTTTTTGTTATTATGCAGTAAATCTTATTTTGCAGTTTTCTGTTATTATGCATTTATAAGCATTTATGCAATTTATCTGTAATTATGCAGTTTATCTGTAATTATACATTTTATCTGTAATTATGCAATGTATCTGTAATTATGCAGTTATCTGTTATTTTGCAGTTTTCTGTTATTCTGCAGTTTTCTTGTATTTAGCATTTCTGTTATTTAGCAGTAATTATGTTATTATGCAATATTCTGTTATTAGGTAGCAACTCTGTAATTTAGCAGTTTTCTGTTATTTTGCACTTTTCTGTTATTTAGCAGTTTTCTGTTATTTAGCAGTTTTCTGTTATTATGCAGTTTTCTGTTATTTAGCAGTTTGCTGTTATTTAGCAATTTTCTGTTATTTAGCAGTAACTCTGTTATTATGCAATTTTCTGTTATTATGCATTAAATATGTTATTATGCAGTTTTCTGTTATACAGCATTTTTCTGATATTTAGCAGTTTTCTGTTATTATGCATTAAATATGTTATTATGCAGTTTTCTGTTATTTAGCAGTTTTCTGTTATATAGCATTTTTCTGATATTTAGCAATTTTCTGTTATTATACAATTTCTGTTATTAACACTGATTCTGTTATTATTCATTAACTCTGTTATTATGCAGCTTTCTGTTATTTTGCAGTTTTCTTTTATTATGCAGTTTTCTGTTATTTAGCAGATTTCAGACATGACCGTAAACTGACGGTGACCTGAACGTGACCTAGCCTAGCCCAGCCTTCCCTACCCTTCCCTAGCTTACCCTACCCAAACCACCTAACCTAACCATAACTAAACTAACCTACCCTACCCTAACGAAATTTCTCATAACTTAACCTAACCTTACCTTACCTAACTTAATCTAAACTAACCTGACCGTGACCTGAACGTGACCTGACTGTGATCTGACCCTGCCCTAGCCTAGCATAGACTAGCCTAGCCTTAACTACCTAACCTAAACTCACCTAAACTAACCTCATACAATCTAACGTAACCTTACCTAACCTAACCTAATCTAAACTAACCCAACCTGACCGTGACCTGACCGCGACCTGAACGTGATCTGAATGTGACCCGACCGTGAGCTGACCGTAACCTGAACGTGACCTAGCCTAACCTACACTTGCCTACCCTACCCTAACCTATCCTAACCTAACCCAACCTAACCCAACCTAACATAACCCAACATAAAATAACCTAACTTAAATTAGCCTAACCTAACCTAACCTAACCTAACCTAACCTAAACCTAACCTAAACTTACCTAACATAACCTAACCTACCCTCACCTAACCTAACCTAAACTAACCTTCCCTTACCTACCATTACCTAACCTAACCTAACCTACCCTAACCTAACCACACCTAACCTAATCTAACCTAACCCAACCTAACCTAACCTGACCGTGACCCTACCATGAACTGAACGTGAACTAACAGTGACCTGACCGTGAACTGAACGTGACCTGACCGCTTCCTCTCCGTGAACTGACCGTGACATAGCCTAGCCTTGTCAAACCTAATTTGCGTAGCCTACTCTAGGCTACCCTAACCTAACCTCACATAAGCTAACTTAACCTAACCTAACCTAACGTAACCCAACCTAACCTAACCTAATCTAACCTATCCTAACCTAACATAACCTAACCTTACCTTACCTAACCTAACTTGACTGTGACCTGAATGTGACTAGACCGTGACCTGACCGTGACCTGACCGTGACCTGAAAGTTATCTAACCGTTACCTAGCCTAGCCTAGCCTACCCTAGCCTAGACTAACCTAGCCTACCCTACCCTAATCTCACTTAACCTAACCTATACTAACCCAAATTAACCCAACCAAACCCAACCAAACACAACATAACCAAACATAACCTCACCTAACCCACCCTTCCCTAACCTCACCCAACCTAACCTAACCTATACTGACCTTGACCTGACCTGAACGTGACCTAGCATAGCCTAGCCTACTCTATCCTAGTATTCCCTACCTTACCCTACCATAACCACCTAACCTAACCATACCTAACCTAACATAACCTACCCTACCCTAACGAAACCTCTCCTAACTTACCTAACCTTACATTACCTAACCTAGCCTAACATAATCTAAACTAACCTGACCGTGACCTGAACGTGACCTGACCGTGACTTGACCGTAACCTGAACGTGACCTGACCGTGTCTTGACTGTGATCTGACCGTGACCTAGCCCACCCTAGCTTATTCTACCCTAACCTAATCTCACATAAGCTAACGTAACGTAACCTAACCTAAGCTAAGCTAAGCTAACCTAACCTAACATAACGTCAGTACAAAAATAACGACAGTACACAAAATAACGACAGTACATAAAATAACGAAAATACACAAAGGAACGACAGTACACAATATAACTTCGGTAAACAAAAGAACGACAGTACACAGAATAACGAAAGCACAAAAATGAACGACAGTTCACAAAAGAATAATAGTACACAGAAAAATGACAGTGCATAAAATAACGACAGTATACAAAATAACGAGAGTACACAAAATGACGACAGTAAACAAAATAACGACGGTACACAAAATAACGACAATACGCAAAATAACGACAGAAAACAAAACAAGGACTCTACACAAAATTAGGACGGTACACAAAATAACGACGGTACAAAAAATTACGACAATATATAAAATAACGACAGTACACAAAATAACGACACTACACAAAATAACGACACTACAAAAAATAACGACACTACACAAAATAACGACGTTACACAAGAAAGGGGAGTGTACAGAATAACGAAAGTAGACAAAAGTATGACAGTACACAAAATAACGATAGTACACAGAATAACGACAGTGCACAAAATAACGACAGAACACAAAATAAGGGCGGTACACAAAATATCTACGTACACAAAATAACTTCGGTACACAAAATAACTACAGTATATACAATAACGACAGTACACACAATAATGAAAGAACACAAAATAAGGACGGTACACAAAATAACGACAGTACACAGCATAAAGACAGTACATGAAATAACGACACTGCATAAATAACCACAGAACTCACAGTATGGATTTCAAAATAAGGACGTTACACAAATTAAAGACGGTACACAAATTAATGACGGTACACAAATTAATGACAGCATATAAAATAACGACAGTACACAAAATGACGACAGTACACAATATATCGACGGTACACAAAACAATGACAGTACACAGAATAACGTATCTGTTATTCAGTAGTTATTTGTTATTTAGCAGTTTAATGTTATTATACACTAACAATCTTATTACGCAGTTTTCTGTTATTTAGCAGTTTTCTGTTACTAAGCAATTTACTATTATTTAGCAGTTTTCTGTTATTATGCAGTTTTCTGTTATTTAGCAGCTTTCTGTTATTATGCACTTTTATGTTATTATGCAGGTTCCTGTTATTTAGCAGTTTACTGTTATTATGCAGTTTTCTGTTATTTAGCAGTTTTCTGTTATTATGCAGTTTTCTGTTATTTAGCAGTTTTCTGTTATTTAGCACTTTCTGTAATTTAGCAATAAATCTGTTATTATGCAGTATTCTGTTATTAGGCAGTTTTCTGTTATTATGCAGTTTATCTGTAATTATGCAATTTATCTGTAATTATGCAGTTTATCTGTAACTAAGCAGTTTATCAGTAATTATGCAATTTACCTTTAATTATGCAGTTTTCTGTTATTTTGCAGTTTTCTGTTGTTATTCACTTTTCTGTTATTTAGCAGTTTTCTGTTATTATGCAGTTTTCTGTTATTATGCAGTTTTCTGTTATTTAGCACTTTCTGTTATTTAGCAATAAATCTGTTATCATGCAGTATTCTGTTATTAGGCAGTTTTCTGTTATTATGCAGTTTATCTGTAATTATGCAATTTATCTGTAATTATGCAGTTTATCTGTAACTAAGCAGTTTATCAGTAATTATGCAATTTACCTTTAATTATGCAGTTTTCTGTTATTTTGCAGTTTTCTGTTGTTATTCAATTTTCTGTTATTTAGCAGTTTTCTGTTATTATGCAGTTTTCTGTTATTATGTAGTTTTCTGTTATTTAGCACTTTCTGTTATTTACCAGTTCTCTATTATTTAAAAATAATCTTTTATTTACCACTAACTCTGTTATTATGTATCATTCTGTTATTTTGCAGTTTTCTGTTATTTAGCATTTTTCTGTTATTTAGCAGTTTTCTTACATGACCGTAATCTGACGGTGACCTGAACGTGACCTAGCCTAGCCTAGCCTTTCCTACCCAAGAATTCCCTAGCTTACCCTACCCAAACCACCTAACCTAACCATACCTAATCTACCCTACCCTACCCTAACGAAATTTCTCCTAACTTAACCTAACCTAATCTAAACTAACCTGACCGTCATCTGACCGTGACCTGACTGTGACCTGACCGTTACCTGACAGTGACCTGAATGTGATCTGACCCTGACCTAGCCTAGCCTAGCCTTCCCTACCCTACCCTTAACTCACCTAACCTAACCTCATATAATCTAATGTAACCTTACCTAACCTAAGCTAACCTTACCTAACCTAACCTAATCTAAACTAACCCAACCTGACCGTGACTTGACTGCGACCTGAACGTGACACGACCATGACCTGACCGTGACCTAAACGTGACCTAGCCTAACCTAGACTTCCCTACCCTACCAATTCCTAGCCTACCTTACCGTAACCACCTAACCTATCCTGACCTAACCATCATAACCCAACATAACCTAACCTAACTTAAATTAACCTAACCTAATATAACCTAAACCTAACCTAAACTTACCTAACATATCCTAACCTACCCTCACCTAACCTAACCTAAACTAACATTCCCTTACCTACCATTACTTAACCTAACCTAACCTAACCTAACCTACCCTAACCTGACCGTGGCCCTACCATGAACTGAACGTGACCTAACAGTGACCTGACCGTGACCTCTCCGTGAACTGACCGTGACATAGCATAGCCTAGTCAACCTAATTTGCGTAGCCTACTCTAGGCTACCCTAACCTAACCTCACCTAACCTAACATAAGCTAACCTAACCTAACCTAAAGCAACCCAACCTACCCTAATCTAACCTATCCTAACCTAACCTAACCTTACCTAACCTAACTTGACTGTGACCTGAATGTGACCTGACTGTGACTAGATCGTGACCTGACCGTGACCTGACTGTGACCTGACCGTGACCTGACCGTTACCTAAAAGTGACCTAGCCTAGCCTACACTAACCACGACTAACCTAGCCTACCCTACCCTAATCTCACTTAACCTAACCTATACTAACCCAAATTAACCCAACCAAACCCAACCTAACACTACCCAATCTAACCCAACCTAACCCAACATAACCAAACCTAACCTCACCTAACCTACCCTTCCCTAACCTCACCCAACCTAACCTAACCTGACCTGAACGTGACCTGACCTGACCGTGACCTGAACGTGACCTAGCTTAGCCTAGCCTACTCTATCCTAGTTTTCCTACCTTACCCTACCCTAACCACCTAACCTAACCATACCTAACCTAACATAACCTACCCTACCCTAACGAAACCTCTCCTAACTTACCTAACCTTACATTACCTAACATAGCCTAACATAATCTAAACTAACCTGACCGTGACCTAAACGTGACCTGACCGTAACCTGAACGTGACCTGACCGTGTCTTGACTGTGATCTGACCGTGACCTAGCCCACCCTAGCTTATTCTACCCTAACCTAACCTACCCTAAACTCACCTAAGCTAACGTTACCTAACCTAAGCTAACGTTACCTAACCTAAGCTAACCTAACATAACGTCAGTACAAAAATAACGACAGTACACAAAATAACGACAGTACATAAAATAACGACAGTACATAAAATAACGAAAATACATAAAGGAACGACAGTATACAATATAACTTCGGTAAACAAAAGAACGACAGTACACAGAATAACGAAAGCACAAAAATGAACGACAGTTCACAAAATAATAATAGTACACAGAAAAATGACAGTGCACAAAATAACGACAGAACACAAAATAAGGGCGGTACACAAATTAAGGACGGTACACAAAATAAATTCGGTACTCAAAATAAGGACGGTACACAAAATAACTACGTACACAAAATAACTTCGGTACACAAAATAACTACAGTATATAAAATAACGACAGTACACAATATAACGACAGTACACACAATAATGAGAGAACACAAAATAAGGACGGTACACAAAATAACGACAGTACACAGCATAAAGACAGTACATGAAATAACGACACTACAAAAATATCCACAGAACACAAAGTATGGATTTCAAAATAAGGACGGTACACAAATTAATGACAGCATATAAAATAACGACAGTACACAAAATGACGACAGTACACAATATATCGACGGTACACAAAAGAACGACAGTACACAGAATAACGTATCTGTTATTCAGTAGTTATTTGTTATTTAGCAGTTTAATGTTATTATGCACTAAAAATCATATTACGCAGTTTTCAGTTATTTAGCAGATATCTGTTATTATGCAATTTTCTATTATTTAGCAGTTTTCTGTTATTATGCAGATTTCTGTTATTTAGCAGTTTTCTGTTATTTAGCACCTTCTGTTATTTAGCAGTGACTCTGTTATTATGCAGTATTCTGTTATTAGGCAGTTTTCTGTTATTATGCAGTTTATCTGTAATTATGCAATTTATCTGTAATTACGCAGTTTATCTGTAACTATGCAGTTTATCAGTAATTATGCAATTTACCTTTAATTATGCAGTTTTCTGTTATTTTGCAGTTTTCTGTTGTTATGCAGTTTTCTGTTATTTAGCAGTTTTCTGTTATTGTGCAGTTTTCGGTTATTTAGCAATTGTCTGTTATTTAGACGTTTTCTGTTCTTTAGCCTTTTTCTGTTATTTATCAGTAACTCTGTTATAATGCAGTAATTCTGTTATTTAGCAGTTTTCTGTTATATATTCACTTTTCTGTTATTTAGCAGTTTTCTGTTATTATTCAGTTTCTGTTATTTATCAGTTTTCTGTTATTTACAAGTTTTCTATTATTTAAAAATTATCTTTTATTTACCACTAACTCTGTTATTATGCATCATTCTGTTATTTTGCAGTTTTCTGTTTTTTAGCATCTTTCTGTTACTTAGCAGTTTTCTGACATGACCGTAACCTGACGGTGACCTGAACGTGACGTAGTCTAGCATAGCCTTCCCTACCCTAGCCTTCCCTAGCTGACCCTACCCAAACCACCTAACCTAACCATACCTAATCTAACCTACCCTAACGAAATTTCTCCTAACTTAACCTAACCTTACCTTGCCTAACCTAACCTAATCTAACCAAACCTGACCGTGACCTGACTGTGACCTGACCATGACCTGACCGTGACCTGACCGTTACCTGACAGTGACCTGAATGTGATCTGACCCTGACCTAGCCTAGCCTAGCCTAGCCTTCCCTACCCTACCCTAAACTCACCTAACCTAATCTCATATAATCTAACGTAACCTTACCTAACCTGAGCTAACCTAACCTAACCTAATCTAAACTAACCCAACCTGACCGTGACCTGACTGCGACCTGAATGTGTCCCGACCGTGACCTGACCGTGACCTGAACGTGACCTAGCCTAACCTAGACTTGCCTACCCTACAATTTCCTAGCCTACCCTACCCTAAACACCTAACCTATCCTAACCTAACCCAAACTAATCCAACCTAACCTATCCCAACATAACCTAACCTAACTTAAATTAACCTAACCTAACCTAAACTTACCTAACATAACCTAACCTACCCTCACCTAACCTAACCTAAACTAACCTTCCCTTACCTACCATTACTTAACCTAATCTAACCTAACCTACCCTAACCTAACCACACCTAACCTAATCTAACCTAACCTAACCTAACCTGACCGTGACCCTACCATGAACTGAACTTGACCTAACAGTGACCTGACCGTGAACTGAACGTGACCTGACCGTGATCTCTCCCGTGAACTGACCGTGACATAGCATAGCCTAGTCAAGCCTAATTTGCATAGCCTACTCTAGGCTACCCTAACATAACCTCACCTAATCTAACCTCACATAAGCTAGCCTAACCAAACCTAACGCAACCCAACCTAACCTAACCTAACCTTACCTTACCTAATCTAACTTGACTGTGACCTGACCGTGACCTGTGACCTGACCGTGACCTGTGACCTGACCGTGACCTGAATGTGACCTACCGTTATCTAACCGTAGTAGTTATCTGTTTATTATGCATTTTCTGTTATTTATTAGTTTTCTGTTATTTAGTAGTTTTCTGCTTCTATGCAGTTTTCTGTTATTTAGTATTTTTCTGCTCTTATGCAGTTTTCTGCTTTTATGCAGTTTCTGCTTTTATGCAGTTTTCTGTTATTTAGTATTTTTCTGTTCGTATGCAGTTTTCTGCTTTTATGCAGTTTTCTGTTTTAATGCAGTTTTCTGTTATTTAGAAGTTTTCTTGTTTTATGCATTTTTCTGATATTATGCAGTTTTCTGTTATTTAGTAATTTTCTGCTTTCATGCAGTTTTCTGTTATTTATTAGTTTTCTGCTTTTATGCAGTATTCTGTTTTTATGCAGTTTTCTGTTATTTAGTAGTTTTTTGCTTTTATGCATTTCTCTTTTATTTAGTAGATTTCTGCTTTGATGCACTTTTCTGTTAATTGTAATTTTCTGCTTTTTTGCAGTTATCTGTTATTATGCAGTTTTCTTTTATTTAGTAGTTTTCTGCTTTTATGCAGTTATTTGCTTTATGCAGTTTTCTGCTATTATGCAGTTTTCAGTTATTTAGTAGTTTTCTGTCATTATGCATTTTTCTGCTATTATACTCTTTTCTGCTATTATGCAGTTTTCTGTTATTTAGTAGTTTTATGCTTTTATGCATTTCTCTTTTATTTAGTAGATTTCTGCTTTGATGCAGTTTTCTGTTAATTGTAATTTTCTGCTTTTATGCAGTTTTCTGTTATTATGCAGTTTTCTTTTATTTAGTAGTTTTCTGCTTTTATGCAGTTATTTGCTTTTATGCAGTTTTCTGCTATTATGCAGTTTTCAGTTATTTAGTAGTTTTCTGTCATTATGCATTTTTCTGCTATTATACTCTTTTCTGCTATTATGCAGTTTTCTGTTATTTAGTAGTTTTATGCTTTTATGCAGTTTTCTGTTTGATGCAGTTTTCTGCTATTATGCAGTTTTCTGTAACTTAGTATTTTTCTGTTATTATGCAGTTTTCTGCTATTTAGTAGTTTTCTGTTTTTTGAGGTTTTCTGCTATATGCAGTATTTTGTTATTTAGTAGTTTTCTGCTTTTATGCAGTTTTCTGCTATTATGCAGTTTTCTGTTATTTAGTATTTTTCTTTTTTTATACAGTTTTCTGTTATTATGCAGTTTTCTGTTATTTAGTAGTTTTCTGTAATTATTCAATTATCTGTTATTTAATAGTTTTCTGCTTTTTAATGCAGTTTTCTGTTATTATGCACTTTTCTGTTATTATGCAGTTTTCTGTTATTTAGTAGTTTTCTGATTTTATGCCTTTTTCTGTTATTTAGTAGTTTTCAGCTTTATGCAGTTTTCTGCTTGTCTGCAGTTTTCTGTTATTTAGTACTTTTCTGCTTTTATGCAATTTTCTGTTATTTAGTTTTCTGTTATTATGCATTTCTCCTTTATTTAGTAGTTTTCAGCTTTTATGCAGTTTTCTGTTATTTATTGTTCTTCTGCTCTTATGCAGTTTTCTGCTTTTATTCAGTTTTCTGCTATTATGCATTTTTCTGTTTTAATGCAGTTTTCTGTTATTTAGTAGTTTTCTTCTTTTATGCAGTTTTCTTCTATTTATTAGTTTTCTGCTTTTATGCAGTTTTTTGTTATTTAGTAATTTTTTCTTTTATACAGTGTTCTGTTACTATGCAGTTTTCTGTTATTTATTAGTTTTATGCTTTTATGCAGTTTTCTGTTATTATGCAGTTTTCTGTTATTATGCATTTTCCTGTTATTTAGTAGTTTTTCTGCTTTTATACAGTTTTCTGTTATAATTCAGTATTCTATTATTTAGCAGTTTTCTGTTATTTAGTAGTTTTGTGCTTTTATGAAGTTTTCTTCTATTTATTAGTTTTCTGCTTTTATGCAGTTTTTTGTTATTTAGTAATTTTTTCTTTTATACAGTGTTCTGTTACTATGCAGTTTTCTGTTATTTAGTAGTTTTATGCTTTTATGCAGTTTTCTGTTATTATGCAGTTTTCTGTTATTATGCATTTTCCTGTTATTTAGTAGTTTTCTGCTTTTATACAGTTCTCTGTTATAATTCAGTATTCTATTATTTAGCAGTTTTCTGTTATTTAGTAGTTTTGTGCTTTTATACATTTTTGTGTTACTTAGTATTTTTCTGCTTTTATGCAGATTTCTGCTATTAAGCAGCTTTCTGTTATTTAGTAGTTTTCAGCTTTTATGCAGTTATCTGCTATAATGCAGTTTTCTGTTATTATGCAGTTATCTGTTATTATGCAGTTTTCTGTTATTTAGTAGTTTTCTGTTTTATGCAGTTTTCTGTTATTTTGTAGTTTTCTGCTTTTATGCAGTTTTGTGCTTTTATATAGTTTTTTGCTATTAGGCAGTTTTCTGTTATTTTTCAGTTTTCTGTTTTATAGTAGTATTCAGCTTTTAAGCAGTTTTCTGATATTATGCATTTTTCTGTTTTTTAGTAGTTTTCTGCTTTTATGCAATTTTCTTTCATGCAGTATTCTGCTATTATGCAGTTTTCTGTTATTATGCAGTTTTCTGTTATTTAGTAGTTTTCTTCTTTAATGCAGTTTTCTGCTATTATGCAGTTTTCTGTTATTTAGTAGTTTTCTGCTTTTATGCAGTTTTCTGCTTTTATGTAGTTTTATGCTATTATGCAGTTTTCTGTTTTTATGCAGTTTTCAGTTATTAGTAGTTTTCTGCTTTTATGCAGTTCTCCTTTATTTAGTAGTTTTCTGCTTTTATGCAGTTTTCTGTTATTTAGTAATTATCTGCTTTCATGCAGTTTTCTGTTATTTTGCAGTTTTCTGTTATTTAATAGATTTCTGCTTTTATGCAGTTTCTGTTATTATGCATTTTTTGTTATTATGCAGTTATTTGTTATTTAGTAGTTTTCTGCTTTTATGCAGTTTTCTGCTATTATTCAGTTTTCTGTTATTTAGTAATATCCTGCTTTTATGCAGTTTTCTGCTATTATGCAGTTTTTTGTTATTATTCAGTTATCTGTTATTTACCAGTTTTCTGTTATTTAGTAGTTTTCTATTATTTTGCAGTTTTCTGTTATTTAGTTGTTTTCTGCCTTTATGCAGTTTTCTGTTATTTTGCAGTTTTCTGTTATTATGCAGTTTTCTGTTATTTAGTAGTTTTCTGCTTTTATGCAGATTTCTGCATTTATGCAGTTTTCTGCTATTACGCAGATTTCTGTTATTTAGCAGTTTTCAGTTGTTTAGTCGTTTTCTGCTTTTATGCAGTTTTTTGTTATTATGCAGTCTTATGTCATAATGCATTTATCTGTTATTTAGTTGTTTTCTGCTCTTATGCATTTTTCTGTTATTTTGCACTTTTCTGTTATTATGCAGTTTTCTGTTATTTAGTAGATTTCTGCTTTTATGGAGTTTTCTGCTAATATGCAGATATCTGTAATTTAGTAGTTTTCTATTTTTATGCAGTTTTCTGCTATTATGCAGTTTTCTGTTATTATGTAGTTTTCTGTTATTTAGTAGTTTTCTGCTTTTATTCAGTTTTCTGCTATTATGCATTTTTCTGTTATTTAGTAGTTTTCTGCTATTAGGCAGTTTTCTGTTATTTAGCAGTTTCCTGTTATTTAGTAGTTTTCTGTTATTTAGTAGTTTTCTGCTTTTATGCAGTTTTCTGTTATTATGCAGTTTTATGTTATTTAGTAATTTTCTCCTTTATTCAGTTTTCTGCTATTATGCAGTTTTCTGTTATTTAGTAGTTTTCTGCTTTTATGCTGTTTTCTGTTATGCAGTTTTCTGTTATTAAGTTTTCTGTTATTTAGTAGTTTTCTGTTTTAATGCAGTTTACTGTTATTATGCAGTTTTCTGTTATTATGCATTTTTCTGTTATTTAGTAGTTTTCTGCTTTTATGCAGTTTACTGTTATTATGCAGTTTTCTGTTATTATGCAGTTTTCTGTGATTTATTAGTTTTCTGCTCTTATGAGGTTTTCTGTTATTATGAAGTTTTCTGTTGTTTAGTAGTTTTCTGCTTTTATGCCGTTTTCTGTTATTATGCAGTTTTCTGTTGTTTAGTAGTTTTCTGCTTTTGTGCAGTTTTCTGTTATTATGCAGTTTTCTGTTATATTCTGTTATGTGTCGACTTTTATAGAAATCCAGCAACAAACGTACAAAATACGACAATCACATGAAGGTGGCAAGGTTTTCAGCCCTACGCACCGGCCGCCTTTACCCCCACGAGATACCCCTGGTACTCATTTCTGCTAGAAGCAGTCGACCCCTGGACCATAGTGCGGCCGAAAGGATTAAGTCCATGAAAAATCCCAATGACCCCATTGGGAATCGAACCCGCGGAGTGCCTCAACCAACTGCGCCATCGCGTACCCCATCTCATAGTCTAGGGTTACCATATATCCATCCCAAAAAAGACGTTTCCCATTTACTAACCACAAATGAGATCAGCGAAAAAGAAGGTTAAAAAAGGGGATACAATTAGTCACAATGTTATTGCGTAAATGTTTCTCCGCTGGTAGTTCGTCAAATTTCATGGGTATAAAACTCAGAGTGAGACGTTCTTTGAGCATGTTTCTCACTGCGTTCAAGTTGTACAGAATTTAAGTGCCACCGTTATCGAGACACTCCGAAGGTCAACTGCTGAACTCATGCTTCTTTGACTCGTAAAATAATACAGTATTATTATTATTATTATTATTCCTTAACAAGTAATAGGAATTTTTTTTTTTACATTTTAGTACCATTAATGTAAGCAACAGCGTTTATAAAAACAGTTATACCCGGATATTGCTACAAATTTTAAAAACCCGCCCGGAAGACAATTTTTTGGCCGAAAAAGGGGACATGTCCGGGAAAAATATGTTGTATAGCAGCCCTAACATAGTCACCACCAATTACTTTTAAATAACACATCACCGTTGTGTTTTCAATTGCAAATATATTTCTCAAAATCAGTCATCAACAACATACAAGACAGGATAAAACTGGCCACAGGATGCTACCACTGATTTAAATTGACCTGCACAGTACATAAAGTGTCTCACAGCTTCGTAAGGTATACCTATCGTGTCCCTTCTCCTTTGTAATTCATGTAACAAACAGCCGAAATCGGCCCGTCATAATGAAACATTGCGGAAAACAGATTAGTACACCTGCGTAGTTCTCAAGAAGTCCCACGTTTGTTCCTTAGGCCAAAGTATAACATCCCAAGACTTCCGTAATTTAAAACATTCCCTCGAAGAAAACTACGCAATAATATGCTAAACACAAGATGACAGCCTCTTAACACATTCTTACCAATTCGTAATTCTAAGTCATCCACCCATATGATGTTGCATAAAACCTGTGTGGTTAAAAAATGTCGTTAAACAACCAGAAAAACCAACTCCCTCAAAAAAAGAAACACAGGGACTCTGTAAAACAACCGACGATTTTGCTTAAAAGTTTTTGGGTTGTAGCCCGGCGGTGTGCAACATGACCACGGCGGAAGCCTTCAATTACATAAACCGAAAAATTTTTTAGGCGTCATTAGCCACAAACCAAGCTCATTTCGAGCTACACACTTTAACCTTTGCAAAGGTTTCGTATTTTCATGTAGTTGTCTTGTTCCCCAATGCCACGGGCTTACTATATTATCAGGAAGGCCCCCCACCTCCCTTCCGTGTGCAGAATGTTTTCACCTTGGGTTTATTACCCGATGACATTTAACGGAAATTGAGCAAAACGGTAATGGCAAAGAACGCCGGCATTTCAGCCACAAAAGTATTTCGGCAACAGTTACTTTAAGAATCTGCACAGAAAAATGCAACATTGTGCCTGTGGTACAACGAAGACATATGGAGGACTGAGCTTCACATATTCTTAACCTCGACTCCAGATTACGGTGAGATGACAGCTTCACGCCCAGGCAACTTTACCCCACTGATATAAAATAGGGCCCGGTTCTCACTCTATAGGAGGAAATGTGAAAACCACAGCCGGTGTGGACGATTTTGGGAAGAGAAAAATTTCTTTCCCCTGACGAGCAGCGAACACCGATCTACTCTGCCATTCAGCCTGCAGAAGTTACTACACCGATCTACTCTGTCATTCAGCCTGCAGAACAGTTACTACACGATATACTCTGTCATTCAGCCTGCAGAACAGTTACTACACCGATCTACTCTGTCATTCAGCCTGCAGAACAGTTACTACACGATCTACTCTGTCATTCAGTCTGCAGAACAGTTACTACACCGATCTACTCTGTCATTCAGCCTGCAGAACAGTTACTACACGATCTACTCTGTCATTCAGCCTGCAGAACAGTTACTACACGATCTACTCTGTCATTCAGTCTGCAGAACAGTTACTACACGATCTACTGTCATTCAGTCTGCAGAACAGTTACTACACCGATCTACTCAGTCATTCAGCCTGCAGAACAGTTACTACACCGATCTACTCTGTCATTCAGCCTGCAGAACAGTTACTACAACCGATCTACTCAGTCATTCAGCTGCAGAACAGTTATTACACCGATCTACTCTGTCATTCAGCCTGCAGAACAGTTACTACACGATCTACTCTGTCATTCAGCCTGCAGAACAGTTACTACACCGATCTACTCTGTCATTCAGCCTGCAGAAGTTACTACACGATCTACTCTGTCATTCAGCCTGCAGAACAGTTACTACACGATCTACTCTGTCATTCAGTCTGCAGAACAGTTACTACACCGATCTACTCTGTCATTCAGCCTGCAGAACAGTTACTACACGATCTACTCTGTCATTCAGCCTGCAGAACAGTTACTACACGATCTACTCTGTCATTCAGTCTGCAGAACAGTTACTACACCGATCTACTCAGTCATTCAGCCTGCAGAACAGTTACTACACCGATCTACTCTGTCATTCAGCCTGCAGAACAGTTACTACACCGATCTACTCAGTCATTCAGCCTGCAGAACAGTTACTACACCGATCTACTCTGTCATTCAGCCTGCAGAACAGTTACTACAACCGATCTACTCTGTCATTCAGCCTGCAGAACAGTTACTACACCGAGCTAACCGGCTCCTATTTTAAGGATCTGCATTTTCCAAAATCATAAAACGTTCTAAGGTGGTAAATTGTGCCAAGGTGTGCCAAATTCCAAAGCAATTCCTTCAGTTTCTTTTATGCATCCTTTTAGGCACGTTCGTATCCCTGCAAAGCACCAATTAAAATCGGTCAGTCCGCCCGTCTGTACGCATGTAACGACTGAAGAACGATCTTTGTATACTTCTATATTTGGGTATTTGGCACAACTTGTCAAGCCATTTCAATACTAGTTAAATCGGACAAGCATAACGAACACTTTACATGAAGGGATATATATATATATATATATATATATATATTTCTGAGTACATCCTCAGCATACATACTCGTACGTCTACCCATCGCCCCACGCGAAAAACAAGGCAATGCTTTTCTTGCGTTTAGCGTGCAATGGAAGGAAGTTTTGAATTATTTTAATGTTGTGGTCTACTAAATATGGCTTTGCAGCTTCACTGCTATTACACACGCCAAAGTTTTCTCCGAATCCTAGCAACAACACTACAACTGATTGTGATTGACTAAATCTTGCTATGGTACGGAGAAAAGTTGCGCGTTGCGCTGTGTAAAGGCGTGAACACATTTACAATACAATACTCCTACGTTGTAAACGATCAAAAGTTGGCATTTGTGCAGTGGCGTAGCTAGACTTTTGGCGCCCGAAACGAGTAGTCAAAATGGCCGCCAATAACCGAAATTATGAACTTTAAAAAATCACAATCATTTGTTGAATTTAATTTTATTTGACTCAACAACTCCATATTTGTTCAGCTCAGAAAATCAATTTCTTTTCATCTAAAATGTGCATTTTGCGCGCTCCTTAAACTTTGCCACTCGGGCCGCACACCATTCGCACCCGCTTGTTCCTCTTCACGATGCCACGCGTGCCATGCACGATACGTGATTAACGGCGATCGCACGCTGCTGGAGAGCGGGAGGACTCTGCAGGCCCAGAATTTATATCTGGGCCCTGGTCCCATCTTCACAGGTTTTTCGTGGTTTCCCCAAACCCTCTCAATTCCGACACAGTACCTCACATTAAGTCACTTGCAGATGGCGGGTACCATCGCGACGTACGAGGTCGTGTTGGTCCAGTTCAGTCACATGGACACGTAACTGCGGGACTGATCACTGCCGTTCTGCACCATCATACGTCTTTAGTGTGTCACGTAACGACGCTGTCAGTTGCTAAGCTTATACAGCGTCAGCGACGTTTACAAGTTACCGTTACATACGTCACTTCTTTCGTACCTGAAAAATCGATAAACGTGGTTCTTGCCACACGTATTACAATTATTTCACACAAACACACTACACCAATTTCTACAGTTGCAGTATCAAAACCATATATCACAGACACCCATTTATTGAATTCGCGGCATGGCTTCGACAGATGGCCAATCTAGCCTCTACCCCGTGACCACAGAGTATATAAGCATTAGCCTACTCAGACTACTCCATACATTAACGATGCTACCTGTTCCCTCTGGTTACAACTACACAAACCTGAAATACATTTCAAGGCACTTGTACACAATACACAACGTCCCCATTCATCATGATTTCAATAACGAAGTCATAAATCACATTCTGCCCTCCCACTCAACGCTAAAATAGCCCCTTAGGCAGACCACACTAACGACCCTAGCGCTACTGACTACACTTAATGTGCATCTCTTTGGCATTTCGGATTTCGCCTGGATTCTCTGGTTGGTAGTACACCAAACACAGGGTGCATTTGTAACAGATCAGAGTTACGGACAAAATAAACCATTAATAGTGTTTCCAATTTGTTTGATACCTTCAAATCATAATTTGCGCAATACTTAAAATGTATATACTCCCAGGTACAAAGTTTTGTAATTTTGTGAAAATGCGTCCTGTGCAGCTCTTATCTGTCGTCCTGGTTGCATGAATAAATTAAATCCGTGCTTTGCGTTAGCACCGCCAAATGCGAACAGACTTATTCACTATTTCACATCATCTGTAGCTTTGGAAATGCAAAAACTGGCACTGAAACCCTCCTACCTTCTCAGTATAACATCAACAGCAGCCATTCAGCAGTTCTCCAGCTTACAACAGCACCTTCTTCTATGATGCCACTCGAACATTATCAACTAAATATACCCATGAGAACAAGCACTACTCACGCTGTGTATAAGAGAACCCAAGACCATGCACCTTCATAGACAGGTACCTACACTCTGGAACAATGTGTTACCTCCATCTTCAGGGCAGAAGAAAAATAGAGGCAGCATATCCCTCCAAAACACTTGCTCCTATCCACCAGCTTACACACGTGACATACATTCCTGCTTCATAGCACTACTGCAAATACCTTCAACCTCCCACACGGAATATATTACACATCAGGATGCAAATTAAAGGTGATCAGTTACTTTTAAAAGCTACAGTTACGCACATCGTTTAGGAGAAATAAGTGAATAACAAAACAGGACATGTACATATAATGTAACATGAGGTGAATTCGGATATTTGGGTCCTGGGCTCTTCTAAGACGGTGATACCATTTAACGCACTGCACGCACTCGTTTGTTCTTTTGAATCTTTTGAAGTTACAGGCACAGTGATACCTGGGGCCAGAAATGAGGCCATTACACACCTAGCTAACAAAGAAATTACTAATCTATGTAAAGACGATGTAGTTGTTGTATGGGGCCGAACAAAGGATATTAGTAAAAATGAATCAAATATTGGACTCAAACACATCAAGAAATTTGCCCTTAACCTCAAACACACAAATGTCATAGTAATGACTGCTCCCCATAGATACGATTTACATACATCGTCTTGTATTAATAAGGAAACTCAAATGTATAATAGGAAGCTGCAAAAATTATGAAGTCTATGCATCGCACAGTTGTTTTAGACACAACCTTAATCAAGAATGATTACACAAGACATGGCTTACACCTAAATATGTCGGGGAAGGAAAGAATGGCCGCCTTGATAGGCAAGACAGTAAAATCAATTCTAACTAAAGAGAAAGAATCTTCTACATATATACCATTACCATGGAAAGAAAATTGCAGGAACACAACTACAAGACAGAACGCAATAAACAGCATGAGCAAGTGTTTACCCAAGTTAAATCAACAACTAAAGGAAACGGAAAGCAGAACATCAGCGAGACAGAAGAGGATCCCAGTAACAAGAAGTGATGATTTTGTATGGCCAGCGAACTCATCAAATGATTTTTTATGGTAGACGAAGGTCCAAGTAGTGTCAATCAAGTTAGAGTAAATCCACGAAGTGGACCTGCAGATGTCATTTCAAATAGTACATATAATAAGAGTAAAGTATGTTTTTGTAAAAAGTTGCGAAGCCAGGAAAGTTCTACTCCAACTCCTCACTACATGACAAAGGCCTTCTCAATATTCCATCAGAATATAAGAGGGTTAAGAGATAGAAATAATGAACTGCTAGGATCATTGTTCCCAGAACTCCCTCATATTTTGTGCCTAACGGAACACTTTTTAACAGAACAAGAGATTGCAAGTTCATTTATAGAACATTATAAGCTTGGTGCACAGTTTTGTAGAAAAATACTAAAAACGGGAGGTACATGCATCTATGTACACGAGGCACTACTATTTTCTAATATTAATCTTCAAGAGTTTTGTATTGAACAAGATATTGAGGTATGTGCTATTAAGATAAATTTATCAGCCAACATGATATATATACTATCTGTTTATAGATCACCAACTGGAAACTTCATGCACTTTATAAAAGGCATAGACACTATTTTAAATCATCTAAGTAAATCAAATATAGATATTATCATACGTGGCGATGTAAATATAAACTATCTGGCTGAAAACTGCAATAAGAGACAGCAATTGGATAATTTACTTGCAACTTATAATCTATATTATTTTTTTATTATTATTATTATTACTTACTGCAATTGGGTTTTCACCCGGTGGCAGTAGTCCTTACACTAGTACACACAATACAAATGGACATATAAATATACATATAAGTAACAATACAATACAAACTATACACAATTACAAAACAATACATACAGTAAATACAAGTACACACATTAGAACACCATTCACACATTACAAAAACATCCACACCTTAACAAAAACATCCACTCCTTAACAAATACATCCACACCTTACAAAAACACCCACACACAATACAAACAAAAACACACGCACATTACAAAAAACAACCCCACAAACTAAATAATACAAAAACATCAAAACACACATACTGCAAAAAGAAAGAGTTGTTAAGCCTAACCTAAAACCTAACGTAAATGAATCAGAGTTAAAAGTAATTTCGTATACCAAGAAATGAGTCAAACACTATACAAAAATAAAATTCCATGTTTTCAAAAAATGATACACACACATTTCAACTGCACCATCGCTTCACTACGCTTATATACACATCACGGCATTCCCCGTTTTGCCTCCCTTTACTTCACTTCACTTCACTTCACTTCACTTCACTGTATTATTAGATATTTTTCCCCACCCTCTATACCCTTCACTTCACTTCACTGTATTAATAGATATTTTTCCCCACCCTCTATACCCTTCACTTCACTTCACTTATCACTTTCTTAACCCTCTTCCTAAAAATACTCGGCTTACAAGGGTAAGTCCCTAAAGCATCTGCAGGTAGTTTGTTCCAGAGTTGGATGGTCCTATTTACAAAGGAGAATTTTCCGATATCCGTCCTTTGCTTCCTGTTCCTAATTTTCCGATTATGATCAACCCTGCTCAGATAGTGTGGCCTTTGTAGTCTGTCACCTATAGCCTTCCAAGCCATTTCGCCAGTGTATGCTTTGAAGAGAGCACATAAGCGTGCTGTCTTTCTGCGCTGCGCCAAAGTTTCCCAGTTCAAATCGGTCGTATAATTTGCAAATTTAGCCGCTTTCTGTTGTACCCGGTCTAACGCATTTATCTGTCCCTCCCTGTATGGATCCCAGCACGCAGCCCCATACTCAAGAATCGGACGCACTAGTGACGTGTAGGCTAAGCTTTTAGTATTACTATTTCCCTTTTTGAGAATACGCATTATGAAATGAAGTGCCTTCCAAGCTTTTCTCACCGTGTAATTTACTTGGTCAGCCCAGCTTAAATCGCTGCGTAAGATTATTCCCAAGTATTTACAACTGCTCACTTCTGGAATTAATTCGTCCCGTACAGAGTAACTTAGTGGATCCTTCGCCCGGGCTCTCGTGAAACTAACTGCCTTACTTTTACCTGCATTTATTTTCATCTCATTTTCTACCGCCCACTCCCCCAGTCTGTCCAGATCTATCTGCAACGTTTTTATGTCATTTTTATTTACAATTTTCCTATATATTACACAGTCGTCTGCGAAAAGTCTAATAGTTGAGTCAATGTTCCTCCAAATGTCATTAACGTACGCTAGAAACAGAAGTGGGCCCAATACACTTCCTTGCGGTACACCTGACGTTACTCTGACCTCCTCTGATAATTGCCCTCCTACCCTGACTCTCTGCGTACGACCCAAAAGGAATTCTCTTATCCATACAACTACCCTAAAATCCACGCCCGAGGCCGCAATTTTCGCAAGCAGCCGATCATGAGGAACTAAATCGAAAGCCTTCGAAAAATCTATTACAATAGCGTCTACCCTGTATCCATTATCCAGAGAGTCGGCAATGTCCTGGCAAACCGTGATTACTTGACTTTCACACGAATATCCCGGCCTGAAACCGTGTTGACCCTCGTATAACCAATCATTTTTATCCCAGACCTGCCTTAGATACGATGCTATAACGTGCTCCATTTGCTTGCAGACCACCGAGGTTAAGCTGACTGGTCTATAATTCGTGACTAGCGATCTGTCACCCCCCTTGTAAATAGGAACCACTATGGCTCTTTTCCAATCACTTGGAATAGTAGCATTATTAATTGTTATGTCCAGTAATCGCGCAAGGTATGGAATCATGGCTTCCCCACCCAGTTTCAGAATTTCGCCAGAAATGCCGTCTGGCCCTATTGATTTGTTTTTCCCGATGGCTGCTAACCTTTTCCTAATGGTTTTAGTACTAATTGCGAAGGGTTCACCTGAGTTAGAACATTCTATTTGCTGGATGTTACGCTCGCAACTGAATACAGAAGAATAATATAAATTTAGAGAGTTAGCCTTTTCTATCGAATCTATAATAAGACGTCCATTACAATCTTTAATTGCAGGAATATTTTCCCTATTTCCTTTACGCCTTTTTACATACTTGTAAAACTCAGACCAGCATTTACCTTCGTTTCTTAAAACTGACCTTAAAAATGTCTCCTGTGCATCTTTTTTGGCTGTTAGCAACTGCTTGGATAGACGTTTCAGTTCCTCTTGGTAATGCTCTCCTAATTTCCTTCTGTTATATGCTTTTCTGACCTTTGACTTTAACCGTTTCACTTCCTTGTTGTAGTATTCAGGGTCCGTATTTTTTCTCAGTATTTTATGTGGAACAAAACGTTCGATACTCTCGAATACAATTCCCTTGAAATTAGTCCATATCTCCTCAACGCAACTACCATTGCTTGCCCATTTAGCGAATTTATCCCGCAGGAAGGTTTGTAGGCCTAAAATATTTGTTTTGTGGTACACCGGGACTAATCTGTCTGTCTGACGTTCAAAGCACTTTTCTTCCCATTCTACTTCCAGTAAAACCCCGCTATGGTCACTGATCCCCTGTACAACATTGCAAGAGGTAAACGAACTTTCGGGCCGAACCAGATAAACATCCAGCAATGCATCCCCTCGGGTCGGGCAATCTACTACCTGAGTGTAACCGTTGTCCCATACCAATCTATTTATAAATGCCTGAGTTCCGCTAGCACATTCCGCGTTTCCATTCCAATGTGCATAAGGCAAGTTTAAGTCACCTCCAATGATGCTATGTTTCATAGAATTACCCATATAACCGGTTCGGGCTGCCAACCTTTCTATAACTCGCATGTCCTCGTTCGGGGCTCTGTAGATGCCTACAATTTCCCAAGTAAATTTTGGGTCCCTGCCTTTCACTTCAACTGCTATCATCTCGAACTCCTCGTCCACCCATAGTTCCCCACAGGCAATATAATTTTTTACACAAATGAAGACTCCACCACCTCGAGAACACCTATCTCTTCTGAAAGTTGTGTAATCCGCCCTAAAAACTTCAGCATTGCTAATTTCCTCTCTAAGCCATGACTCCGTGCCTATTACAACATCCGGATTATACGTGTCAACTAGATTCCAGAAATCTAAAGCTTTATTGAAAATACTTCTACAATTTACCTGCAGCAAAACCAGCGATTTACCCATGATCCGCTGTGTCCCTCTCGCGGGTACACATTCCTCTCTTGTCGCAACTTCTGTCTCCCTCCTTGCCGGATTCATCGTCGCTTCTTCCATCCCTGTGACGTCCCGAACTAGCGTCGACTTTTCTTGAATTATCATATTCTGCGTCCTTTCAGATGTCCCCTCGTTGGAAGTGTTCAGCATCTGGTGATGTCACTCCTTCTTCTGTCCTCCGCCGTCCAACCCACAAACTCTGGAGTAAAGTTGGCTCAGTCGTCTCGCTCCACTTCGGTTTATATGCAATCCATCTCTACCGAAGTCCCAGTCCTCAATCCAACTGTTCGGATCTACAAATGTAACACCTAATGTCTTCGCTATCCATTCGTATCTGTCGTTTAATGCTCTGATACGCCGCCATGACACGTCTCTGCGTCGCAATACGCCACTCAGAACTAATCTGGATTGTGGAAGTTTAGCTTTTGCCGTATTCACAAGAGCATGCACTTCTCCCATCACATAATCTAGGTTTACCGTTCTTCTTAAATCATTGGTACCTACATGAATTACTACAGTATCTGGTTTCCCTAGATCTCTGTTTTCCACCACTCTGTGCAGTTGTTCAGTTCTAATTCCCGGAAAGCACTCGACCGTAATATTTCCATCTTCTGTCCCCACATTCCGTATTATAGAGTCACCCAAAACTAAGCACTTTGCACCTTGCTGATGTCCCTGCACCGTATCACGCCTGCCAACTTCGCTTCCTGCTTCCACCACTCGTAACCGCTCTTCCAGGTCCGTGTTCTTCCGTTTTAGATCTTCAATTTGAAGCAGAGCGTTCTGCAGTTGCTCCTCTAGTCGACGAAGTCTTTCCCCTTTACACCTATCACAGTTCCACTTCCCGCTCTCCGCCACTTGTGCCTTAACATTTCCACAGCTGTTATGGAACCAACGGCCACACGTGTCACATTGTGTTTCCGATTTTAGATTTCTCTCACACCCACTACACAAAACTTGAAGTGTTCTCAACCTCCACACCAGGACCAGGATTTTGCTCCACTCCACCAATTACCAAGAGTACAGCTAAAGTCGCTGCACACAGAATCATAGCCCCTAAGTCACTTCTAACTCGTCCATTGCTGACGTGACCTTGTGTAGTACACCATGAATTCCTCGCAGCCCAGGTACCCACGCGAGCTCGGTAGTCCTGCAGGTAGCAACCCATGCTTAAGAGCTCTCTCAAAACACGTCCGCTGTAAACAACCCTCCAAACCAGACTCAATCTGGTTAGTACAATAGAATTTCCAACTAGAATCACAAATGGATGTGCCTCGGCAATTGATAATATTTACATTGATATATCCCATATTGGGAGTTACACTGCTTGTCCAGTAATAAATGGTTCATCAGATCATGATGCCCAGGTAATAAGGCTAGAAAATATATTTACCCATAAAACATTAAATGAAACTAAAATCATAAGAAATTTTGACAAATATTCTGAAAGTGACTTCAAGATTAAACTAAGTTATGAGACATGGGACGACATATTTAATGAAAGCGATGTAAATAAAATGCTTAATAATTTCCATAACACATACCTAAGGATTTTTTATTCATGTTTTTCTAAAAAGAAAATTATAGTGAACAAAAAAGAAAGCACTTGGATGACTAGAGGCATAAGGATTTCACTCAATCACAAGCGAGAGCTCTATTTGATTAGCAAACATAGTAATGATCATACACTTAAAGATTTTTATAAACTTTACTGTAAAATTGTATCAAGAGTTATTAAAGAAGCTAAGAAACAACAATACAACAAGAGGATCTTAACCTCCAAAAACAAAACTAAAACCACTTGGAATATTGTTAAAACTGAAACAGATAGAAAAACAGAAAAAGAAGGAATACCATTAATAAACTACAATGGATAGATGATCAACAAACAATATCAAGTATTTTTAATAACTATTTTTCATCAATAGCAAAAGAAATAATAGGATCAAATAGAAATGAGAGAATAACCCATTCAAATAGTAGAGACAAGGTAACAAATATATTTCGAAATACTAGACCTGCCTATCCTAGGATCAAATTTGATTATACATCAACCCAAGAAATTGGTAAGATTATAAAATCATTAAAAACAAAAAATTCCCATGGTTATGATGAAATTTCAGTCAAAATTTTAAAATGGAGTACTCCCTTTATAGCCTCCCCACTAACCTACATTTGTAACAAATGCCTTGAAATGGGTATGTTTCCATCCAGATTAAAATTCTTGATAGTGAAACCTATTTATAAAGCAGGAGACAAACTAAACATAGCAAATTTTAGACCAATATCACTATTAACATCCTTTTCCAAAGTTTTTGAGAAAATTATTTATTCCAGAATGTATCAACATGTGGTTTAAAATCAGATACTTGCAAAGGAACAATATGGTTTCAGAAGTAAATCATCCACTGACAAAGCACCTTATACATTAATACATGAAATATTAACTGCCTTTAATAATAAACAGATAGTTGGGGGTATCTTCTGTGATTTAAGGAAGGCTTTCGATGTTGTAAATCACAAAATTATGTTGAACAAATTAGAACAGTATGGAATTGTAAGGAAATTTAATGCCCTGATCAAATCCTACCTCACAGAGAGATATCAGAGAGTTATAATAAAAAATAATTCTACAAATAGTTATTCTGACTGGGAAATAGTCAAACATGGTGTACCGCAAGGATCTATTCTTGGTCCTTTATTTTTCTTATTATTTATAAATAATTTGCCCTCAGTAACCTCTAAAAATACTACATTAGTATTATATGCTGATGATACTAGTTTGATAATAACTGGGTCTAATCCTGTACAATTCTCGACTGAAGTAAATACTGTTTTTGATTACATAAATGAATGGTTTAGGAGCAATTTGATGTATTTAAACTTTGATAAAACACATTTCTTACAATTCCGGACCCAAGATAGTCAGAAGCTTGATTTAAATATTACTTTAGCAGACAAGCATATTACTAATACCACTGACATTAAGTTTTTAGGGTTGACCATTGATGAAAAGTTGTCATGGAAGTGTCACATTAAACATGTTTTGACAAAGTTGAGCTCTGCTTGCTATGCTATTAGAACTGTCACTCCCCTTATGGCGGAGGAAACTTTAAGAATGATATACTTTGCATATGTACATTCATTATTATCCTATGACATAATTTTATGGGGCAATTCACCGCATAGGATTAGTGTTTTCAAGATGCAAAAACGAATACTTCGAGTCATGACTAGGTGCAGATATAGAGATTCTTGTAGAAAATTTTTCAAAAATTGGGGAATCTTACCATTTTACTCTCAATATATATTTTCTTTAATGGTATTTGTTGTGAGAAATATGAATCTATACACAACCAATCAAGATATCCATGGCATAAACACTAGATATAATACTGATCTCCATTTCACTACAGCTAGACTGACAGCGTTTAAAGAAGGGGCATATTTTGTTGGAATGAGGATATTTAACCATCTCCCCATAAATATAAAAAGACTATCAAATAAAATAGAGGTGTTTAAACCAGCATTAAAGAGATACCTTCTCCTGCAATCATTCTATTCATTGGAAGAGTACTTTAATTACAATAATTCATAAATACTGATTTGATAAAAATGAGGCCAATTGTACTTTTTCATTGCCTGAGGTGTATGATATGTTTTAATCATTAGGTTGCCTTGTACAAATGTATTCAACTAGTTTTTGTATACATAATTGTATTGTGGCTCATGGTTTAATGGGTATTATATGTTTTTGCTTAATTATTTTTGTACAAATGAACTCAACTAGTTATTATACATAAGGTTATATCTCTGACAATGTACGGATATATTGTATGTCATAATTTTCATATTGTATGTCATAATCTTTCTATAGGGATCTAAGTGATTGTACAATATTGTATATGTCTGACTAACTCTACATCCTATGGGTGAATTTAACCCTCATAAGGATCTACAGAGTGATTAAATAAATGAAATAGTCTGCACACAGATGCATGTTACTTACAGAATGTCATTATAAAATATTGGCACTAATGCAGTTTAGGTCCACCACTGTGTATCCAGTGTGCAGTGACGATGTTCCTGTACGCTGTGGGGCGTGGTTTGCGTGGCGCGTTGTGGCCTCGCCCCTCTCTCCCTACTTCAACTTGCAGCGCTCATTTCAAACAAAGAAACTTAGGTTAGCGTGTAGGCTATGTCTGTGTTCTGTATGTGAAGCGAATGGCCACTGGACACAAACGTAGGTTAGCGTGTAGGCTATGTCTCTGTTTTGTATATTAAGTGAATGGCCACTGGACACAAACTTAGGTTAGCGTTCAGGCTATGTCTCCGTTCTGTATATGAAGGGAATGGCCACTGGACACAAACTTAGGTTAGCGTGTAGGCTATGTGTCTGTTTTGTATATTAAGTGAATGGCCACTGGACACAAACTTAGGTTAGCGTTCAGGCTATGTCTCTGTTTTGTATATTAAGTGAATGGCCACTGGACACAAACTTAGGTTAGCGTGTAGGCTATGTCTCTGTTTTGTATATTAAGTGAATGGCCACTGGACACAAACTTAGGTTAGCGTGTAGGCTATGTCTCTGTTTTGTATATTAAGTGAATGGCCACTGGACACAAACTTAGGTTAGCGTTCAGGCTATGTCTCTGTTTTGTATATTAAGTGAATGGCCACTTGACACAAACTTAGGTTAGCGTTCAGGCTATGTCTCTGTTTTGTATATTAAGTGAATGGCCACTGGACACAAACTTAGGTTAGCGTTCAGGCTATGTCTCTGTTTTGTATATGAAGGGAATGGCCACTGGACACAAACTTAGGTTAGCGTTCAGGCTATGTCTCTGTTTTGTATATGAAGGGAATGGCCACTGGACACAAACTTAGGTTAGCGTGTAGGCTATGTCTCTGTTACAGTCAGCGCGATATTTCAACCTCGTCCCCCTCATTACAGTACCTGTTCACGGTGTGGCCGAATGCACCCTACCCTCCTTCCCTCCCTAACAAGTTAACGGATCTGTCGATAGGACGTTCCATTACGTGTTCGGCTGTGTGTCTGTTACACTTGGCGCGATATTTCAACCTCGTCCCGCTCAATTCAGTAACGGCTATCGCTCTGTGTAGTACAGTACAGTGTCGCAGTCTTCCTGTTTTTGTGAAAGTGTTGTGCCATATAACTATGACATCTCATATCACGGACACTATTAAGGCCTACCAGTCGCGCGTATGCCGCACGTGCAGGGCCTACGTCAAGGGGCATCATTCATCCGCGAGGACGGTGTCGTGACAACGGCCTTCCTTCTCTATCTCTTCTCGTCGAAGACGATGCGTTGCAGTTCCTGAAAGACCTAGGCCTCATCGCTTCTAATATCACACATGTGGACTGGTCGCTCCAGGCTGCGCGCGCATCACCGCCCTCTCCACTTTAACGTTGCTCCTCCTCTTTCCATACCCCCTACCACACATAGCCTTCTAGACTCACTCTGTCGTCCTTCCTATAGAAAATTTTCCTGCTGTGGTGGACCTAAACTGCATTAGTGCCAAAATATTATCAGGGTATGTTGTTACTCTTTTTTCGAAAACTTACTAGATGCTAATTTTTTTGTGTTCAATTTATCGGTGACACATAACCACAATTTCTGCCCAACGAAATCGTTACTACTTTCTCACTTACAAACAGTACTTCACACACTATTTATACGTATCGCCCTCGTTCATTCTGTCCTAATAGGTCGACGTACGAGGGTCACTACAGTAACCGCCCTTACGTACTATATTCACAAACCATCCCAGACACATACCACCACCGACCATCTCACTACTTACTCCCGCGTGGTACACGACATTCTACAGATGACATATGTACAGCCGCCGCCATTTCAGTACAACGTAGTCACGGAAGACCACCACCTTGGGCGCAATACTGTACGGTTGACACGATTACATTGCGTGCCATCTCTTGGAATCTCATAGAACGTTGTCACAGACCACGTCGTGTACAGCACGCCCCTCTCGCCATCTATTGGTACCTTTCCGTACTATTGCCACAGTATTAACATTTTCCAATCAGATGCCGCGCGCATGAACGGTACTGACAGTGCAGATTCGTAACTCCAACAAAATTCCGCAAAATGCGCCTAATTATTTTACGTCGTCAGGACACAGCGGGGTGCATTCACACACCAGAACCAAAAACACGACAACCTCCATGGGCAGTTGGAAACTTGTATTTCTAACAACTGTAACTGGTTTTCCAAGTCTCCAAAGGTTGCCATGGGGGTGATCAGGGACTGGACAAGTAGGAAACACGGGGAGCCTTGGCAATCCATACGTAGACAAAGGCAGGCTAAGAGCTTTCATAAAAAAAAAACCATCTGAAAATAAAAAACCTGGGAAATTGCTCAATCTGAGCAGAAACCAGCCAAGAATGACAGGGTTGCTAACAGGACATTGTCATTTAAATGGATGCCTATTTAAATTGGGGCTGGTAAACAGTCCCGAGTGCAATAGATACAAACAGGCATCTGAAACGGCCTCACGTGTTCTTTGTGACTGTGAGGCTTTGGCCACACTAAGATTCAGGTTCCTGGGTCGTCATTTTATGAAACCAGGTGACTTTGAAGACATCTCTGTCAGCAAGGTACTGCACTTAGCTCACGGTGCAGGACTGGTCAATGAATGTGCTAAAGGATTGCACAAAAGATCGGTAACAGTTGAAGTGCACATGTCACTGTGGTCCCCATCCTTCTGTATTCTAATTCTAATTCTAATTCTAGGTGAGTACCTTTCCAGAGGAACATATTACCATGCACAGTACCTGAATTTATGGATGGAGGCAGTGAAAATAGTTTCATTTGATGGACATTAAAACTAACAACATACTCTTCATTTAGGGAGATACACGTTGTTCATACTTAGTCTCCTTGAACTATGAATTTTGCCCTAAATAAAGTGTATTTTGTTGGGTTTCACATCTGTGACTTTAAAAAAGGAAATACATGGTGCAGTGCAACACTGTAAGATCATCTAATGTATTAAAAAGTATTATGTATGTAATACAACACCGCATCTCAACAGGGTCGGTCCCCACCTTCAGGTATATATCTAGAACACAATGTTACTACACACTTACATACACTCTTCTTCATCACAAACTGGGGTCACATCAGTGAACACCTTATGATCACAAAACAGTTTAAATACTATGTCAGTGCAAATTTCAATAAACATTTTCAAGTATCTTCATCATGTGTCACTGTCAGAACCAACTGCCAGCACTGTCTACAGATAATCATCACAAGCACAAGGATCTAGCGAATGAAGATACAGTATTTGTATTGACGCATAATGAAAATCATAGACAGAGGAAAGTAAATACTGTAGTTTATGACTTCAGATATAATTATTCATGAAGGTATGTAAAAATACGTACCTTTTAAATGGCAGGAGATGATATACATACCGACCATTTTCAGATAAAAACACAAACTGAAACTTTATGCAAGACTGTACATGTTACCTATGAAGCTTATGGTGCTGTTGACATATATAATGTACGATGGAACAAGAAGGATCTACAAAACCCCACCTGTTTAACATAGCAGGTCCCAAACCCATCTGTTGAACCCTTTCTGTCTGAGGAACTTGTCACAAAACACAAATACAGTCTAAAAGCCAATGAATATCAGTATGATTGAATAACCACATTATGAAAGATTCTGTCTTCCAGCCAAAGTACCCTTGAAGCACACATTAAGATAATTTCAAACATTCATGGAGAAGACAAAAATCTTTTGTCCATGATGGGAATTGAACCCTGGATTGTCTGGCCTATAACCCAGTCATTACACCTGATGGCATAGCCAGTCTTCCAGTGCCCGGGGTGGGTAATCACAATGGTCATCCCTAATAGCAATTACGAAGTTTAAAAAATCACAATTGTTTATTGAATTTCCTTTTATTCTGCTCATTAATGCAAAATTGAGTGCAGAAAATCACTTTTCTTTATTTTAAATATTCACTTTGCCACCCCTTCGACTCTGTTGCTGCTCAGGGCAGGTGCATGACTCGCCCCAGTTACATCCCCAATTACACTGACTATGCTATCCCAGCTCGCACTGGAAAACACATCATCATGAAAATGGGAGAAAGCAGGTATGTGCTTTAGAAGAGCAGTTTCTCAGCCTCTAGTCTCAAAGAATTTTCTGATGGGTCACATATTTCTTTATCAAAAGCAGTCAATTGTTTATAGATCAACATCAGTTGATGAAAGCCTGGTGCCAATTTTCAGTTACTAATGAGACTGCAGTGATGAATGTGATTTTTGCTGTGCAACTATCAATACACGGTAACTTAACTTAAATTTCAAAGGAGGAAACGCTGTGCAGCTAAAAGCAAATGTCAGTGCTGTCTCAATACTGACTAAACTTTTGCACAAGAGAGATTTGACACAATAATAAAAAGAGTCACAAAATCAATATTTTCTTCCTTCTCAGAACATAAATATTGGGTTGACAGACTTGCATATTGTCCATGACTTGCACACTCTGTCTTTAAACTTCTTCTGCCCTTTTGAACCTCTTATGAGTGTTATGTTTTCCAAGTTTCCTTTAAATTAAAACTAAACAGAAAAACAGCCTCAGTGTCAGCGACTGTCTGTGATGCACTCTTGCTTCAACCATTCCATGGACTTGAATAAAGCTGGAGAAAGCAAAATAAGCACTACTTCCCCATTATTTTGGGCCTTCACTCATGTTTTATATTCTCTAGATACTTTAACTTGTAGTTATAAATACGGAGAATATGGATATTATTTACGGTTAAGTAACAATGTTTTTACAAATTTTCATACATTTTTGATAACAGAATTTCGAAACTCTGAAGAACTTGCATTTTCTTAGGCACAGGGTCATGAGTTTCAGGACTTGTAGAATTGGGGCAACAGTTGCAAATGGGGTGACATCAACTGCTGTACTCTAGAAGGATTTTATATGCATCAGGGTGACTAGCATTTGGTGACAGATCTGTGAAACGTACAGGCATGTATGTATGTATATGTATGTATGTATGTATGTATGTATGTATGTATGTATGTATGCTTCAATATGAAACAAAAGTCTGACACTTCCAAAATTTTTAATTGTAGCATGGCACACAGATCTTTCCAACATAAATGATGTGATTTTTTTACCATGTGATTTTAAAACACTGTAACACATACATATTATACAATGTTATATCCCTATTATGTTACTGTATTTCCCTATATTACATACGGAAACAATCTAACATGTTACTGGGCCACTTGGGCATTTAAAGATATTTGTGAACTCTCAGTATATATTCCACTGGAATTATTACAGTAAACTTATGTCAATAAAACAAAACCATGTACCTGCTATGTTGACCAAACTTGCTGTGACCATGTTAAAAATACTTTCTCTAGTCAATCCATCTATCAAACATCACATCATAATAAAAATACCTTGAAATGTCCTAGTGGCTTACTGGCTCATTTTGTTGTCACTGTGAGATCCTAGAAATCATGCAACAACCAGTGTGGTTATGACACTATTCCCACCTTTGGGTTCTCACCTACTTTTTCTGTTTGTTCATGCTACAAACCAATATTCAACATTCTGTCATAGCACCTGGTTACAAAAATACAAAAAAAAAAAAGTGCCCACATATTATACACCAACATGACTTCAAGTGATACAGAGTGTTCATCTACAGCATCAGTTTTGTTTTTTTGTTTTTTTTTTCCAATTGGACTGGGGGAGGGGAGAGTGTTACCGTGTTACCATGTCATGTTTACACACATATGTTTGTGTTGGCCAGTTAACACCAATTGTTACCATACAGCTTTTGTTTGTTTGCACTCATAAACTTTGTTTAAGGTGTGACTAGTTCAGATGATGTCTACAGTTACACTGTAATAAGTCTTGAGCTTTAGTGCTTTTGATTGTTCTTCACCTATTAATGATGTATCCTATATATGGTTCTGTCTGGCAACAGTAAGCCTCAGCAGCAACAACTATTTGTTCTGTACTTAACAAACAAATGAAACTGTTGTATATTATGGGGTATTAAACACAAATTCTTCTCAGAAACAAAACATTGTTTCTAAATTAGGGAGACCCTGCAAGGAGCTTCCCAAGTTCAAGTACACTTTGTATTGCATAGGGGATTTTGTTTTACAGTTTCTAAACAATATATTTCCACATATGCTGGAACTTCCATTTGCTTGGGATATGAGTCAAGCGTCATTTGACGACTATCACTGTTTAAAACTTGTGAACAAAAGTCAGTGCAAAAATTTACAATATTTCAATGAAAAATATTACAGATTTTCTATTAAACATATTTTTACAAGTTATGTCTTTATGTATGGTAAGCAAGTTCTTCCATATTTCACCATGCTTCTGCACTCTGAACGAGCTAAGATAATGAAACAGAGAATCTGCCTACATCCAAGACATGACAACAAAATCTCTTTTAATTTTGAAGCATACAATGTATAGCATGCAACATGGTGCACCTGTTTGTACAGGCACCGAGCAACAAATCTGACAACTGCATCCTTCCTTATCATCAATATGAACTCAGTCAACCACCTATGAATATAGCTTAGAATAACTAGTAATTTTAACTGTACTGCTGGGGAATTAATCACTTGCTTATTGTGATAGATTCTTGTTCACTAATTGCATTAGACCGAACAGTAATGAAAGCAGATTACTATAAAAATTAACCAAAGAGTATATGTAACATTTTCACATTCATAAAAGCTGTGCAGTTTGAATAAATGAAAGAAATGTTCAAGCAGATTAATCAAACTTAATCCCTCTGCTGGCACCGTACTGTTATAAACACAACAACTTCATCATTAACAATAAACATAAACATGTTAAATATTAATTATGTACAAAAACCACCTGTAAACAAACATTATGAAATATCTCATCAATATTGTTAACTTACATAAATGAAAAAAGCACATTCAGGTCTAGAAACCAACAGCTCTGTACAAATGAGCAATAAACATCACTGATTTCAACATTTACATACCAAACTTAATAAGTCGACTTAAACCTTATAAAAGAAGTAAATAAACTTCAGGAACGCCATCCACTAACCACACTAAAATGCTCACTGGTTTGCTGCTGACATCTACATCCAGTCAGCAGTCTGAAAAATACTTGTTTTTTTTTTACAGGGGAAGTTCAAAAAATAAAAGAGAATTAGTTTGCATATCTGAATATATCAGTCACCTCAATGAGAGTCTTCAGTTGACATCACTGATTAATGGACTATGTAATGTGCACCTTTGTGTTTAGTTTGGGCCCTCACATTTACGATGTTCATTACTTATAAACAGAAAGGCCTTTGAAGTGTGAACTTCATTTCTACTAATATCACACCACATCTGAAGAGACAGCTCATGATGACTTCATTTCAAACTCTTCACATGTTTATGACCAGTCCTTAAGGAATCAAAATGTTAACATATAAGTTATGATGAATGTATAACATTTCAGAATAGGGGCACAAATTGTTGTATCTTTCTTCAGTGAAGTTTCAGTTCCACCCTACATCATTTCACTACAGCTCTCTGCCCAGACCATGATAGCAGTTACATTGTCCCTGTTTGATAATCACAGACTCACATGCAAATTTATTCAACAGATGTATTCACTGTTCTCAGACACTGGACTTAACAAATTACAGCATGTACAAATGTAACTCTACATCTACAAGAGTGGATACTGTGCTGAGATTCATTTCAACTGTAACAAATTTAACTGAATGTGTCTGGTGAAATCAACCAACAGCAGCAAAATATGATGACCTTGTGCTATGGCTGATGAACTCAGTTTGTCACCTTTTGAATAAGGGTTAATGTGAAAATAGTCTCACAGAAATGCACTTTCCATACACTGTTGATGATTTCTCTGATACATGATGTGGATCATGTCCTACAGGATAGGAAGCCTTGTAATCACCAAGACGCGGTTCCAGCACTGCCTTCACTGCTCAACGCTACAATCCTGTCTGTTGTTTAGATATGATGACTTTCACTAAATTCATTTTCACTTATACTGATCATTAAACCTGTAAACTGAGTGTGGATTTCATGAAAGAATCATTCTTCTGTATGGCCTGTATGAATGACAAATACCATTCATTTTTTTTTTAAGTATTGTCACTTAAAAATATATTTTCAGTCATATATCTGGAGGCATTATCTTTCCTCATGTACATTACCTTCATTGTCTGACAGTTCAATTAGCTGTCAACAGTCTGAACCTATTTTCAAACTACACCTAGGCTGAATGTAGAGCATGGTAAGTGTTTCCAGGTAACTAGATGGGTGTGGGAAGGACAGTAAAGTCCTGCAATGCTGATTTCACTGTCTCATAAAGGGGTCGGTTACTCTCATCACTGCAGTACCCATCAGGTGTACATAGTGTCTGCAGCTTGCTCAAGTAAGTATCAAAGTTCTCGTGGCCCAACTTCTCTTGACCACCACCACTGCCATTAGGCAATCGTACATGCTCCAGTAAGGTAATAACATTGTTGCGCAGACTCTCATAGTATTCATTGAGGTTGTTATTTCGTTGACCGATGACCTGAGTCTCCTGAAATACATAATGACAAATGTAAATTTCTGTAAATCCTGAATGATAATGAATGACGGTGTACCAAGCTAAACTTGAACTAGAGAGACAAGCCTTCATCTCAACATCGATATGCCAATGGGATAGGTGAAATACAGCCGAGTGGCACAAGTGCAGTCCATCCCCAGGAGCTGCTTTCTTGCAGATACACAGATGTTGCTCTCACAGACCAGTCCAGTATGGTCCTGAGAGGAACCTGAGTCCTCCACAGGCATCATAAAGGTACCTACTGATGTTTACTTTCCAATTAGAGCTGCTCCAAAACTGTCTTGTCAGCTTTTAGTACATACATTAGTGTGACACAGGAATGGCAGAAGGCCAGTGTGAAATTAATTACACCAACATATGTGAACAGAATGGCTAGATAACAAAGGGAATAAGGCATAATAGTTTGAGGGAGATGTGGAGGGGATGATGATCCTTGGAACTTCAATCTTTGGCATAGATAGGAGAATGATGTTGAAATGATTCTTTAAAAAATGTGTCTTGAAATCAAAAAGAAACTCAACTGTTTTTAATGCATACTCACTTTATCACCATGTCTGAGATGTGCTTCCATAGCTGTTATATCTGTGCGCAGCTTCAGCATTTGAGACTCAACACGAGCATTTTCCCTTTGGAGCTCTGTGATTTCAGCCTCCAATGTGATGAGATCCTCACCCCCTGGACCAACCCCAGGGCCACCCTCTAGACCTGAAACAGTGACATCATCCTTGAACAGAACATGTACATATTCCTTATTACTGTTGTCATATATTACACGTAAATCAACTGTACATAAACGGCTATGTACATAATCATCTCCACAGTACATGACTGCTTTTCTGGTACTGAAATTCAAGAAGTGAAGGTTTTTTTTTCTGAGAAGGGCCCCACAGCAGAAGCCACGGATGCACCGCAGCTTTAAGGCTTCTTGTGCAACCCTGTGATGAAGATTAGAGAAAGATGGTCAGTTTTTCCATTTTTCCAAGTAATGGAGCACCGGTGGAATGAAACTGACAGGGGAAAACCGAAGTACTCGGGGAAAATCTGTCGCAGTGTCACTTTGTCCACCACAAATCCCACATGGACTGACCCAGGATCGAACCCGGGCCTCCGCGGTGAGAGGCCGGCGACTAACCGCCTGAGCTATGGCACTGCAAGAAGTGAAGGTTACTGCCACAACACGTATTTTGTAATACAATTTAAATATCTGAAGCCAATAACTCTCTAATGGAGAGATGCTAAAGACAGACCAAAACATGGCGTTCACAATTACTTATTAATAATAATAATAATAATAAAATCTATGTTATAAGAATGACAAGGATAAAATTGTTGGTAATGTGTGATACATGTGACTGGACTGTTAAGTGACTACCTCCATGGTGCAGAGTCCTTCTTGAGGTGCTAAGAGGTTATTGGTCATTCCAGAATTTACCTCATTTCATGGAACCTGAAGGTTTATTACTGTTCACAAGAGCCTGCCACTTGCCCCTGTCCTGCTTAAGTTCAATCCAGTCCTTGCCTTCCCATCCCATCCCATATATTTAAGATGCATTTCAATGCTATCTTCCCACCCATGCCTAGCTCTTCCAAGTGCTCTCTTCAGATTTCCCCACCCAAGCTCTGTACGCATTTCTCTTCTTTATATGTGATGCATGACCCATCAATCACATCCTCCTTGGTATGATGATCCAAATAATATTCAGTGAGGATTACAAATCATGAAGCACTACATTATTCAATTTACTCTAGTCTCCTGTTATTTCCTTCCTCTTAGGCCCAAATACCTTCCTCAGCACCCTATTCTCAAACACCATCAGCCTATGTTCCTCCCTTAATGTTAGAGAAATTAACTTCGCAACAAACGAATACAATTTGATTAACACTAAGTGGCCATACCTGTAAAATCTGAGAAAACATTCCGTTGGATACACGTTTGTGTGCAAAGGCAAGTAGAGATTAACATTCTGTTGGATATGTGTTTGTTTGTGAAGGCAAGTGCAATAAGCTAATGTTCTGTTGGAAACATGTTTTGTGTGTGAAGGCAAGTGTAATAAGATAATGTTCTTTTGGATATGTGTTTTGTGTGTGAAGGCAAGTGTAATAAGATAATGTTCTTTTGGATATGTGTTTTGTGTGTGAAGGCAAGTGTAATAAGATAATGTTCTTTTGGATATGTGTTTTGTGTGTGAAGGCAAGTGTAATAAATAATGTTCTTTTGGATATGTGTTTTGTGTGTGAAGGCAAGTGTAATAAGATAATGTTCTTTTGGATATGTGTTTTGTGTGTGAAGGCAAGTGTAATAAGATAATGTTCTTTTGGATATGTGTTTTGTGTGTGAAGGCAAGTGAATAAGATAATGTTCTTTTGGATATGTGTTTGTGTGTGAAGGCAAGTGTAATAAGATAATGTTCTTTTGGATATGTGTTTTGTGTGTGAAGGCAAGTACATATAATAACATAAAATGCATGAACTTCTAAATTCACAAAAATTAATTTTATGATATATTACTGAACAATTATAAACCTCTAAAATACGCCTGTGGATGCCTGTTTGTGATATGAGAATAACTTTCAAAAACTGAGATATAAGATATTGTGACGGCAGTCTGCTTGCTGTTGTTGGTGTCAACCAGGTAGGAGATGATCAGATACATTAGCTACAATATGCACCAGCTGCTGTAACTCTGAAAAACTGCATTTTGCCACACAGCATACATATCTGTTTGTCGTGATTCCCACAATGAATACTGATTATTTCCATAAACAGCATCAAGAGACTGGTCTTTATAGTGGATATGGACAGTGTTGTCTGTCAGGCAAGAACAGAATTTTTATGTATAATTTACAAATTCATCACTCACCAAAGAGTTAATAACAGCAGTTCTACATAAAGACATGTGCAGATGAGGATACCCTCAACAATATTTTCACAAAAGACAACAACTGTATGCAAGTGCACATTTCACATAAGACTGTGGATATGGGCTTAAAACAACTAATACTCATTCCTGTCTTTTACTCTTTAAAAGCGCAACTGACATCATTTTTATGAACAGTACAAATCACGAATCTCCTCATGCAATTTACTCCAGCCTCTTGTTACTTCCTCTCCTTTAGGCTAAAATATCTGCCTCAGCACCCCATCACTGAACACCCTAGGCCTATGTCCTTACCTTAATGTGAGAGACCACATTCCACACCGACACAAAAGGCAAATTTATAGTTCTGCATATATTTATCTTTGTGTTTTTAGAAGGTAATAAGAAAAAAAAATTCTGGGCCAAATGATAATAGGCATTCCCTGAGTTTAATCCACTACTAATTTCTTCAAGCATAAGATTTTGATTTGTTAATGCTGTTCCCAAATGCTGGCACTTTGTCAAATTTTCAGAGGTTTGATGAGCTACCTTTATGTTTGTGACTTTGTCCTGCATCTGTTGAAAAGATATGAACATTTTCATAGATTTTACAGCATCGACTTCTGGTGCCTAATAAGGTTTCAGTGTTTTTCTTTACAGTATTTAAATTTTGGCCCAATAAATTAACATCATCAGCACAGTCAAGAAGCTGATGTGTCCCATTCAATTTCAATCCCTCCTGGTTTACTTCTAACAACATACTTTGACACAACTTCACAGTAATGGTAACAAAGCATCTCCTTGAGAATTGTGGTCTTAAGGGACATTTGTAGTAGGATTTACAGATACTAATGTTGTGAAGAAACACAGTGCCTTCATCTTCATGGGTTGTGGGGATCCATGGCCAATGTTCCTTTGAAACACTGTGACCTGTAAACCCTGATATCCCAGAAGACCATAATCCTTAACACTAACAGTTTGAAAACTTCAAATCTCACAAGTACCTCATTTTTCAGTCCATTCTCAAGAGGAATTGTGCCACACAAATTTTTTCCTGTCCAGCCTTTACTGTACGTTTCATTTAACCCTCCTACTTTCATATGGATACCAAACTCAATAAGAACATTATAGAAAACACCACCCCTAACTGAATCATAGGCTTGCTTGAAATACTACTCTCTTATAACTGTCACTGTGAAATCAGGTATGGTTAACGTGGAACACTAAATAAACTTCTAGGTTCTCTAGTTGTGAGATCAAACCGTACTCAAGTTAATTTTATGTTACACTCTTGAGCTACTGCAATGCAGTATCACAAGCTATTTGTACAAGATATGTACATTAATGTTCTACAGACAAAGGTCAGAAATCAGTGGGTGTAAGAATTTTAGAGTACGGTACTTTTCTAGACTCCCTGCAGCTGAAGAACATAGTAAAATTTCATATAACACTGTATTTCTGTACAGATTATAGTAGGTAACAACAAATGCTGTGCAGTATCAATGGGGCCGACAAAATAAAATTATCAGATTTAGAACTGCTGTATTTACACTCCAGAGCCAGTTTTGGACAAGTGATTACAAACAAAACTGACAATGTCATGGAAGATGAAAAAAACAGGATATTCTATCATAGCCTTGTACAGGTCAAACAATGATCAGGCACAACTTTTGACACAAGATGGTATCTTTAAAACACTTTCAGAACACTTCTGAACCTGAAGTGGTGACTGAACAGACGAAGTCACACTTGTAAAGTTAGCCCAGGCCAGTTATTCATGTTAACTTTCTTGATCACAATAAATGACTGTATCATATAAAAAATTACCACACATACTACGTACACTCTTTGCACTACAAATAGAACAAAGTAAAATACAACACTCTATTGGAAAAAAAAAGCATAATTCCATCAAGACAAGCCAAGCAACATGCAGTCACTACACACGCATTTACTGAAACATGTAGCATGCAGGTATCAATAATAGGCATGTTATGTCTCCTTACCTTCAAAAGTAAATGGTCTCTCCAAAGCTCAGGGTCAGGAAAGGAGCTGATCAAGACCCAGAAATAAAAATAAAATAATAATTTAGCAAAGGACCAAGAAACATATTATACTTCTAGGACCCATTCCTACCAAATAAAATATAAAACTGAATGTTCCAACCGATGGGATTGTTTTTTTAGGGTAATGTCTTTATGACAAGAACATGGAGAGTTATAAGATTGCTAGGATTATGTTGATATTTGAATAGCGAATTTGTAAGGGAGAAGTGAAGAACAAATTATTAGATTAATACAATTATAAAGTAGCCAACAGCATATGTGTTTACACGATAAGGAATCAAAGTACAAACTTCAGAGGAACACACAATTTTATTCTATGGAATATTTATCTGATTATTTAACTTTTTATTCTTTTAAGTATTTTGTAGTTAATATGAAATATTGTTTCTGTTAACTTGCTGCCAGCTTTCAGCTTCTAGTGCAAAATCCTTTGGAGTAGCAAATACTAAACTCTGCCATATATATTTTTACGCATAGTTTTCTTGACACATTTATGAGGTGTTTCAATGAAAAATCCTTTTAACACAGCCACTTATTTAATGATAGTCTGATAAGCAATCAACAAATGAACTACATGTTTCAGCTTCAGTGAACCATCATCAGGTTAACTTCATCTTCATCTTCAGAACACTGACCATTTCTACATATGTGTTCTTTAAATATATTTTTAATGCTGTATAATAAGTTAATCAAAAATTAATTGTTCTCCTATGAAGGTTGATAAGTGTGGAATGTGGTATAGACAGCTAAGCAGGTACATCCATCAGTGCCACAGTTTGAGACCACTGCAGTGATGTGATACAGAGCTTACATTTAGCATAACATACAGAGTGTTGCTTGCAGTGATACTTGTAAACATTCTAGCTTCTTAATATATTACACACATGTTCTCTCGAGATGCTACCTGCATCTAATACATTCAATTTATGGCCTTTTTCACATTCAAGTACTCTCATTATGCAAATAATTACAAGCACTAAAAACACTGCTTTTATGCTTGATGGGCCAAAACTAAACTACAATGTATATAAATCTGACTGCAAGCAACACTCTGTATGTTATGCTAAATGTAAGCTCTGTATCACATCACTGCAGTGGTCTGAAACTGTGACACTGATGGATGTACCTGCTTAGCTGTCTATACCATATACCACACTTATCAATCTTCATAGGATAACAATTATATTTATAATTAACTTGAGATAGCATTAAAAATACAGTTAAAGAACAGCATATATAGAAATGGTCAGTGTTCTGAAAGTTACTTCTTTAACCTGAAGATGGCTCACTGGAGCTGAAACATGTAGTTCATTTGTTGATTGCTTATAAGGCTATCAATAAATAAGAGGTGTGTTAAAAGGCAATTTTACTGAAATACTTCCAATGTTTCAATAACATAGCGGAATGCAACAAGTGAAAGTATGACACATTTATGTCATTTACCTAATTTCAGACATGTGGATATCATGGAGATCATGTTTTGAATTCTACAAAGACCTTCACAGTTGGCACTTAGAAAAGTGTGTAAGTAGTAAGTAGCAGTATGTGTATTTATCAGTGACTGTAATTTGTGTACATAATAAGTGATGTCAATTTTGATTATAACCTTCATAAACCTCAACAGTCAGATGAAGACATATTATATGGTTGCAAAATTCCTTACTCCTGTGTGAGATACAATTCCAAACTCTCTAGTTACATTTTATTGGCACTTTGTTCTGGTTTATAGGAATTATCATTGTACAACAAAGTACAATTAAATACCACACTTCTCATTGAAATGGACTGTATTCCTTTCTCTTCTTGCAATGTTATGTAACGAATACCTCTCACAAAATATTCACTGTTAATTATTTGAAGCACAGTGAAGCTTAAATATTGGGTTTTCATATTATGATGCTGTAATATGCTTTTAAAAGCTACAGGCCCTACAGTAATTCAGGGTTTATGCAGCATCACATAATGAAAACATATACTACAGATAATACCAATTAATTCCAGTGGCATAATGAAACCAGCTTACTGATCTGCAATTGCAGTGTTTGATGCTGTGGAAGAATATATGTCATGTTAAATGTGGTTGATATTAGCCAATGAGTGAAAGAAGAGTTGATCAGGTGTCATGCGTTAGTTCCTATACTATTGGCGTATATGTGTTTATGTTATTTTAACAACACTATGTTTAGTTATGTATCAACTATGCCTGATAAAAATTTATGCATCCTAAGTCAGATGTTTGTCTGAATTTGATGAACTAAACTAAAGTACACTAAGTTTATAAAATATTCTTCTGTTGCCATAATGTTCAAATACATGAATTATACTTGTATGATCTACAGCAACATTTTAGATATGGCTTCAGTAGGAGGCAAAATTTGGGGCATGATATAACAAACTAGAACCTGAACTCTGTTTCAATTTAATTCTGAGAACTCACAAGGCTAAGTTATAACTTATTTTCCTTTCTCCACTGTGGTTGTGGATTTGGTTCAGCAGTGGGACTTTTGCATCTGTCTTCATTACATGATAGTAAGCAACACAGAACAACAGACTTATTCAGTAAATTTTGTTAGCATTTCGGGCATTCTTTCTGCACCATCTATCATGCAATGTGTTAAGAGGAGGACATATTTATTTATGTCTCTGTATCAGCGTCACCCTGAATGAATTAATTTGATAACTCATCATAAGACTAGGATTATCACGACAGATAAAGACAGAATTTGATGTTAAACCTTATCAGAAACCATAAAATTCACTAATGACATGTTGTCCTTTCTAGTACAATGTCAATTTCTGTACAACGACAAATCTAGTACTCTTGTGTATGAGTAACTAGTGTAGTGGTAACATGCTGGAACTAAATCTGGATTTAACACCAAACAGCATCTAATGAATAATTTGCCACAATGTGCATTAACTACTGGATAAATTGAAAAGTACATACAAGAGTTTGTAGATACAAATTTCCATGATTTGCAAATTGATAACCACCTAAATCAGAGGAATCATATTAATCCCATATCTCTGAAGTTTGGTGGAACATGTAATGCATTTATAATGATGCTTAATGTTAGCAACATTGACACACTTAAATCAGTGTTCAGTAAAACCACTGAAACCTGTTGGTTGAGCTGTGCTAAGAAAGAATTCATCTTGTGGGCCAGAACATATCTCACCAGCATATATATAAAACTGTAACGATCAAGTGGTAGCCCTGTAAATAACCTATCTATGCTCTGGAATTAGGTATGGTATCATCTTTGAGGTTATTTGTCTGACAGTAGATGGATACTTACTTTAAAAAACAAAATTAATAGCATTATGGCTGGGCATGAAACAGAAATTCACAGACAACCGTATTTACAAAATTTTGGATATTACCCTTTCCATCCAGCTGTATGTATTGAGACTTGCATGTATGTTACAATATTGTATGGCATGTTAGCTCACATTACAAGAAAAGTTTACATTATACTGTCAATAAAGTTTTAGCAAACATGGCTACTAGCTTAGTTGAAGACGTATTGAGCGTGCAGATTCAAGTCTTCAATATTCTCAAGAACAAAAGAATGGAAAGCCAGATATTTTAGAGTTATGTACTTATATATATTGTTTTCAGGTATCATAGGCCTTTATCAGAATTACCACACAAAAGTACAATAAGTCATAGACGTTAAATAATTGAAATTGACAATGATAAGGAAGTAAAATGTTTTTAATTTCCTCTGCTAATGCTGGTAATTAAGTTATTTCTTATTCCCAGAACCTCAATTTAATACCATTTGATAACCCTGCTTCAAATGTTTCCACTTCTGTAACGTCACAGGGTAATTATGACCACACTAAAATTACTAGGACATTCTATAATATCGATTATTTTTAACAAGACAGGATACAATGCTTAGTTGGTTATGCATTACAAATGTATTATGTGGGCAAGCTGTTGGTTACTCCTTGGATTAACTCCTTTATTGGAATATTTCACAGTCTCATCTGTTACATTTCCTTTGCCTTACTTATTTCATTCATAAAGGATGATTTCTGGTTAAGAAACAGAAACAAATCCTACTGTGTGGGCCTCTAGATGGATGAAGTAGTGACTGACATGATGTTTTTTTTTTTTCAAAGGTCTTCAAACACCTTACCAGTCACTAAGAGTACCTAACACTAGCAGTAATGGATAAGATTTGAGTACAGAAGCCCAATTTTGCCAGATGGTACATAATAATATTATTTCATTTTCATCCTTCATCATTATATTACATTCATGCCTCAACTTTCTGCTTCATTTAATCATCTTTCCATGTTTTTACTACCCATGACAATATAATACTGCAGGGATTGGCACTCTATGGACTACAACATTGATTTCATCCAACCCATCGGACTACCCCTGACAAAGAACGATGTTTCAAAGATTTCTTCTTCTTGCCAACACTTGAGAGAATGAGATGGCTCTATTTCCCTTGCTGCATCTGTATTTCACACGAAGAAAGTAGCACAGTTCTTCATAAAGATTTAATGAGGGGTTACAGTTGTAGCAGAAGAAATGTCATGCACAATTTCAGGACATGAGGAATACTACAGAGATGTTTGCTTCCTTTAAAACTCTTGCACATTTCAAACAGAAAAACAATTTGAAATTTATGAACCTGAACTGACTGACACAAACACTAATGAACAGAAAAAAGCTTTCCAATCAAATAGTTGTGTGCTCATGCTCTGTGCACTGCACTGTTTTTCAACTGTTGTTAACAAACATTAACATTTTACTGACACTTGCAGAAATGTATCTATGGTAATGTCAAATAGCTACCTGCAAAGTCATTCCGGCTTTGCAAAAGGACACACTGGTTTTCTCTAAAAGCATATAAATTAGACTCTAAACCTATCAGATTCAGTACATACCCATTCAGTTCATTTACTGTCCTTATAAGATATGGCAATCTGATTTTCAGAAACCTTCACTCATGTTACACATCTTCACAGGTTTCTGTACAAATACACAATTGTGTGTATTGGTACAGAAGTTAATTATGAAATACTGCCTTAGTTTCTTCCCCTCTCTCTTGCTGTCTATGCTAATGAAGAACCCAAAAAATATGTAGAAGTGAATTATACTTTTCAAGTTACAAATTTCTTTTAATGGGGTGGTGACAAAGGTTTGAAGGTGAGTATGACATGAACAAATAGATGTTACTGAATGCATTGAAGCATGAAGCCAGAATAGTTGTTGTTGTTCAGTCTCTTTTCTTCAGTGATTTTTGGTCTGTAATTGGAAGTATACATCCTCTACAGGGGGGCACGTTAGCTCACTCAAGATAGTGACTAGGCTAAGGGGTGGACAGAGGAATTGTGGTTCCACTCCCGGCATGAGCAAAACATTTTTCTCTTCTCTACAGCATCTGGACTGGCTCTGGGTCACACCCAGCCTCCTACTGAATGGGTTCTGGGAGTCATTCCCTGAGGGTGAAGCAACTATTTCTAAACTTCCCCATATGGTTTCCTGGTATGAAATTGAATTTGAAATTATTTGCATTCTATAAATCCAAAACAGGTTAATACCTATGGATATAGAAACAATCAAGAAAATTTTACATGTTTACAGTTGTTATTGGTACAATACAATTAGCTTAAAACTGATTCAGCTTAGTCTATCACTCTCCACTTACATTAAAGTATTCATCTATAAAGAGAAGGAATGAGCATGTAAATAATTCTTTAGTGCTGATTTAAATTTGATAGGCTTATCACTTAGATTTTTTATACTTTGCGGGAGACTTTTAAACACTTTTATACCAACTGGTTAGACTCCTTTTTGATATAGTGATAATTTTGATGAAGGTTTGTGAAAGTTATATTTTTGTCTATTATTTACGTTACAGACGTCACAGTTTAATTTGAATTTATTTTTCTTGTTAACCACAAATAAGAGAAGTGATGGTATATATTGTGATTGAAGAGGCAACATTTTTAAATTCTTGAATAAATCTCTACAAGTGTCTCTTCTTCTGCGTCCTTTAATAATTCTAATTACATTCTATTGTATTTTAAAAAATTTTGCACTATATGAAGAGTTCCACCAAAATATTAATCCATAGTTCATAGTACAATGAAAATAGGCACAGTAAACCATCTTCAGCGTTTCCTGTGACATAATAGGCTTAACCGATCTCACTGCATAGCAAGCTGCACTTTCTTTGTGTGTAATTTGTTCAATACAAATTTTCAAATACAGTGTACTGTCTACATATATTCAAAGAAATTTTCTGTCATATGCTATAGACATCTATTTGTTAGCATAACTGATGTCCAGATCAAGTTGAGGACTATTTTTAGTTGTGACCTGTAGGAAATGGGTTTTATCAAAATTGAGTAATCTATTACCTTTGAACCATTTATTTAAGGATTCAAATTCAATTTTTATATCATTTTTAAAATCTTCAAAATTAGAATTGGTAAATCATAGTCGTTCAATCTGCAAATAAAAATGGTTTAGATTTTCCATTAATAGTTTTTGATAAATCATTTATGTAGAGAAGAAAGAGTAAAGGACCTAGAACTGATCCTTGTGGAACATCATGTTTTATAACTCCCCAGTTTTAAAATGTATTATGATTGAAATTTTTAACTTTTACCTCCACTCTTTGATACCTATCCCCAAGGCAAGATCTGATCCATTCATTGGCTTTGCCTATTATTCCACAGAAATTTAATTTAGACAGTCAAATATCATGGTTAACACAATCAAAAGCTTTGTCTAAATCACAGAAAATCCCCCCTACAATTAATTTGTCAATATGAGCACTCAAAATGTCATTAACTGATTTATAGGTTGCTTTCTTGGTTGTTACACTTTTCCTAAATCTCTTACATACATGGTTAAAACAGCTTCTTTCAAGAATCCATTTTAAACAGATTAATATTCTGATGACTTTCAAATCATGATCACTTCTGCCATTGGATGAAATGTTCATTACCACTCCTGATATACTCCAATATTCCAGCATTCTTACAGGCAAATGTTTAATCCAAGTCCATAAATATTTACAAAGACCTGAGCAGCATAAAACTGTATTTTTCATCTCAAATGATGTGAAATCTCAGAAGGCAACAAAACGCTGATTTCAGACAAATGCAGCAGATTAGTTTCTGTATATGTACCAGTTATCTATTGATGTGCCAACTGCAGAGGTTTATGGCACAAAATAAGCTGTGAAGGCCACTTGATGATTGTGTATTTCTTGAACTTAAAGTAGAGGTTATATTACATTATAATTTTCCAATGTACACATTTTTTGACTTGTGCATCCATTACGAATTGAATACTCAATTTTTATATTTGTACTGAGATCCCATTGCTCTGAAAACTGTCAGGTAAGAAAAACAACAGAAACCCAACTAATGGTGTAAGATAACCAACATAACCATGCTTATGAGAAAATCTCTACCATATTTTCATAACATTCATAAAAATATGCAATAACAAGATACACCATTGCCTCTACAAAATTATTAAAAACCTAGATAAAAACTCATGCATCAAAGAACAACAAAACAAAGAATGCATTCTGATATCTTGCTCTTTATGCACAGCAAGTTTTGGTTGTCTTGTAGCGTTAACACTTAGTTAGAAATGTAAATAAACATATATTGCAAGGGTGGAGTGAAATTTAAATTAGTGGCAAACAGGCTAGTTTTTGTTAATTCACTCCACCCTTGTGTAAAATGAGGATCTTCACAAGACATGGGAAGCAAGGTAATTTCACATGTAAATACACATAACTGCTAGTAAAACAATCTCTCTGTGTATCTATATCTTTGACTGCTTATATAGAAAAAATTCCATAAAAGACTGGAAGAAACGACTATAATACTGTAATGCTTGTTGACTTTACATTTTATGAATTTCAACTGATATGGTGGGCCTACCTGAAAGTTTAAAGGTTGCTTTTGTTAACAGTAAACTGTACTTAAACTACATGGATTTCAATAATGTAAACACCTTCAACCACCGGGTTGTTTCTGTATTCTCTGACCACCTGGTGTGAGGTTTTGTTCTGGAGAAGAGGCGTTAAAAACCAGAACCAAGAACGGGGAGTATTAAGAGTGTAAATCTGTATCAATACTAGGCAGCCTGCTGCCATCACTGCACAAAGTGCGGTAATTTAGTCGTCTGGCCATTGGTATGTTCCACCACCATCTCCGCAGGATAACTCTATGCCTGCCAAATCTGAAAGATGTCATGTCGTGTGCCTTCCACTGTGTACCATGTATGGGAATTATTCATGAAACCATGGAATTTAAATCAACAGATTTACATTATTTCTCCAAAACCTGAATTTTTTAAAAAAAAAAAAGTCTCGTAAGAATCATGGATCTTTTAGATCATTCCAGTTAAGTCAAACTGTTAAAATAATAAATTTATGAACGGAAATTAGTTTTTTAAGTTTCTACAAATGAACCTCAGGCATCTGAGTTCATGACAGTACATTTTAATTACACAGCTCTGGAGATATAAGGTATAAAGTCCGGTGTTCTCGATTGAAAACTAGATATGTACAAAGACCTGGTATTTATTTTCTTACAGTGGGATATCTTCTCTCACACAAGATCCAATCAGCATTTCACATTACCAGACGTGCACCCAAAGGGGCGGGGGGCTGCCGGCTACAGCCCCCCCCTCCAATCGAAATAAAAAACACACATTTAGTAGACATGGTGATATCAGACTTTTATGTGATATACCCTTCAGCCAAAATCAGCCACTGAAATCGGCCGATGGTCTGTATGTTGGAATTTCAAGAAATAAAATAAAAAACTTGGGAGTCTTAAATGAACTTAAAAAAACAAGAAGATTAGACCTTGTGATTTGAATTAGATTAGTGAGACATGGAACATGTAGTTATATTTGTATGTATATAAATGCAGTTGCAAACAGTGTTATGTTACAGTTATAATTACGGCATGATTTTTATAACAGTTTTTAAAATGAAACACAAATTATATATAGCCTCAAGTTCAGCTCCCCCCTCCCTTCATCTGCACATAACAATGACTTGTGTGTACTGACAGACAGGAGACTCTCTGTTAAATTTCATCTGCTGTAATTTTCATGCTGTGTTCATAAAATGAAAATACACAGCAGGTTGGCAATAGAATTACAAATAGAATAAACTGTTAACAATTAACAACCTTTACAAATATCAAGGTCTGAAACTTGGACTCGGAATGTATCATATAACAGAATTATGTCAATGCTATGTAGTCTCAGTGACTGACTACATTAAATACAGCATAAACAAACAGACAAAGAACCATTATCTCCATACACTAAAAGTAAACATCACTCATAATTATTTCTGCTGTAGAAGTGCTTGAGACTAATCATGACATCAATTTATGTATAATGAAATTTGTTAGTCTGGCAACAAGACTACACATCTGCTAGCACATGCCCACAAATTCTTGTATAAACAGTAACAAGTCCAAGTTTGAAACTGAAGAAAACATATTTCAGGGGAAGAAACAAAATTCCAGTGCAAATGGCCATGAATACTTGTCTAACTAACGTGACTGCACCTTGACAATCACTGCACAGCTCCACTGATCTTCAGAGCACATTTGCATTTAGACAGGCTGCATATATCTATATTTCCATGTTTACATCTTTAGCAATATTCATTACAATGTGTAAATTATAGTGTCAATTGGCATATAACCTCATTATCCTCCTCATGCAAAATATTTTCAGTTGAAAGTGCTATCTCACTAAATGAATAATGAGAACACCAAACATTACATACTTTAAATTATCACACGCACGTGTGTGTGTGTGTGAACTTTTGAATATATGCACTTTTTTAACGTTATTCTTTGCTATGAAAAGGGAAAAAGTGACTAACATAAACAGGCACAAAGTTTCTTGTATTTAACAGTACAGATGATAAAAATTCATGAGTGAGATATTCTCATAATGTTATGCAATTCTTTATGTCAACTGTTTTCTGAGAAGAAAGTATAGAAAAAACGTAGTAGCAGTAAAATATCTGCTGCACAGACAAAGGTTCTTCATCAGAAACAGAGACATTGATAAGAGTGTAACATGACAGTTAAACCCCTTTCTTAGAAAGATCCTCAACTGACACAGCGATTTTATGGACATGGAAAGATTCAACTGCATCACTCAGTTAATGCAATATTCACAATGGAATAAACTATTATTACTTCATAACATTTGTAATGTAAATTCTAGACTTTGTAGTGTTATATCTGAGATGTTTGCAGATGTGTCAACATTTACACAAAACTGTTTGGACAGATACTCCTTAACCCAGCAGAATGTCATAAATTCATATGGAAACTACAACACTCAGTACAGCAAACTGCAGTAACAAAACCCTCTAAAATATGGACTTCATCTAAATGTATTTCAAAATTCAGTTCCTACCTAACAGCAAACACAATACACTTCCACTTTAAAGACCTACCAAATAATTCTCATTATGGAAATAACTGATGTTTGTGCTGAGAATTACAAGAAACAGTAATACACTGTGTGGGTAAAATGTCGAGGTTTAAATGTTACAGTGGGTGGTACACAAAGTGACCACACAACTTTAAAAGGGTAACTGACTCCAGGAGGAGTCTTTCTTGAGTAGCCAACTGTTCCTCAGCTAGTCATAAAATTCCCCACATTTTATGTAACTTGGATGTTCATTACCACATTCACCCATCCCTATCCTGAGCCAGATAAATCCAGTCCACAAGCTCCCATATTGAAAGGGTTAAAGTACTTAAGACAGTGTCTTATAATGGCACTACACAGTGATAATAAATGGTATGGACTGTGAGAGATATTTATAAAATAACTAGTAATGGAATAAAATTATAAAAAATCATATTACCTGAAACTATATCACTACTTCAAGCCTTACTTTATCTAAGAATCCATTTGAAATAAAGCACTGGGTCTTGATGGAAAATTTCATAGAAAGACCCACTAAATTCACTCAGTTTTTGGATTGTTGATGCAAATTAAATGTAACGTGTAATATCATATGGTTATATATAAATGTCAGTTACCTTGCATATCAGCCTCCTCTACAATGGGTACCAGGGCTCTTTCTTGGGGTAAAGCGATGAGGAAGTGGCACTGACAGCCCACTCCCATCTGGCGCCAAAGTTAAGAATGAGTGGAGCTATACCTGCACTCCACCTATGTGCCTTCATGGTATGTTATGGGATGACCTTTACTTTTACCCGTTATGTTGCACATCATGAACTTGCAGAAAAACAGCTAGAGGTAAAGTTGTCCCTCTGCATGCCATAAAGGCACACAAGGGAAATGGAGGTACAGACCCACTCATTCTTAACCTCGGCACTATATGGAGGTGAATGCTCAGCTTCACGCTCCGACCACTTTACCATCAGTACCCACTGAGGAGGAGGCCATACACTTACAGACAGTGTCATTATAATATCATTTGGTAAACTGACGTATTGGTGGCAATGAAAATATACAAAACAAACATATATCATTTACATATAACCAGATGTTAATACAACCCATCTCATTTTTAAAAGCTGAATACATTTTAGTCATATTTTAATCATACACTGGTTTCAAACTTCAATTTATGTTGATATGATACCTCTGAGATTGCATCTACAGAGTACATACTTTTGTTATCACTGTACTGAGCACTGCTGGCCTGCTATGAAGCAACAATGTTGTACACTCCTGTGACAATGGGGTCCGCTACACAGTGAAGAGTCCACCAACCACAAATAATCTGTGTATGTACCACACACACACACACACACACACACACACACACACACACACACCACACATACTTTTTTTTCCCATGGCATTACAGACCAAAGTGAGCATAAGTCGCCCCTTTTGAGGTTTCCACACACACACCTGGTAGGACTCCTCTGAATGAGTGATCAGCCCTTCACAGAGGCTACTACCTACACAACACAACAAAAAAAAAGACACCAACATTCATGCCCTCAGTGGAATTCGAATCCGTGATACTAACAATTGAGCAGCAGCAGACCTCAGCCTTGTACAGCACGCCACTCTGTGATTTAAATGGGAGACCTTTGTTCCAAATATCACAAACCAGTTCTTCTGTAACCCACTAAGACTTTCCACGATGGAAAGTGTCATAAATTCTGAATTTAAACAATGTGAATGGAAAACAGACGACTTATAATTGTGTTCTTAAGTGAGACAACTCTAGATACATTTTGATAAAGCTATTTACAGCTACTGCAATATTGGTTAAATGTTAACTGTTGTTTATTTTTGATCACAACATGCAACAAAATAATCTACAGCCATAGTTCTGATATACTGAACTACTATGTACGTACTATTATTTTATTGTCTTTGGTTCATTTTATATTTACAGCCAACAGCTTTAAAGAAGGTTAATGAACACAACACAAAGCTCAAAAGTAAGAATTTGATTAAATATTTAATACCAAACACAACATTTTTATTATTTTTCACGAACACTGATAAACATTTAAGGACAACATGGAAAATTAACTTCAATAACTATCAAAGAGTCTGTTATATAAAGGTGGAATGGGTTGAGAGAACGTTAAATGGCCACACTTAAACCACGATGCAATGTTAATTTACTGATGAACGTTTTATAAGTTAATTCTCTTTCAGCACATAATTATCTCCATGATGGTCAATATATTCCATCTCACAATCTGACAAGGAGGCTGTTAAGAAATGACAATACCCAAACCAATTTTGTACTGCTCACTGCAGTAAAAATGCGAACAAAAATCTGAGATATGTTACAGGACAGATAAGTGCCATGTCCTACTGTTAAACAGAAGCAACTATTCTACTCACGTAATAAGAATGTAGGTATAGAATAAATGTGTATGGTTTCAGTTGAAGACTGACAGTAAAAATGAAGCATTTCAGCTGAGTTCTCAGTGAATGGTGCCTAAATCTGTCTTCAGATGGCAGACAACACAGGAGCCTTGTTAATGAAGTTTGTGTGCAGAACCACGTAACTTCGATGTAAGGTAAGAAGAGATTGAAAATGACATTCACACTGGCAGAGAGAATAACATGGTTGGTCTGTATTAAGATTAGTTGCTAGTAACATTCTGGGTTATATCTGTGACAACAAAGACTCATAAGTGAAGACTCACACATATTCCTCCTCATTTACACATGTTTAATCCTACTATTATACACATATTATGATGCAAGGGAAAGACTCATTGTCCTTGAAGGTATGTTGTTACATACTGCGATTAATGTTATTAGTATAATGCTGTAATTGTTTAACAAAGGAGCAAAAAATTTTCATAAGATGAGTAGGGTGCGGTTGAGAGAGGTGGTACTCCAAGAGTGGCTTGAGTGCAGGATATTGCTCTGGTTTATTGTTTAATGTGATCATGAAAAGAGAGGGTAAAAGTATCCCTGTTCTTAATTAAGCACCATGCAATTGAGGTATATGGGGAGTGGAGGTATGGCCCCACTCACACTTAAACTTGGTATTAGGTGGAAGTGAAAGGTCAGCTACACTTTACTCTGGGAAAAGAGCCCCTGCTACTCACTGAACTGTAAAGCTGGGTGTGTCCCAGATCCAGTCTGAATGGCTTGGATTATGGTAAGGAAAAGAACATTATAACTGAGGACTAAGAAAATGTTCTTTTGTCTCACTTCATGAATTCATTGTTTTTATACCACATCTGGAACCTATTTTAACTGAAGGAATTTACTGTTACTAAAGTATCAGTGTTCTTTAAGATTTGCAAATATTTATTACAGATTAAGAAATGCACGAACATTTTTTTTACTATACTTAGCCAAGAGACCTAATTTGAAAGATCTTGTCACAACTGTCCATTCCAGGAAAATTACATAGTCACTTTTATCAGTGTGAAAGGTAAATATATGAGATTTAAAATACTGCAGTTTACTTGTTGGGCAACTTATGGCATATGTCTGCATGGAACTTTTGTAATAACCGTGGTATTTTTAATACAGAGTAGAAAATACATTGGTATTTTACACAGGGTGACACAGAACAGTACGTCTATGGAATAAAAATTTCCAACTGTAAATTCCAACATGTCACAACACAAAGCCCCAGTCTTGACATCTCTTTTCTTCACAACCCCCTGTTCCTGAAGAAATGCAAGGCAACATGACAGGTATATTTACCTGTAGCTTTTAAAATTCACAAGCAATGTTTTAATAAAAGGCTGTCTTGCAATTTAGTCCCTCTCCTGCTAACCACATTTGAATAAAATTAAATATTCTTCTTGGTAATAGGAAGAAAAATATATAATCAAGTAATATGATGAGCAAACTAGTTTTGAGGTTTTCAAAGTGGTGCAACTGAGAGTTCCATTCTTCTGGGATGTAATACTGCAACACAGGGAGAGCAGTGCCCTACTGCCTTCATCTTCAAGATTCCAGGGGTCCAAGCAGAAACGTTTGGACTGCTAACCAGTGACACAGTGTCATATGCCAGTCCTCAACTATGTGAAATGTGTTAAATATTGATTAATATGGATAGTCACATCTTCAACTTAGTCACATTTATTACACCTAAATGTGACTTTTAATGACCAATGCTGTTATTTCCAAATTACAGTAGTATGGGGAAAGTTACCGCAAATAAATTCAGTACGAGACAATCAATTCAGCACAATTTATCCAATTTAAGGTTACACTGAGTGATGCATTTGAAGCTGGTTCTTACCCACATAGTATTGCACTGACCTGGTGGAGCCTTGGCATACATATTGTTCATATCATCAGGTGTATATTTGTTCTTCTTTGGAATTCCTCCCTGGCCACTGCCAGCCATGGGACAACCTGACAATGAGCGGTGCGTGAGGAACGAACCATTGATGTGGCCCGTGCCATCACAGCCAGGTGTCGGACAGTTGACTCCCTCAAACTTCATGGCAGTGGCTGCTGCTACAGCTGCTTTGTGTTGTTCAACTGTCCCTCCATTCTCCAGCACTCGCAGCTTGTTCCGATTAGCTATAGGACACCCTGATGCACTACGAAATGGAATGGAACCTGATCATCATAATATCTCAATGCTACATGTAGTACAATGAACACAATGACCATTTTCATTTGTGCAGGACCAAAGCCTGTATCTTCTTAGGATAAATTGCTTCCTGGACTTTGACCATTGTCTAATATTAACAAAATCTGGAGTGGATCCATTTCTATACTCATATGAGTAGGTAACTCGCCACCCTTTCACCTCAGGCTGCAAAGAGATCCAGTCTCTGAATCCTGTGTTCTGTTTGGAATACCAGACATGGGTGAAGTCCAGAAACCCAATAATGCTGAGTGTAATATACCATCACCAAACCCTTACAATGTAAACATACTTCCCATTTCCCTTACAGATAGATGTTGCATGTGCAAGGGCTGGTGGCTGAATGGTTTTTAGTTTCTTAGATACATCACATACATGTGTTAGGAGTAACTGAAAAGCTTGAACATTTAATCAACTCACTACATATTGTGCAATGAACATTTTGCCAATGGATAACAAGAAAATAGGGTTAAAAGTTTTGGAAAAGTGAACATAAAGTGGTCCCTTTGCATGCCATAAAGGCCTAAAGAGGTGAAGCTATAGCTCCACTCATTCTTAACCTCGGCATTAGGCACAAATGAGTGGTCAGCTTCATGCCACAGGCCACTTTACTCCCCCTTGGGGAAACAGCCTGTGCCAAACCCGTTGGACAGGAGACAGGAAGGGCCTCACAGCCAGTCTGAATGCTTTTTGAGAAGACAACCATCTCTTGCTCCTGCTGTGAATCAAACAATTCATCAGTCATGCAACCTGTAGCCTACTCACTACGCTGACTGTGCTACCAGTTACCAAGTTTGGGAAAGATATTTGGATATCAAAAATATTTGAGCTTTGGTCATCTCATGGTGAAGATCACAGACTGTAAATTATGTCTTTCATGCTCTACAAACTTCATTACTGTCGTAAACTTGACGTCTTTACACTAAATTCTTAAAATTGTAAAGATGATTTATCATCACTCAGTATGTAATGACATACTTAACTGACAACACTGGAAAAATTACTTAGTGTCTTGAAATTGTTCGTGACTAATTAAGAGTACCATTCTTATTATGGGCAGCAAGGAGCATTTTTCTTTGAGAATTCACATTTTATATGTGTGTGGAACCTCTGTCTAGCATAGAGGTTAAATCTGAAGTGCACAGAGTGCTGTAGGTGCCTGCGAGTTTTCCAGAGGAACCTGCAACCTCCACCTTCAGAACACTGCCACCCTGAAGATAGAAGCAACAAATTCCTACGAAACATTGTTAACTACCTATGAAATTACATATGGGAATAAAACAGCCATAACATGAATGTGATCACATGCCTTGATCTATTTCTGGGATTAAAAATGCATGGAGCTATACTTCCACTTCCTGATGTGTCTGTATGGTGTGGTGCCCAATAAAACACAAGTACAAATTCAGCTCACCTTTACTCTATGAAAATCTCACGTCACAAATAGACCTAACATACATGATTTTGTCGGTACAGAATTACCACTCTACGCTGCGTAATATCCCAGAAGAGCACAGACCTCACTTAGACCCAACATGCTTGCACATGCAGATACATGGACATGCTTTGTCACACACGTATTTGGAACTGATGCATTAGGAAGGGCACATGAAGCGTTGCGTTTGTACACACCAGGATCTAGGTCCAACAAGACATGGTTTACAGCATAAGCCAAAATGAATGTGGTATAATCTAATTTATAATCACCATTTCAGGAGTTAGTCAAGAACATGTAAGCGTATCTCACCAGCTGAAACCTCTGCACACTACAACCTCTGACAAAACATTATATCCAACTATTCTTCTGTGAGACAAGAACATGTAAGAAAGAGTACTTCAACAGCTGCATGCTCTGACACTATACGTGTATCCTACCTTCTGTGAGACAAGAACATGTAAGAAAGAGTACTTCAACAGCTGCATGCTCTGACACTATACGTGTATCCTACCTTCTGTGAGACAAGAATTTCCCTGTTGCATGTCCAGATCCATCACATCCAGGAATGGGACATCTGGATTAGCAGAAGGGGAAATGTTAATGAGAAAAGGAGACAGTTCAATGTCCTAATTACATAAAAAGTTATGGAAAGATAAAGCAGTTGGGTATAGCAATATCAGTAGTTACAACACTTGTTATGAATGTATCAAATTACATACGAAAATTTATTGTACAATAAATCTTACGTAAAAGATGTATCAGTTAAGTTTGTGGCCAACATGACACCATATTCACAAGCTTGGAAAACCATTTTACACAATTTTTTTTTTCTTTGTATCTGAAGCTACATGAAATGGAAATTGAATTTACACTGTAAAAGCAGCAACCCGGAGTATGAGACGTGTTCACTGACTGAAATGACGAGTGCATTATCATTTTATGGCTTTATTTATGCTTTTACGTTGATCCGTGATTTTCTCTTTTACTGAAGCTATTTAAGACGGCATCGTAGGTTCAGCAAGTCGCTACAGGCTGGACGGCCCGGGGTTCGAAAACCGGTAGAGGTGAGATTTTTCGTACCCTTCCAGACCGGCCCTGAGGCCCACCCAGCCTCCTGTACAATGGGTAAAGCAGCCGAAGTGTGGCATTGACCACCACCATCACCACCACCACCATCACCACCACTACCACCACCACACCACCATCCCGTCGCCGCCGCCACCGCCACTACCACCACCACCGCCATTACCACCACCACCGCCACTACCACCGCCATTACCACCACCACCGCCACTACCACCACCACCTTCTAAGGCCAACGTTGTAAATGAATAACACGATACTTTACTCCCCCATGTGCCTTCATGGCATGTTATAGTGTGAACGTTACTTAAAATGAAATCTTATGGAACCCGAAGGTTCATTACCGTGTTCACAACAGCCCGCCACTTGTCCCTGTCTGAACCAGATGACAGCAGTGCCGGCTACGCAGCGTTCCATCAGGCCTGTGTTTAGGTACACGGTGTTTTTGAACAGTTGACAGTTACACGGTGTTTTTGAACAGTTGACAGCTACACACACAGCTGAAACTGTTAGGCTGTATTAAACCCCAAGGCACTTACCATGACCAGCTACCTTTCATCAGAAAGTCTAAATTTTCTTACACCAGCCTCCTAATTGAACCGTCACAGACTCAATACATATTACCATTAACATTAATATTTTAAAGGTAAAAACAAAGACGACACCGCAACTACACGTGAACACGTGTGGCACCGTGCCATTTTACCTCCTGCGCACAAGGGCGTCCTAGGCACATTGTGCGCGTACATATGCTGTGAATCTATTCATCATCTTTCAGTGTCGAGGTTTTATACGACGCTGCCAACTGCTAAGATTATGAATGTGTATCGAGCAATGGTGAAATGAGAGTGAAAAGTGAAAATCCAAGTACTCGGAGAAAAGCTACTGCTTTGTCCAGCACAACCCCACACGGACTGGCCTGGGCTCGAACCCGGGCCTCCCCGGTGAAGGGTAGTTATTCCCTTCAAATTGATTCATCTTCTGTAGCAATTTTTCGACTATCAAACAACTTTCAACGAACTTGTTCCTTCAAGGGACGTTCCTGTTCATATTATGTACAAATTGCCTTCCTTGAGAATAAATTTCTTACGTGAACCAATAACACTTGCTGATGACAGAAGTGTCATAATGTCTTGTGCGAGTAAAATGTCTGACGATTTCTGTACTGTGTCAAATTTAGTTCTGTCTCATATGAGTAAGTTTTTAGCTACTTATAAGTTGGCCCTAACTCTAGATAAAACGAATACAATAAAATTTATAACGAATAATTCGCCACATTAAGCAATAAGTATCGGTTATATAGAAGAACCGGTAAATACAAAATTCCTTGGTTTACAAATTGATAACCACTTAAATTGGAAGAATCACACTAGTCAAATGATTCCTGAGTTAAGTGGATCATGTTATGCAGTTAGGTCGATGGTCCATATCAGCAACATTACCACTCTCAAATCAATTTCTTTCGCTTATTTTCACTCTATAATAAGATATGGAACAATCTGCTGGGCCTATTTATCTAACAGTGGACATACATTTCCTTTACAAAAGAAAATTGTTATAATTATGGTTGGTGTAAAGTCTAGACCTTAATGTAGAAGTCTATTTCGGAAATTCGAGAATGTACCTGTTCCATGCCAATATATATTTTCATTAATGAAATTCACTGTAACCAACCTCGAAAATTTTCAAACAATTTCAACTGTACGCAGTATTATTACAAGAAATAAGCACCACCTTCATAGACCAAACTGTCAACTCTTTACGTTTCCAGACAAGTGCGTTCTATGTTGGCATCAGAATTTTCAGCAGTTTACCATACTCACACGTCTTAGGAAAGAAAACGCATAATTCAAACCACGATTAAGAATATACTTAAGTACACACTCCCTCTGCGCAGTTGATTGAGGCACTGCAGTGCACTACAAGCCGGAAGGTCGCGGGTTCGATTCCCGATGTAGTCATTGGAATTTTTCATTGACTTAATCCTTCAGGCCCTGAGATTGACTCAGCCTTTAACAGAAATGGGTACCAGGAATATTTCCTGGAAGTAAAGGTGGCCGGTGCGTAGGGCTGAGAAACTTACCACCTTCGTTTGCCGTCGGGAAATCTGGAAGCTTCAACCTCCTGGAACCATAGGGGGCCTGTCCAGGCCTGTATAGGGATATCGTTAGCTATACACACTCCTTTTACTGTAGATATGTAGTGATGTGATGAATTTTTTATGTTTAGTAATATCCGTAATACGTAATGCAATCTTTATTGTATCTGTATTGTAGTAATAATCCGTAATACTGTATATGCATCTTTATTGTATCTGTATGTAGTAATAATCCGTAATACTGTATATGCAATCTTTATTGTATCTGTACTGTAGTAATAATCCGTATACTGTATATCATCTTATTTATCTGTATTGTAGTAATATCGTAATACTGTATATGCATCTTTATTGTATCTGTACTGTAGTAATAATCCGTAATACTGTTATGCAATCTTTATTTTATCTGTATTGTAGTAATATCCGTAATACTGTATATGCAATCTTATTGTATCTGTATTGTAGTAATGATCCGTAATACTGTATATGCAATCTTTATTGTATCTGTACTGTAGTAATATCCGTAATACTGTATATGCAATCTTTATTTTATCTGTATTGTAGTAATGATCCGTAATACTGTATATGCAATCTTTATTGTATCTGTACTTGTAGTAATATCCGTAATACTGTATATGCAATCTTTATTTTATCTGTATTGTAGTAATGATCCGTAATACTGTAATGCAATCTTTATTGTATCTGTATTGTAGTAATAATCCGTAATACTGTATATGCAATCTTTATTTTATCTGTATTGTAGTAATGATCCGTAATACTGTATATGCAATCTTTATTGTATCTGTATTGTAGTAATAATCCGTAATACTGTATATGCAATCTTTATTGTATCTGTATTGTAGTAATAATCCGTAATACTGTATATGCAATCTTTATTTTATCTGTATTGTAGTAATGATCCGTAATACTGTATATGCAATCTTTATTGTATCTGTACTGTAGTAATAATCCGTAATACTGTATATGCAATCTTTATTTTATCTGTAGTGTAGTAATGATCCGTAATACTGTATATGCAATCTTTATTGTATCTGTATTGTAGTAATAATCCGTAATACTGTATATGCAATCTTTATTTTATCTGTATGTAGTAATGATCCGTAATACTGTATATGCAATCTTTATTGTATCTGTATTGTAGTAATAATCCGTAATACTGTATATGCAATCTTTATTGTATCTGTATTGTAGTAATGATCCGTAATACTGTATATGCAATCTTTATTGTATCTGTATTGTAGTAATGATCCGTAATACTGTATATGCAATCTTTATTGTATCTGTATTGTAGTAATTCTTCCATATTCTTTATATTTTGTAAGTTTATGACTTATTCCATATCCTACTACCATTTTGGCAAACTTTTGGATCGATGGAAAGTATGTGTGTATGTATATATGTATGTATGATGTATGTACGTATGTATGTGTATGTATGTACGTAGGTATGTATGTGTATGTATATATGTATGTATGTATGTGTGTGTGCGTATGGTAAAACAAGGAGTTATGCACTTGTGCTGTGTATAGTGAAGATGTTTACAATCCGCTCACGCACAAGCATTCACGTAGCCGCTGACATGACCTCTAAAGGCTTCGACAGTTCGATGTCCCTTGGAGGGAACTTACCTGAGAGGCTCCGAATCCTGCCCGTCTCGAGGTTTGCTCTTGGGTTTGTTGGCTCGCGGACAGCCGGACAAACTGCGATGGGAAGAGTAGTTTCCGGTGACGTGGCCCGAGCCGTCACACCCGGGTGTCGGGCACTTGAGTTCCTGTGAATGCGCTTGTATCTGCGTGCGGTCTGCTCGTGGGCAACCAGACAAACTGCGAACATTGCAAACAGTATGGGACAGTTACAGTCTGGCACGCACAGGCACACGATATCTGGCTACTTGTTGCGGGCCCTGTCATGCACCACACAAGTTCCAGGCTGTCCAGTATTCCTTGACGAGCTACGCCACCATAAGCATGACGTTCCCATCAACCAGTACTTCGTTTAATCGAAAACATTACAATCCAGGACCGTGACACTTTACCTTGTCTCAGATGCAAACCAATTCCACTAAGCGATGTTTCAGGATTTCAGAGCGGTGTGGTTTAGAATTCTGTTCTTCAAGGATATGACGTGCCTTACTCGATAATCGGTCATCGACGTTTCGAGGGAATGCAATGCCTTCATCTTCATGGGTGCAGAGGTCCGAGAAAGATCCGAGAAGACTTACAGACTTCTAGACCCTTGAAAATTAAAGACTACCCTTCTTGGGAACGCAGGAGTTGATTACCCAGTGAGGCAGCGACATATCCTGAAGAATGAAATGTTCAGTTTAAACATCTTGGACACGGAATGTCTAAGCGAGGCTAGTTGACATTCGGGTGATACCGAGAAGAAAATAAACACCGGAATGGAAGAGTTCCTGCTCTTTTAAAGGCACTAAAATATGAATTTGTATGACGTACTGAAGCGAAAGGCATGTCATCCACGTGGAATAAGGACAAAGGGCTATGAATTTCTCACAGAAAAATCGTGAAACACTGTGCTGGATTTTAGTTCCTTGGTCACAGTTACACACATACACAATTTGTCCCCCGCCCCCTTTTGTATTTCAGTTCCAAACCCTGATGTGATTACAGAAATCAAACCACTGTAGACAGTTTTGTAATTCTAAATGTCACTACACAAAGATAATTTTGGTTAAGGTTTCGTGGTTTGTTACAGTGTTGGGCACAGCATTCAACAGAAGTACACTATCAATACGTACGATATTAAGAATAAAGAATTCATGCTTTGGACTAACAGAACTGCTATATGACTAACAGAACTGCTATATGACTAACAGAACTGCTATATGACTAACAGAACTGCTATATGACTCCTCACCTCACGCTAATCCAATAATCAAATCTACGTGACGATAATAGCCACAGACATCTATAAAGAAATTTAATTCCAACCGCTTTCATTTCGAAAACAATTTTGATTTCCTTATGACCGCACTTTTATTCATTCCAACCCCTTGCCGTTCTGTACGGAGAAAACAAGTACGTAACAAACTGTGAGCGTGAGCGTGAGCTATCTGACAGTACGACCCTGTCCTGTTTGCTTTTAAATAAGAATGAATACTGGCCGTAATTAGGAAATTCAGTAACTCACAATTCTGCTTGAAATAAAATTTAGACACACGTTATAAAAATCAATTAATGAAATGTTCTACTGTCAATTTTCGTAGAACAGTACTATACAACTCACGAACACAGCCTTCGTCCTGCTTCTTAACTCTACTTGCTGGGTGTAGAAATGCCAACTGGTCTTATTATGGTCACTGGGGACATCAACAATTTTCTTATTCTAAACAAGCAGGAAACACGTGTATGTGACTGTGAGTTACGGTACCACACACCTCAGCCTTCCTCTCACTGTTACAACACGTGTATGTGACTTTGAGTTACGGTACCACACACCTCAGCCTTCCTCTCACTGTTACAACACGTGTATGTGACTTTGAGTTACTGTACCACACACCTCAGCCTTCCTCTCACTGTTACAACACGTGTATGTGACTGTGAGTTACGGTACCACACACCTCAGCCTTCCTCTCACTGTTACAACACGTGTATGTGACTGTGAGTTACGGTACCACACACCTCAGCCTTCCTCTCACTGTTACAACACGTGTATGTGACTGTGAGTTACGGTACCACACACCTCAGCCTTCCTCTCACTGTTACAACACGTGTATGTGACTTTGAGTTACGGTACCACACACCTCAGCCTTCCTCTCACTGTTACAACACGTGTATGTGACTTTGAGTTACGGTACCACACACCTCAGCCTTCCTCTCACTGTTACAACACGTGTATGTGACTGTGAGTTACGGTACCACACACCTCAGCCTTCCTCTCACTGTTACAACACGTGTATGTGACTGTGAGTTACGGTACCACACACACCTCAGCCTTCCTCTCACTGTTACAACACGTGTATGTGACTGTGAGTTACGGTACCACACACCTCAGCCTTCCTCTCACTGTTACAACACACAGAGACTAAGCGCCTGTGTGACAGTGCAGGTACAAAACAATACGTAGGGACGTAGCTAGTGGCTAGGATTACAAGCTACTGCGATGTATTTAAATCAAGAGTCACGTACAGAACATACAAAAATGACTTACGTTTGAATACTTATGTCAGTAAGTAACTGACACGAAAATTCAAACAGCAACTTATAAGTATTCTAAATTCAAATGACACGCTCAGCTACTGCACACTAGACGCATTCAAGACACTACGTACATGGTACATTCCCACAGGAGAAGGTCATGCTTTCGTTGTCATTATCTACTGGACGTGTAATATAAGTTAGATGCAGACTGCGTCACAAAGGACCTAAACATTGCTCTATTTCTATCAATATCCAGTAAAAGGGAGCGAAAATAAATTATGGAGAAAATCAGGGTGCCCAGAGTAGAGAGGAACACGCTCACTGACTGCGCATTAAGCATCTGCATTATACAGGGCGTTTTTTTTTTCATTGCGAGACTGCTCGCCGTAGAGGACGGCATCGTTGCTACATAGCGGCCTACGATGCCGCCCGCTCTGCAGGGCTCAGGCCTCCAGTCCCGCGTTAAAATGCTCTTTGCACAACGCAGGAATATTTACATCGCCTACTGCACAGATAGGCCAACTTTTTATACCCTGTAACGACGATACGGCAGAGCTGACTGACTGCATAGAGGACTGTACAGTGTCAGCGACGTGCACATTTACGGCAACAGTAAAACAGCTAACATTAATACGGCATGAAAAGTCATGGCGGTTCTTAAAGAAGTTCGTACTATCAGCACTTGAATTCTGTCTGCATCTTACCTAATATACAGCTGGCGTCATATTACTACTCATACACATGCAATGTGCCACGTGCGTCCTTCTGAGGAACAGCAACTCACAATAAACTAAAGTTGCTTACTGCCTGTCAAAACATTATAATCACACAAGCTTAAGTACTGCTATGCGAACTGTTCGTAACATTACAGTCCTACTATCTGCACTCTTGGGAGCGTGCAGTTAGACCACTGTATTACTATCTGAACTGTTGGCAATACTAAAGACAGACAGTCCAGGTAGCCGACTGCATTTAGGGTAGTTTTCTAACAAGAAACCGGCATTATTTAATACTCAGTCAATGAGATTTGAAAACACACTCATCATTATGAAATTATTAAGGTCTATTTTCAAAATTAAATTTTCTATATATAGAGTACGGAAAGCTCTCGAGAGCCGTGTACACATATTTTGAAAATGCACATTACTAAAACAGAGTTACCGTTGCAAAAGGACTGAGCGCTTTTAAACAAGAGTAGACACACTCCGAAATTTCAAAGTGTACTTTCACTTACTGCATTCATGTTTCCTGTCCATTCCTCTCAACAGGCAGAAGCAAAGGACGACATCCACCAACACCACATCCACTGGCAAGCACATCGAACACACAACAGCCAGGCAAGTATGAGGACACACAAACTGGCACTTGATTGTTGCAAGAGAAGGCAAGGACCTGACCCCAGTGAATCTGATTAGCAGCCACTGCTCAGACATGGTCAACTTTTCACATGATAATGGACAACCATACTTAGCATTCCCAAGAGAAACGCTGCCCACACTTTTGGCTGAAACTAAATTTTGAAATGGTGGAATTTAAAACAAAAAATAATCATCAATCCACGTGATAGGGTGCGTTCCCTTCCATACAGTGCGCGTGGGGGTTAGGAGGGTAAAAGTAACGATAATTAAACAAAACGAAAACATAAAGAGGAATGAACATCGAGCTCCAAACAACCAGTAAGACTGGAGGTTCAACACGTTTCAACTATCAAATGAAAATCAATTCATAAAAATCAACGATCTACTACTGGTCCGTGCAATATATGAACGACTGGAGGCTAGCACAACGATACTTCTAAAGAAAGTGAACACATTTTGTTTCTTCGTGATGAAATATAATCACGGGCATTGTTTAAAAGTAAAACTGAAATTATCATATCAAACATTTAGACGAATTCATATACAATAAAAATAAATGGACGGTTGTCTAACCGAACACACTGATCAAGCCAACTACTGGACACGGGATGACCACCATCATCTCAAGGTACAGAATAGCTGTAAAGTGGCTTGCCTTCTGTGGGTAGCGTAGTTTCCTGAGACATGACCCATGCCATCGCAGCCGTGGGTGGGGCACTGTATCAGCTCCTTACCGTCCCTTCCCCTGGGAGCGGGGCGCGCAAAATTGAAGGAGGAGGAGGAAGTTTGTCTGCTTCGTACAAGAGTACTGCGTGCGTGCAAAACGACAAGGAGAAGATGTAAACGGTTTAGAGCCAACTGTGTTGCAAAGAACAAGAGCAATGTATACATTAGTATGACAAAAACTGCAGATAAAACGACATGAAGTAATACAAGCAGATGCCACTTCCGTTACCGATTGGAGAGCTGACTGAACAAAGGAAAAGTTGGAGCCAGAGGCATACTGCATTGCGTCACTGTCAGATGTACAGAGTCAATGACTGGTTCAGTATTCGTAACATCACTTTCATCACACCTGAACACTAACATCTGGCATTATGGACTCTGAAATATTACTCTGAAGGAGGCAAAACAATCCTCCGAAACGTCGGTTACTATTTACAAATCGACACGATGTTACATCCCAGACAAATTGAAACTTTAATCACAACTGCCTTGCTACATGCCACATTTGAGGCGACAGGAAGCAGTTGCCTCTCTTCTGGGATGTGACGTCGTGCATTTGATACATATGTACCTGCTGCGTCCGCACAAGATTAGAGACAGCAGGTTCTTGAGAAACGTCGGAACATACAGTCAAGATTCTATACTCCGAATGGATTAAGAAAAGACGTGGCATTTGCAGTGAATGTTGCAGTTAGCAATGCTTCTGTGTTTGTTCTCATGTGGCGATCGACATTGCGTTTACTGGCTGCGACTTGTGCAACTGTACATTTCTACAGCTTGTGTGAAGGAAATATCAGTGCCAACATTTATACTACCATAAAAAACAATTTTTTGAAGTTTTAAATTTGATTTCTCGCAGAGAACCCCTGCCTGAGAGTGGAGCATCAAATAGTTCATCGTCGAGTTTAGGTACAAACAACAGACATTTTAACTATCAGGTCTACAATAAACTTTCACGGATATATAAAATGGCTACGGGCTGGACGGTCCGGGGATCGAATCCCAGTAGGGACGAGAATTTCCGCACCCGTCCAGACTGAACGTGTGGCCCACCCAGCCTCCTATACAATGAGTATCGGGTCTCCTTCCCGGGGGTAAAGCGGCAGGGGCGTGGCGCTGACCACCCACCCCATTTATCGCCGCGGTTAAAGAAAGAGCAGAGCTATGCCTCTACTCCCCTCTGGGCCTTCATGGCCTGTTCTAGTGGGATAAAGAAAATGAAAGAACTTGTCTATCCAATGTTCCCAGATTTCAGAAAGAGCACTGATTTTGGAAAGTTCCCAGGCTTCTTCTGGTAAGAGCAATATGTAGATGAAGATGAGTACGGGGCACTGGTGGAATATATTGACAGGGGAAAACCGAAGTACTCGGGAAAAAACCTGTCCCATTGCCACTTTGTGCGCCACAAATCTCACATGGACTGGCCTGAGATCGAACCCGGGCCTCCGTAGTGAGAGGTCGGCGACTAACCGCGTGAGCCATGACACGGTCCAAGGACGAAAAATTAACCAGAATTATACTTAAAGATTCAGTCCGTACCGCGCAGTAAACACACTCCGTCTCAGTTATACAAACCAGTCAGTTAATGCTGTACAGTGAAATAATCGCTGTTTGTTCTGAGATCCACACAAAACACATAAATACAGTCCGTACCGCGCAGTAAACACATTCCGTCTCAGTTATACAAACCAGTCAGTTAATGTTGTACAGTGAAATAATCGCTGTTTGTTGTGAGATCCACACAAAACACATAAATACAGTCCGTACCGCGCAGTAAACACACTCCGTCTCAGTTATACAAGCCAGTCAGTTAATGTTGTACAGTGAAATAATCGCTGTTTGTTGTGAGATCCACACAAAACACATAAATACAGTCCGTACCGCGCAGTAAACACACTCCGTCTCAGTTATACAAGCCAGTCAGTTAATGTTGTACAGTGAAATAATCGCTGTTTGTTGTGAGATCCACACAAAACACATAAATACAGTCCGTACCGCGCAGTAAACACACTCCGTCTCAGTTATACAAGCCAGTCAGTTAATGTTGTACAGTGAAATAATCGCTGTTTGTTGTGAGATCCACACAAAACACATAAATACAGTCCGTACCGCGCAGTAAACACACTCCGTCTCAGTTATACAAGCCAGTCAGTTAATGTTGTACAGTGAAATAATCGCTGTTTGTTGTGAGATCCACACAAAACACATAAATACAGTCCGTACCGCGCAGTAAACACACTCCGTCTCAGTTATACAAGCCAGTCAGTTAATGTTGTACAGTGAAATAATCGCTGTTTGTTGTGAGATCCACACAAAACACATAAATACAGTCCGTACCGCGCAGTAAACACACTCCGTCTCAGTTATACAAACCAGTCAGTTAATGTTGTACAGTGAAATAATCGCTGTTTGTTGTGAGATCCACACAAAACACATAAATACAGTCCGTACCGCGCAGTAAACACACTCCGTCTCAGTTATACAAACCAGTCAGTTAATGTTGTACAGTGAAATAATCGCTGTTTGTTGTGAGATCCACACAAAACACATAAATACAGTCCGTACCGCGCAGTAAACACACTCCGTCTCAGTTATACAAACCAGTCAGTTAATGTTGTACAGTGAAATAATCGCTGTTTGTTGTGAGATCCACACAAAACACATAAATACAGTCCGTACCGCGCAGTAAACACACTCCGTCTCAGTTATACAAACCAGTCAGTTAATGTTGTACAGTGAAATAATCGCTGTTTGTTGTGAGATCCACACAAAACACATAAATACAGTCCGTACCGCGCAGTAAACACATTCCGTCTCAGTTATACAAACCAGTCAGTTAATGTTGTACAGTGAAATAATCGCTGTTTGTTGTGAGATCCACACAAAACACATAAATACAGTCCGTACCGCGCAGTAAACACACTCCGTCTCAGTTATACAAGCCAGTCAGTTAATGTTGTACAGTGAAATAATCGCTGTTTGTTCTGAGATCCACACAAAACACATAAATACAGTCCGTACCGCGCAGTAAACACACTCCGTCTCAGTTATACAAGCCAGTCAGTTAATGTTGTATAGGTAGCTCGGGAAGTTAGTCGCCGGCCTCTCACTATCAGAGTTCAGTAACAATTAGTGTATTTTATATTAAAATATCAGGAAGAGCTGCTGACCACACAAAGTACATCCCAAAAGACAGGAACATTTTTCCCCTCATGTCTGTTATTATTTATACTGGTTTTGCGACAAAATCTGCATGCAAAATGCTTAAAGTAACATTTGTAGACGTTCAGCGGTCACTGTGCAAACAGAGATATAATTTGGCAACTGACAAACACTTAATACACATTGACGGTGTACTGAAGCTTACATCAAATGCCACTGCATTAAACGACGTCAGGCAAGGAACAAAGAATGATTTAACAACATAACCTTTACCGAGAGATTGGGATAAAGTCAGAAATTGTGTGGAAAACTGTAGCTTGCTACGGCGACGTCAGTTTAAGATTTACTGGAACTTGTGTGTAGGAATCTGCGAACTCGAAATAAACGCTATGAAGACAGAGGTAATTAACACAGTACAGACAAACCGCTACATTTTCCGCCTTCAATTACCTATCACCTCGAAATAACGGATTTCAACCACTCACATGTTGCACAATTATCAAATAACATGTAACTTGACAACCAGACACGTTTCTATTAATATCTGCATTCTTCTCTTAGCTGCTTTATTTTTTGTGAAACGTCAGGTAAGCCTACAAGATGGAGCGTCACACACGATAAGAAGGGAGCTGAAGTTTGCCGTTGGTTACGGGCAGCACTTGACCAGAGCACAGAAACAAGAAGGGCTGTTTCTTACACAATATAATCAGCGTGCGTCAACATCGAAGGGGCTTCTTCGTCACCACCAGCTGTTTCTATAGTAACATACTGTGTCAAGTATACTAGAGTCCGGCGGGGGATTCAGTATCGACGGACCGTAACAGCAAGGTACGGTTTTTGATCGTCAAGTCTGAGGCACAATAACCCGAAATGCAGTTCAGTAACGACTACAAATACTGCATACACAAAACTGCACTTGTTTCACTGCTGTCATCCCTTTAATGCATAATGTTTTTTATTGAAGGGCCTCGCAGCAGAAGCTACGGAAGCACCGCAGCCTGCAGGCTTATTGTGCAATCCTGAAGAAGATGATGAAGATGATGAGTTTTTTTTTTCGTGTAATGGAACACCGGTGGAATGAAAGTGACAGGGGGTAACCCGAAGTACTCGGAGAAAAACCTGTCCCAATGCCACTTTGTCCACCACAAATCCCACATGGACCGACCCGGGACTCCGCGGTGAGAGGCCGGCGACCAACCGCCTGAGTCATGGCGCGGCCATTTAATGCATCATGAATACAGGCTGTATCTGAAATGCCTGGACAAACTTCAAGAGCGAGTTCATCGATTAAAACAAAGAAAAGTTCATACAAAACACAACGTCCAGAAATGAGTGGCTTTTGAGTTGAGCTTACAGATTACATTCAACAACAAATACCTTAACTATACTTACACCTTTACAGCACATGTGCCCAGTTTCTATTGCCTATCACGCCACAATTCACAACAAATGCTCAAAATGTCCTGCACCTGAACCAGTGCACGCATGGACACGTCTGATCACGGATTATAGCCCCCTTTCAAAGGTCCCGGGGCGGTTGAGAATGTTTTGACAGACGTCAAAATGCGTTGGTGAAGTGACTCTTCACTTTCAATTGCAGCACAACACACTAGGGCTTTAAGTCTCCCTACAGATAAAAATCTGAAGGGTTGAGGTCAGCACGTCCTTGGGTTGCTGGTGTTTGCGGACATGTATTGATATGAACTTTTTCCTTGTTTTGGTGTGGGGTATTTACTCTTGAAGTTTTTCCAGGCATTTCAGATACAGCCCGTATAGTTGTCCATGTATGCATGTGTGTGTAAGTATGTATGTATTGTACGCAAAGGCCGTTTCTCACGGTAGGTGATGAAGGCCCACAGAGCATGATGGTGCTTATAAACGTAATGTAAGTGAATTTTATTTGACTCCAGGCTCTTCGAAAGTGATGTAAGATTGTCTTCTTTATAAGCACATCGTAGAGGTTAGTTTGACCTGTTACTAGCTTCGCTCTGATCGTGCCACAAAAGCTTGCAGAATGTTACTGTCAGGGAAAATAGCGCTTTTTGTTTTAGAGCCACTTGAATAGTTCGGCAACAGCGACAGTTTAATAATGCGGGTCATTTAGTGTCCCGAAAGCTTACTCACAGAATTGGGCCTAATGGCGCTGGAAAGGATAGTTATTCCCTCAGGGTGCAATATTTGCGTATATGTAATACACTATATAATAATTATAAGAAGTGATCAAAGTAATAATGGAATGCACGCACTAGCTTTACGAGACATAAGAATCTGCAGCGAAATATTTGCTGCTTGAGATGACTTAAAACTTCAGAATTCTTCAACACGTTCTACACATTTCAGCATAGAACAAGGTCTGTAAAAATGAAATATATGCAGAAACTTCTTCAGCTCCAACATTACCCGTTGAAGCTCAACGGGCTTCATAATAGGTCACAGCAGTGATCTGATTACTGACGATTGTACATGTACAGCAGTCCTAGGCAGTCACGGTCAGGACAGAAGACAAGCTACAGGCTTCTTCTAATACTGCCTAGCCATTTAGTTTCATTTGACGTCGCGTTCTTATTCAGTAACACTTCAACGTGGAAACGATGGCTGTGTTTGAATACAACACACTTGAACGTACATCAACAGCAGATGACGTGTGGAGCGGCACTTGGACGTACATCAACAGCAGATGACGTGTGGAGCGGCACTTGAACGTACATCAACAGCAGATGACGTGTGGAGCGACGTTTGGAGCGGCACTTGGACCGCAAGACCACGTTTGTTGCGACAAGAGCCATAATCTTAGAATTATAAGTACAAACATTTAATCCTGAACAATATTCTAATTTCGGTTTACCTTTTTAAGTTAATACTGTAATGAAAGTCACGGATATTGATGTCAAAATATTATGAAAAGTTTTATCGTTTCATTCTTTAATTAGCAATCAGTCTTAAATCGACAGGACAATAAATGAGGAAGACAAAACAGTCACAAATTTATTCTTAACAGTATGAAAACAATGATTTGAGGTTTCCACCGAGTGACTGTTCAGGTGCCTTGTCTTCCGAGTCGTCGCGATGTGTGTTTGGGTATTTACTTTCCGACGTTTCGAAGGACGTTTCGTCTGAATATAAGGCGGCACGCCTTATCTTCAGACTTACGAGTCGGTAAGCAGTTACCCAACACCAAGTGCAACAATCCAGAACACCTGGTTCCTCAATACCAGAACAGGTGTGCAACTGACGTCTTTCAGCTCCGTGTCGTTTCCAGGACGCAGTAAGGGAAGGCCCCGCATGACTGCGGTACGGACAAGCCGTATCTTCTCTCTCACTTCCCTCTCTTTCTCGCTTGTGGCCCAAGCGACGATGAAGTATGGCTGTATTATTCCCGCATTACTCAGTTACATGGACGCTGCGCATAAAACATCACACTGACGATTCAAGCAGCGAGTTGTGGTGGCGAACTGTCGGCATCGCTAGCCTTTCAGCAAATGCGCTACACAAATGGCACATAACACTAAGTAATAATGTTTGGAAAAAAAAGGTTTACATGTGTTATCTTTTATAATATTGAAAGGAAATCTATTTTATTTCAGCGGTATGGCGGCGCAATACTTGCCTTACGGGAGAATTTGCCGCTGCATAATAGAGTGCTATATGTGACTGTGTGTCGCTCCAGAGGCCTGTAAAAATGGCTCATTTGTTACACAAATGTTTTTGGCACTGTCCATTGTCTCAAGTGTATCTGCATACGGACATTGATATCCATAATATAACATCGGCGTCAGTGATTTTGCCATATGTTGCTACACAGATGTAAGGTGGTTATTTTATCTGACAAGTACTGGTTGTCACTTCCTGTCCGCTCGTTCATAGTACTTACACTCACAGACAGCCTACACTAGCGGAGGAACAGAGGCGGGAAGTCACAAACGATGGCAGTTTGACAGAATAAACACCCTGTGTTTCGTTTGCTGGGATACTATCGGCATTCAACTGTGATGTCGAAAGTATCGTTTTATGGAGCAATAATCCAAATATGATTACACAAAATGTAAGGTCAATTCAGTTGCTAAAAATAGCGCAAACTGAGGCCATGTTGCACAGCACCCGACGCACATCTTCCCTTTCCCCTCTGACGGCACGCGCGTCACATTGGCAAAAGGTTGTTGGCATTTTCGGCGTACTAAGAGTAATTACTTTAATTAACAAAATGGGCTCTCAAGGTGCAGTATGTGTATATGGCTAGGAAGGGAAGTTAGAGGGTGGAGGGGTGGTTTAGGAGATGTGTGTGCCGAGAGGGGTCGGGGAGGAGAGGTGAGGTGTGAGTAAGACTGGTGAATGCGAGGAGTTAAGGAAACAGGGCCTGAGCACTGTCTGGTAGGAGCGAAGTTCGCTTTCGCAGGTTCCGGTTTTGTCGTTACACAGAGCGCCAAGTACCCGAAGCCTCAGCACGTTAAACGATACGTTTTACGATATTTAATACAAAGCGCAACGCATCAAGGTTATTAAATGATTTTCCCAGGAAGCTACGTAAGTTTAAAATATCTCCATACACAATTTATCAATAAAAGATTTATTCTTTCCAAACAAGTCGCTCTAGGTAGGGCGTTAGAAAGCAACAAACAGCCAACAGTGCCTGCCGACATTTGTGACTTACTTACTGGACTCCCAAAGGTCGAATTCTGCGCACGTAAGCAGTAAGTGTCATTACCAACCACACGATTACACGGACGATTACAACAATATTGCCCTTCTGTTCTCCAACGTGTTTTCTACATTATCCAATGACTAAGTTTACTTTTAATTTTGAATGGAATGCGGCTACGAAATGTGCAAAAATCTTAAGTAGTGCAATTGCGCAGAAGTGCACAGACAGTAGGATAATACTGCGCAATTTGAAGTGTAATTCTGCGCACTTATATCAGCCTTTACTTTTTCCCCAAGTAATGAGTCATTTCAAATTAAGTTACGGGGATGGAAGGCGCCTGTAGGCCTGTAGGCCTGTACGCCCCATCATCCGTGCTGTTAAAATAAGAAAAAAAACATTAATTAACAATAACGACTGGAGATGAAAGACTGGATTTGGACTCACGCTATGTTATTATATGTTATTCAGGTATACAAAATACAAAATCGATTTCTGCAGAAAGTTTTACACGCTTGTGACTTGAATTACTTCTTTTGGCATTTCTCTTGCTTGAAGCATAAATCACTGGTATAATTCTTTGGACAATCCCAACGTCTACATTGCAAGTCGGTCCTGTACACACGTGTACCACAATTTTCCACAGACTGAACACGTGTCCGTACGACAGGTAACAGCGCCATCCAGCTCGTTGTCAACCCACAGTTCCGTATCATCATATTTATCCAGATTCCTCAGTCTCTAACTACTATCTTCCTACAGCAAGTCCTCATTTCGTCTTTCTTCTCTAGGCACCTTCTCTTGTTTATGGGTCTGCTTAATATCTTCTGCCTGTCTATTAATGTCTGCTTAATGTCTTCTGCCTGTCTATTAATGTCTGCTTAATGTCTTCTGCCTGTCTATCGGTCTGCTTAATGTCTTCTGCCTGTCTATTAATGTCTGCTTAATGTCTTCTGCCTGTCTATCGGTCTGCTTAATGTCTTCTGCCTGTCTATTAATGTCTGCTTAATGTCTTCTGCCTGTCTATTAATGTCTGCTTAATGTCTTCTGCCTGTCTATCGGTCTGCTTAATGTCTTCTGCCTGTCTACATTTTGCTTTTCATCCGAACGCTGAAGTCTCTATTCACTGGCGTTGCTGTTCAAATTATCAGAATGCTGTTTCCTCACAGTTGATGCAGATATGTGCCTATAGGCCCATATCGACAGCAGCGTGAGATGGTGCCAGTGGAAGGTCTGTCACACTCAAAGTTCTGGCAGAACCAGGCTGTGGTTCACATGGCACCACATTTTGTGTATTGACTTGCGTTGTCACAGAATACGTTGTATGACTGCCTCCTTCAGATTTCTTGTATCATTTTCTCTGTCTCCTCATTCGTCTCAAACTCAATTTATGCGAACATTTGTGGATTCAGAGGGCCAACAACTGCAGCTCTGAAGCCGTTGCAACGACCTACAGATAAGCTTTGTTGAACACTTCAGCCAGCTCGTGCCCACTTCTGTCCAAGTACAGGCCACACTCCATGCTGAAAGCACCTTTAACAGGTCTGTACAACGTAAGTGTCCAAGTACAGGCCACACTCCATGCTGAAAGCACCTTTCACAGGTCTGTACAACGTAAGTGTCCAAGTACAGGCCACACTCCATGCTGAAAGCACCTTTAACAGGTCTGTACAACGTAAGTGTCCAAGTACAGGCCACACACCATGCTGAAAGCACCTTTCACAGGTCTGTACAACGTAAGTGTCCAAGTACAGGCCACACACCATGCTGAAAGCACCTTTCACAGGTCTGTACAACGTAAGTGTCCAAGTACAGGCCACACTCCATGCTGAAAGCACCTTTCACAGGTCTGTACAACGTAAGTGTCCAAGTACAAGCCACACTCCATGCTGAAAGCACCTTTCACAGGTCTGTACAACGTAAGTGTCCAAGTACAGGCCACACTCCATGCTGAAAGCACCTTTCACAGGTCTGTACAACGTAAGTGTCCAAGTACAGGCCACACACCATGCTGAAAGCACCTTTCACAGGTCTGTACAACGTAAGTGTCCAAGTACAGGCCACACTCCATGCTGAAAGCACCTTTCACAGGTCTATACAACGTAAGTGTCCAAGTACAGGCCACACTCCATGCTGAAAGCACCTTTCACAGGTCTGTACAACGTAAGTGTCCAAGTACAGGCCACACTCCATGCTGAAAGCACCTTTCACAGGTCTATACAACGTAAGTGTCCAAGTACAGGCCACACTCCATGCTGAAAGCACCTTTCACAGGTCTGTACAACGTAAGTGTCCAAGTACAGGCCACACTCCATGCTGAAAGCACCTTTCACAGGTCTATACAACGTAAGTGTCCAAGTACAGGCCACACTCCATGCTGAAAGCACCTTTCACAGGTCTGTACAACGTAAGTGTCCAAGTACAGGCCACACTCCATGCTGAAAGCACCTTTCACAGGTCTATACAACGTAAGTGTCCAAGTACAGGCCACACTCCATGCTGAAAGCACCTTTCACAGGTCTATACAACGTAAGTGTCCAAGTACAGGCCACACTCCATGCTGAAAGCACCTTTCACAGGTCTGTACAACGTAAGTGTCCAAGTACAGGCCACACTCCATGCTGAAAGCACCTTTCACAGGTCTATACAACGTAAGTGTCCAAGTACAGGCCACATCCATGCTGAAAGCACCTTTCACAGGTCTGTACAACGTAAGTGTCCAAGTACAGGCCACACTCCATGCTGAAAGCACCTTTCACAGGTCTATACAACGTAAGTGTCCAAGTACAGGCCACACTCCATGCTGAAAGCACCTTTCACAGGTCTATACAACGTAAGTGTCCAAGTACAGGCCACACTCCATGCTGAAAGCACCTTTCACAGGTCTATACAACGTAAGTGTCCAAGTACAGGCCACACTCCATGCTGAAAGCACCTTTCACAGGTCTATACAACGTAAGTGTCCAAGTACAGGCCCCACTCCATGCTGAAAGCACCTTTCACAGGTCTATACAACGTAAGTGTCCAAGTACAGGCCACACTCCATGCTGAAAGCACCTTTCACAGGTCTATACAACGTAAGTGTCCAAGTACAGGCCACACTCCATGCTGAAAGCACCTTTCACAGGTCTATACAACGTAAGTGTCCAAGTACAGGCCACACTCCATGCTGAAAGCACCTTTCACAGGTCTATACAACGTAAGTGTCCAAGTACAGGCCACACTCCATGCTGAAAGCACCTTTCACAGGTCTGTACAACGTAAGTGTCCAAGTACAGGCCACACTCCATGCTGAAAGCACCTTTCACAGGTCTATACAACGTAAGTGTCCAAGTACAGGCCACACTCCATGCTGAAAGCCCTTTCACAGGTCTATACAACGTAAGTGTCCAAGTACAGGCCACACTCCATGCTGAAAGCACCTTTCACAGGTCTATACAACGTAAGTGTCCAAGTACAGGCCACACTCCATGCTGAAAGCACCTTTCACAGGTCTATACAACGTAAGTGTCCAAGTACAGGCCACACTCCATGCTGAAAGCACCTTTCACAGGTCTATACAACGTAAGTGTCCAAGTACAGGCCACACTCCATGCTGAAGCACAAGCTACCTATTCAACAGCCCCCCCTGGCCTTAGGTTACAACGTAAGTGTCAAGTACAGCCACTCCATGCTGAAAGCACCTTTCACAGGTCTATACAACGTAAGTGTCCAAGTACAGGCCACACTCCATGCTGAAAGCACCTTTCACAGGTCTGTACAACGTAAGTGTCCAAGTACAGGCCACACTCCATGCTGAAAGCACCTTTCACAGGTCTATACAACGTAAGTGTCCAAGTACAGGCCACACTCCATGCTGAAAGCACCTTTCACAGGTCTATACAACGTAAGTGTCCAAGTACAGGCCACACTCCATGCTGAAAGCACCTTTCACAGGTCTATACAACGTAAGTGTCCAAGTACAGGCCACACTCCATGCTGAAAGCACCTTTCACAGGTCTATACAACGTAAGTGTCCAAGTACAGGCCACACTCCATGCTGAAAGCACCTTTCACAGGTCTTACAACGTAAGTGTCCAAGTACAGGCCACACTCCATGCTGAAAGCACCTTTCACAGGTCTATACAACGTAAGTGTCCAAGTACAGGCCACACTCCATGCTGAAAGCACCTTTCACAGGTCTATACAACGTAAGTGTCCAAGTACAGGCCACACTCCATGCTGAAAGCACCTTTCACAGGTCTGTACAACGTAATGTCGTACGGCCACACTCCTGTGAAGCCTTCAAGTTCTAGGTCAGCCACACTCCATGCTGAAAGCACCTTTCACAGGTCTTACAACGTAAGTGTCCAAGTACAGGCCACACTCCATGCTGAAAGCACCTTTCACAGGTCTGTACAACGTAAGTGTCCAAGTACAGGCCACACTCCATGCTGAAAGCACCTTTCACAGGTCTATACAACGTAAGTGTCCAAGTACAGGCCACACTCCATGCTGAAAGCACCTTTCACAGGTCTATACAACGTAAGTGTCCAAGTACAGGCCACACTCCATGCTGAAAGCACCTTTCACAGGTCTATACAACGTAAGTGTCCAAGTACAGGCCACACTCCATGCTGAAAGCACCTTTCACAGGTCTATACAACGTAAGTGTCCAAGTACAGGCCACACTCCATGCTGAAAGCACCTTTCACAGGTCTATACAACGTAAGTGTCCAAGTACAGGCCACACTCCATGCTGAAAGCACCTTTCACAGGTCTATACAACGTAAGTGTCCAAGTACAGGCCACACTCCATGCTGAAAGCACCTTTCACAGGTCTATACAACGTAAGTGTCCAAGTACAGGCCACACTCCATGCTGAAAGCACCTTTCACAGGTCTAGTACAACGTAAGTGTCCAAGTACAGGCCACACTCCATGCTGAAAGCACCTTTCACAGGTCTGTACAACGTAAGATAAAGTGGCGATAAACGATGAGAGGTGTAAAGTGCAATGGAGGCCACAATCATTCCATTATCCTTGCAGTAATTACAGATTCGGAGGGAAATGTGACTTGCATGATTGTCAAGTGTAAGAAGAACTGTTTAGTCGTTAGGTAGTTTGACAGTTCTTAAAATGCCGAAACCCTTGTTTTGGAGCAAGAATACGTAGCTCCTTCAGGACTGCCCTTTCCAAACTGCGGAGATATCCGTCACCTGAGACAGACTAACATAGTGCAATCAAATTACCACAGTCATCTACTGCACACAACTGTTACATAATACACCACAGTCATTACCACAGCATCACGCACAACTGTTACATTACCACAGTCATCTACTGCACACAACTGTTACATTCGTCCCCCGTTCCCAAGAAACAGCTGCACCAACCTGCTCTTCGCCTTTCGGCCCTAACATTTTAGCACGTTTCTAAACAGTAGGTATTCACGTTTCATCTACATCAAAAATTTTATTTTCAACGAGCTTGTGTTTCTCCACAACCAACACCAGATTTTCGAAGTATTTCTTCACAGCATCGTGACTGAAGGAACTGATTCTGTTGATGCTAATAACTTATGGCTTTCTTAGGCCTAACCTAGGATTCCTTTTGAGAAACAAAGTCAACCAATCTTTGCTTGCTTGTTTTGAATATATGTTGAAATATGCTTAATACTCTTAGCCTCTGCAAAACAATATGCATTATAATGTGGGGTAACTGCTCTGCGCAGTATTGCCCCAAACGGCTTCAATCTCATCGTAACGACAAATTCAGACGCTGTGTCTGGTCAAGCTCCAAACAAGCTCCAGCTTACAAAGGATTGCAGGTGAATTGTCATAACATAAATTGCAGAAATTGTGCCCTTACCTTCAACTGTTTAAAGCGTCAACTTAATACGAGAACGGACGAATATATCTACGGTACGGAAAGGCGCCCAAACGTATGGTGTCGTTTATCACTTCTGCCGGAAGGTTTCAGCACATGTCAAATGTTTATGCCACCTACCGGTTTGAAAATAAACTAATGCCCAGAATTACCCTCCTCTTCCCTACTGATAACGAACTGAACACAAGCGACAGAATTATAATTACCGTAGTACAATTTAACAGCATTCCCAGGCGTAAACTAATGCATGGTACAGTACTTCTTGAAGAGCCGGTAAGCAGTTCCGCTGCTGATATAAATCCGAATATATATAACGGTGACAAAATTCACCATCTGAAACCTGCCTTGGATCCAGCCTTTTTTTTTTGGGGGGGGGGGGGGGGGAGTACAGAAATCTCTGTGCACGCCATATAGGTACACACAGGGTGCAGAGTTACTGCCCCAGTCATTCTCAACACGGACAATAGATGGAGGTAAGTGGTCAGCTTCACGCCCCGGCCACTTTAGCCCTGCGAAAGACCCCCGGTAACCACTGAGTAGAGGCTGAATGAGTCCCACAGCCAAATCTACGTTTTGGAGAAGAGAAAAGCTTCTACCCTGTCGGGAGTCGAACCCAGGATTCGCCCAATTATATCCCGGAACAGCATTTACCGACCGGTCCTTATAACCAGACTGTGAGTGCTTACTGTGACGTAGCAACTGGATTGTTGTACACCACTTAGAGGAGTGCCGGTCTTGAAAGGTTTAAGCAAGTAACAACTATTAGTTTTATCGGTAAAAATATTTTCACTTTGCGTTATGGGGCAGATTTATTGTGACACTTTGACACTGCGCGTTCTTACAGCTACCTGCCACATATTTCGTTGCATTACTTCCTTCTGACACAAGGACGTGACGTACGTTCTACATTCCAACACAACAGGCACAAGTTGTGTTGCCCAGAAGTCTTCCCTTTGCAACCTGAAGGCCGTCACGTGTTTCTTTCATCGTGTCGTTATATCGCCCGCTTGAATTCCCTTTTTTGAGAAAACGGGCTGACGACTTGCCGGCTGTCGTGATGCCAGCAAATGGCTGCCTGTACAGCGTCTTGCTGCTTTACTGCTACGGCGTCACTCCTAATGGATTAGATTCTGTTCAGCCTCCTGCGAGAGATTGCTGCCGTTCGAGCAGGTAGTCTATACACACGGCTTATGTTGTACAAAAGAGACGTTACCCCGCCCTTTCTCCTCCTAAGTACATATCCATAGACAACATTTTGTATCAACTGCTCTGAGAAAATCTCACTTCAATTACTGTAGATTGCTAAGCGAAATTTCTGGCCACAAAGGGTTGAATGAAAGCAAAATTCTGATTTCGTATTAAAAGAGTTCGTTTTTTAGGTCCAAATGTTCCAAATTACTCCAACATGATAGCAAACCTTTAAAAGTGGAAAACCGTGAAATTCAAATATGCCCGAAGCTTTCCGTTCAGTACGATTTTCGCGCTCTAAGGAACGAACTTTCAATAATGAGCTCTGTTATAAGCTAACACACGTTAGATACTCATATGGCACTTCGCACATATCTGCCTCTACTGCACAGAATAATTACATTTCAATTCTAAATCGTTCCACGTATTTCGGGGAACTGACTAAAAAATATTAATGCAATTAGGCCCGTGGTTGGTAATGAAGCATACCATTTTTGGTATAAACATCAGACATGTTTCACTAAACATAGTTACCAAACGACCCGAAAAAGGACACTGTGTTTTCGAAAAAACGACTATACTGACTGCTGTACCCACAGTGTTTATCCCCATTGCTACTTAGACGCTGCTGTCTTATAACCAATCAAAACAGCCGCAATGTTACACAGCACAAGTCTTCTTTCTCCTTTTCCACTCATAAGCAGCTCTTCACTGTGCAAAGCAGAGACACAGTTACGTCACGTAATTAGCTCACACGTGACACGTGGTCCATAACATTATTGAAAGCGCGAAGATCTGTACTTGTTCCTCTGACTGCGCAAACTGACCGACGGCACAGATCAACAACACACTGCGAGCAGCCGACGCAGTTTGCTGTCATCTAAGTTTCTGTCACTTTCCTTCAGTGTTTATAGAAGAACACACTGTTGGAGTGCCTGAAATGGAGCTCGATCAACGATTCCAAAATCGTTACTGAGTCACCATCCATGATTATGACGTCAACCAACTCAAGCACTGAATAAAATACATTCGTCAGCTGTTACAAGAAAACCCCAACATGTTTCAGCACCGAGGTGCCAGCATCAGGGGGCCGCTCAACACAAAGCAATGCAGATCCAACACAACAGTCCAGTTACTGCAGCACAACACTGCAGCAATCAGCGCAGTGTTCCGTACCTCCATCAGAAACTATCAGATCTGAGAAGCGTATCAGCACTTTTTGGGAAGTTCATTTAAACATTTCCACATTCAAAGCATCATTTCCAGGAGTCTTCTTATTTTGTGAGCTTCTGAACGCAGTCACGACATCTACTTACTGCTTACTTCGTAATCACTTAATGCTGAATTTTGTGACAGAACAGACAGACAGGCACACTGTTTATACCATTGACCGAATGAAGAATCCTTTCAAGAGGAACATGTAGCACGCATGAAACAGGTGGTACCTGCATGTAACAGTTTTACCAGAAACCCGAAAGGATGATGAACTATTTGCGAGACCTAAACATAGATGGGAGAATTTACATAACAAACAATAAACCTTCAAATCCCAGTGGTAACCATACTTACCACCAGCTGTAACATTTCACCGATTATTTTCTAAAAACCTGTAACAGGTTGGTCTCCGTACAGGATACGGAGTGTGCTGTCTGTCTGTCTGTCTGTGTATCCGGAACGTGCACACTGTTCTGTGTTACTTCGTACTTAGATACATACATGTCAGTCTTCAAAGGCTTAAATAAATCGGGTAATTAATGATTGGAATGAAGTGGCTCAAAAGCATCCAAAGTCGGATCCTTCTAAGTAGGCAATAAATCGCACGTTCATAACGGAGGGTCACTGCATGCTGATGACTTCACTTCAGTGGAGTATGTCCTTCATGCTGATGTACGTCACTTCAGTGCTGATGTACTGTCACTTCAGTGCTGATGTGCTGTCACTTCAGTGCTGATGTACTGTCACTTCAGTGCTGATGTACTGTCACTTCAGTGCTGATGTACTGTCACTTCAGTGCTGATGTGCTGTCACTTCAGTGCTGATGTACTGTCACTTCATGCTGATGTGCTGATGTGCTGTGTCACTTCAGTGCTGATGTACTGTCACTTCAGTGCTGATGTCTGTCACTTCAGTGCTGATGTACTGTCACTTCAGTGCTGATGTACTGTCACTTCAGTGCTGATGCTGTCACTCAGTGCTGATGTACTGTCACTGCAGTGCTGATGTGCTGTCACTTCATCTGATGTCTGACTTGTGCTGTGACTGTCATGTGCTGATGTACTGTCACTTCAGCGCTGATGTTCTGTCACTTCAGTGCTGATGTACTGTCACTTCAGTGCTGATGTACTGTCACTTCAGTGCTGATGTGCTGTCACTTCAGTCTGATGTACTGTCACTTCAGTGCTGATGTGCTGTCACTTCAGTGCTGATGTGCTGTCACTTCAGTGCTGATGTACTGTCACTTCAGTGCTGATGTGCTGTCACTTCAGTGCTGATGTGACTGTCACTTCAGTGCTGATGTACTGTCACTTCAGTGCTGATGTGCTGTCACTTCAGTGCTGATGTACTGTCACTTCAGTGCTGATGTGCTGTCATCTGTCATACTGTCATCGTGTGATGTACTGTCACTTCAGTGCTGATGTACTGTCACTTCAGCGCTGATGTACTGTCACTCATGCTGATGTGCTGTCACTGCAGTGCTGATGTACTGTCACTTCAGTGCTGATGTCTGTCACTTCAGTGCTGATGTCTGTCACTTCAGTGCTGATGTACTGTCACTTCAGTGCTGATGTACTGTCACTTCAGTGTTGATGTACTGTCACTTCAGTGTTGATGTACTGTCACTTCAGTGCTGATGTACTGTCACTCAGTGCTGATGTACTGTCACTGCAGTGCTGATGTACTGTCACTGCAGTGCTGATGTACTGTCACTGCAGGCTGATACCTACATTACAAGACTGACACTGCTAGTTGATTACACAGTTGCTAGAACTGCCGTGTGGCTTATCAGTCGCTTTAACGAGTACAGATCTTGTCACAATCACACGACGGTCTGTGCTGTACTACGCTGCAAACTGAGCATCCGACACGTGTCTAACAACTGCTGGACATATATATCGAAGGAATGCCTGCTAACATTCGCTCCACAATCTTCTTATTCGCTATCTGAGAATGTAAAGACTAAAGTACAGAAAACTATGATTTTGCCTCTTGCTTTATACGGGTGTGAAACTTGGTTTCTCATATTAAGGGAAGAACACTCGCTCAAGGATAACATTAGACGTCTTCATCTTCCATGCAACTGGCAATATACAGACAAGAAGTTATTCCCACTATTGAACTAAATTGGAATAACTTCTTATCTGCAGAGGCTGAAGGTGCTCGAGGATACGGCGAGAGGCAAATGTTTGGGCCTGAGACAGGAAGTAGTTCAGACTGGAGAAACGTACATAATGAGGAGCTTATGACTTCTAATACTGAACTCGTACCATATCAACCAGGATGTGATGGGCAGGGAAAGTGGCACGTAATGTGGTGATGACAAATGCCTACAGGATTTTGGTGGGGAAATCTGACGGAAAAGACCACTGCAAGACCTAGGCGTAGATGGGAGGACAACACTGAAATGGATAAGATGGGACAGCTTAGACTGGATTTATCTGGCTCGGCATTGGGCTAAGTGGTGGGCTCTTGTGCACACGGCAATGAACCTTGTGGTTCCATAAAGAGTTGGAAATTTCTTAACTAGCTGAGGAACTGTCAGCTTTTCAAGAAGGATTCTGCTCCACGAAGTTATTTTGAGTTCTCAGACTGCTTGGCCCTTACTATCCTTGCTGCTGTAGCCTGCATACGGAATTCTTAGAGGCTGAAGATAGTCATTAATATAACGAACAGTCTAAGAGGCCGTGGCGTGACTGAGGTACCAGAAGAGACTGAAGAGAACTGCGAAATACTCAGTCAGGGTACTCGGTGCCCTGACACAACTGGAACCCGGTACCTCCCTGACATGTCAGAACCCGGTACCTCCCTGACATGTCAGAACTCGGTACCTCCCTGACATGTCAGAACCCGGTACCTCCCTGACATGTCAGAACCCGGTACCTCCCTGACATGTCAGAACCCGGTACCTCCCTGACATGTCAGAACCCGGTACCTCCCTGACATGTCAGAACCCGGTACCTCCCTGACATGTCAGAACCCGGTACCTCCCTGACATGTCAGAACCCGGTACCTCCCTGACATGTCAGAACCCGGTACCTCCCTGACATGTCAGAACCCGGTACCTCCCTGACATGTCAGAACCCGGTACATCCCTGACATGTCAGAACCCGGTACCTCCCTGACATGTCAGAACCCGGTACCTCCCTGATATGTCAGAACCCGGTACCTCCCTGAAATGTCACAGCCCGCAAAGGCTTGATTCGTCTTGCTCGATAGTCCCGACACAATGTTGACCAACCCTCAGGGACTAAGATGGGGCACAGTTAACAACTCAGTTTGTTCCTCAAACTCGGAGTGAATACCCGCCTTCGACACTAACCCTGGATTCAAAGCGGTCCCACTTTGTGGACCCTACACTACAGAATGCTACTTACCCATCGTCCTTCGTAGGGACTTTTTCAAGCTGAGGCGGAGGGTGTTGAGGAGGAGGCATGCTGTAGCATGGTCCAGGTGAGTATCCACTGGACGCGGGGGCAGGGTAGCTGGTAGGTATCGCTCCAGGGTAGCCTGCACTGCCACCCCCACATGAATACGCTGCCGTCGGATATGGAGTGTAGCTGTTGGCTGGGTACTCGGCTTGGACACCCGCCATGACATACCCTGGGTGTGGGCTCATAGGCGCATAGCCTGAAACAGGCATACAGATGGGGTCTGCTGTCATTATAGCGTGTTCTTACTAAAGGATTCGCCATGGTAAGGTTACGTAATGAGATAAATTTGGTACAATCTGTACAGTGGTTGTACTGCACTTGTATTGTAGTGCCTTTACTACACACGCAGTTTTACAGTCGTATTGTAGTGCCTTTACTACACACGCAGTTTTACAGTCGTATTGTGTGCCTTTACTACACACGCAGTTTTACAGTCGTATTGTAGTGCCTTTACTACACACGCAGTTTTACAGTCGTATTGTAGTGCCTTTACTACACACGCAGTTTTACAGTCCAAGTCCTGTTTCCTTGTTAGCGTTGCACAATTTCTAACTCTTATCATTTTGCCCACTAAGCACTAACATGACAGCCATTAAAGTTCCCGTGTAAATTCCGGACTGCAGCTCACAGCGCTACAAAATGCGCACTGCAGTAACTTAACCTTGCACAGGCAGATACGTGGGCCATCGTGCTTACCTGACCTAGTTAAGGTGGCGATAATAACGCCTTCTGGCAACAGAGTTCTAAAGGCAATGTCAACTGTCAACCATTTAAAATTGAAAACCATTCGGTATCCTGACAGAGCAGCAACTGTCAGATTACCAAAAATAAATATACCTTTTATATAAAAGGTCAGTTCGTACATCACAGAGAAAAAAGTGTGCTTCCATCAGACAGACCAATCGGTGATCGATGTGTAGGCAAATAGTGGTTGCTGCTTTAAAATCCGTAGGGCACAGATAAGGGCACGGGGTGGGGAAAATGCACAGATGTCAATCCTAAAACTGATGACAAAGCATACAATCCACTGGGTTTTAAAGGGCTAATAACAATATAAAGGTCAAAGTTAAAGGTACAGTTCACCCTATAACCTGCCATGCAGGCCCACATGGGAGTGGGTGGTTAACGCCACGCCCGGGCGCTTACCCCCCGGAAAAGAGACCGGTACCCATTGTACAAGAGGCTGGATGAGCCCAGGACCGGTCTGGACGGGTGCGGAAAATCTCGCCCCCACCAGGATTCGAACCCCGGACCGTCCAGTCCGTAGCGAATTCTCTATACCGACAACGATAAAAGTAAATGTCCTTCATAAACGCATTATTATTATTATTTATTATTATTTGTTATGACCTTATACAGGGTTTTACAATTATATACCTGAAACAATTCATGTTTATAGGCTGTATAATGCTGCAGCTATTCTCTAGTTGCAATTTATACTACATGTAATGTTACTTCCCACGCTCAATGTTCTGTACTTTACACCAGTACTTCCCGCAGTACGTGTGCAGTGCCAGTGTGGCTGTTGTCTGTAGTTCCATCATGTCGTGCTTACCGGTACGTTGCTCACGTATTTGTTTAATTCTTTTGACATGGTTGAAGTTGCCCCTATTGTTTGTGGTATCACTTTTGTTTTTACATTCCACATGAGCTACATTTCTATGGTAAGAACTTTACTTTATGTTTTAAAATCTTGAGTTTCTATTATTATTATTATTATTATTATTATTATTATTAGTTGTGATTTTCGAGGCGAATTCTGATGGAAATATTTCGAAGTGTAATGTCTTAACGGCTCGCTCAGACATCCGAGCGGTCCAGTTATCACAACGCTCGCCATTAAATAGCGCTATTGCCAATTCATTCAAAAAGACTGTCGTGTTCATTTGAGCGAATATGATTTTTCTGCTGCCCATTCAAACAAACGCTTTGTGTGCTGCAGCGGGCCGCCTCGCCACACGACCCACATGTTCCACGCTCGCTTTCAATAACTGCTCCCCCAGGTACCATTCAGAACAATGCCTGCCTGTCATACACGCTTTGTCCAGCCTCCAAAATATTGATTAGGCTTATAAACAATGAGTAGCATTTTAAAACGTGCCTGTTAGTATATGCGTGTGCGTGTGCGTGTGCGTGTGGTCGTGGTGATTTCTGAGTTGCATTATTATTTTTTTTTATTTTATTTCCCATTCGTCAGTGGTGAAGAGGAGTGCGTGAGTGCGTGAGTTTCGAGGGACGGTGGGTGAGGGCCGTAGAAATGAATGTGTTCCTGTCCTGGGGGTATTGTCGGTGTGCCTACAGTCCTGGGGGTATTGTCGGTGTGCCTACAGTCCTACACAGTCGAAGCATATTCCCATGATGCCTAACAACACATGTACAGTTCGACCATATAAAATATACACATTTTATACATATCATCGCACTGAATTTGTTAGTGTCACACGAGCCTTTAGACGTGCATTCTGTCCGTAAGGGGTGTACATAACGTGGCTGGGACATATATTTCATTCGGTTCACACTTACGGCCTGCTCCGTGCGTTACACGCATTCACACACATACGCAGCAGGTCACTATTGCATTATCTTCATAAACTGCAGACCTACTGATTGACCGTCTACACCAGCGGTCTTAAAATTCTTAATATCCGTGGAACCCTCGTGACTACACCCGAATTTTCGCGCAACCCCTGTAAAGTGAAGTGTACATTTTGGGTGAAAACATGAATTATAGCTTTTTAAAACATAAATTCTCGTACAAAGGAATAAAATATTTCCACACATTTATGAGAAACAAAATTTCGTTATTGGCGATTCACAATGCAAACAAACACAGAGCCGACTGTGCATAAAGACGGAGGAAAAATTAGAAAATTCAATTGAAAATTACCAAAACTATATTCAGAAATTTCACAACAAAGGAAGGGTGCCCACGGACCTTCAGGGTTCCGAGAGATACACACAATACCATGACCTACAGCAAGGTCTCAGTCTTCAAGATTTTCCGCAAATTAAATTAATGAACATTAAGACCAGCGGTCCTGTAGAGCGCCGCCATGTTTGTCTGGCGTCAATGTGGCGTTCAGAGTTTAGCGCAAACACAAATGTCTGAACATTCGTGCGAAAATTAAGGACGAGCAGCATACTTTGCCTTTAGCGGCAACTCTCTTAACAACAGTTCCTCTTCTGCTTACGATATTTTTAATCCTGACGACGCACTTACGCACTTACACACTTACACACCCTAAAAACTGTCTTGAGTTCAGACAGCGAACTGGGGCGGGAGGGGGGGGGGCGTTTAAATTAACACAAGTCTTCACAAATATTCATTAAATAAGTTATTTTGTATCAATCTACGGAACCTCGCATGCGTCTATGTACACTGTACATGTAACAACTCATTACGTCTATGTACACGGTACATGTAACAACTCATTACGTCTATGTACACGTGTACATGTAACAACTCATTACGTCTATGTACACTGTACATGTAACAACTCATTACGTCTATGTACACTGGTACATGTAACAACTCATTACGTCTATGTACACGGTACATGTAACAACTCATTACGTCTATGTACACGGTACATGTAACAACTCATTACGTCTATGTACACGGTACATGTAACAACTCATTACTCTATGTACACGGTACATGTAACAACTCATTACGTCTATGTACACGGTACATGTAACAACTCATTACGTCTATGTACACGGTACATGTAACAACTCATTACGTCTACTGTACACGGTACATGTAACAACTCATTACGTCTATGTACACTGTACATGTAACAACTCATTACGTCTATGTACACGGTACATGCAACAACTCATTACGTCTATGTACACTGTACATGTAACAACTCATTACTCTATGTACACTGTACATGTAACAACTCATTACTCTATGTACACGGTACATGTAACAACTCATTACGTCTATGTACACGGTACATGTAACAACTCATTACTCTATGTACACGGTACATGTAACAACTCATTACGTCTATGTACACGGTACATGTAACAACTCATTACGTCTATGTACACGGTACATGTAACAACTCATTACTCTATGTACACGGTACATGTAACAACTCATTACTCTATGTACACGGTACATGTAACAACTCATTACATCTATGTACACGGTACATGTAACAACTCATTACGTCTATGTACACGGTACATGTAACAACTCATTACATCTATGTACACGGTACATGTAACAACTCATTACATCTATGTACACGGTACATGTAACAACTCATTACGTCTATGTACACGGTACATGTAACAACTCATTACATCTATGTACACGGTACATGTAACAACTCATTACGTCTATGTACACGGTACATGTAACAACTCATTACGTCTATGTACACGGTACATGTAACAAACTCATTACGTCTATGTACACGGTACATGTAACAACTCATTACGTCTATGTACACGGTACATGTAACAACTCATTACGTCTATGTACACGGTACATGTAACAACTCATTACGTCTATGTACACGGTACATGTAACAACTCATTACGTCTATGTACACGGTACATGTAACAACTCATTACGTCTATGTACACGGTACATGTAACAACTCATTACGTCTATGTACACGGTACATGTAACAACTCATTACATCTATGTACACGGTAGCATGTAACAACTCATTACATCTATGTACACGGTACATGTAACAACTCATTACATCTATGTACACGGTACATGTAACAACTCATTACATCTATGTACACGGTACATGTAACAACTCATTACGTCTATGTACACGGTACATGTAATAACTCATTACATCTATGTACACGGTACATGTAACAACTCATTACATCTATGTACACGGTACATGTAACAACTCAGACCCAGACCAAATATCTTTGCATATCTGAATGCATGCAGTGAATTCAATTTCTACACAAATTCAGAAACCTAAGCATTATACGTTACGCAATTCTATACGATTTAAGGTTCTCACAGCGGTGCAGCCGAGGATTCAAGGCACCATCTACATTACTACACAGGTACAAAACTTTCATAGCAGCTTACTGTCTCCATCTTCAGGGCTGTCAAACAATCCCCTATCTTTCCTACTGCGACGCAAAAACCATGCAACATACCAATCGCCTACCCGCACTTCCCCTGTATATTACACAGACTTCTCAGAGCGGTTTATCTTGCTTTGACTGCCCTGAAGATGGAGGCAGAAACATCCTTCGAAATCGATCTTATCTGTATACCAACCTACACGGCGTCATATCCCCGAAGACTGAAAGGTACTTATATTCTTTTCGCATGGATCATATATATATCATATCATATCATGGAGATAAGTGGTGAGAACAGGAGAGGATGTAATGGGCCGGTACTGGCCTACGCATTTTGAGACTGACAGAAAGTAGGTTGTGTTGGTAGCACGCAGTTTGCTTTTACATGACGGCTGCCAGGCACCTGAAAGTACGTGAACACGTCTCTATGCAAGCCGCCTGTAACACAGTATGAGAAACTTACATTTTGCGCAAGTGCGCACCTAGAATTGGGGGGGGGGGCTGACTTGAGGCTATATATAATTTACGTTTGATTTTTGAAGGTTATGTTATAAAAATCATGTTGTGAGCATAACATAACACTGTTTGCAACTGCATTTATATACACACGAATATAACTACATGTTCCATGTCTCTCAATCACAGTGTCCTATCTTCTTGTTTCTTTAATTTCATTAATTTATTTTTCAAAATTCTAATTTACTAGTCATCAGCCGACTTCAGTGGCTGATTTCGGCTGAAGGGGAAATCACGTAAAACCTCTGACATTATATCTACAAAATCTGTTTTTTTTAAATTTCGGTTTTGGGGGGTTTGGGGGGGCTGCAGCCCGGCAGCCCCCCCTTGGGTGCGCCCTGATTTTGCGTATTAATAAGTGACACTTTGGGACACGACAACCTAAAACCAAAGAATAAGGGTTAATTTCCGCACCATGACTGTAATAACTGTTATTAAAGCACACACAATTAGACGCATAATGACTGCAGCTGCTCAGTGTGTGGACCAGACAACCTGTGTCTGCACACAATTAGACGCATAATGACTGCAGCTGCTCAGTGTGTGGACCAGACAACCTGTGTCCTGCACACAATTAGACGCATAATGACACTGCAGCTGCTCAGTGTTGGACCAGACAACCTGTGTCCTGCACACAATTAGACGCATAATGACTGCAGCTGCTCAGTGTGTGGACCAGACAACCTGTGTCCTGCACACAATTAGACGATAATGACACTGCAGCTGCTCAGTGTGTGGACCAGACAACCTGTGTCTTGCACACAATTAGACGCATAATGCACTGCAGCTGCTCAGTGTGTGGACCAGACAACCTGTGTCCTGCACACAATTAGACGATAATGACACTGCAGCTGCTCAGTGTGTGGACCAGACAACCTGTGTCCTGCACACAATTAGACGCATAATGACTGCAGCTGCTCAGTGTGTGGACCAGACAACCTGTGTCCTGCACACAATTAGACGCATAATGACATGAAGCTGCTCAGTGTGTGGACCAGACAACCTTGTCCTGCACACAATTAGACGCATAATGACTGCAGCTGCTCAGTGTGTGGACCAGACAACCTGTGTCCTGCACACAATTAGACGCATATGACACTGCAGCTGCTCAGTGTGTGGACCAGACAACCTGTGTCCTGCACACAATTAGACGCATAATGACACTGCAGCTGCTCAGTGTGTGGACCAGACAACCTGTGTCCTGCACACAATTAGACGCATAATGACTGCAGCTGCTCAGTGTGTGGACCAGACAACCTGTGTCCTGCACACAATTAGACGCATAATGACACTGAAGCTGCTCAGTGTGTGGAACCAGACAACCTGTGTCCTGTACACAATTAGACGCATAATGACACTGCAGCTGCTCAGTGTGTGGACCAGACAACCTGTGTCTTGCACACAATTAGACGCATAATGACACTGCAGCTGCTCAGTGTGTGGACCAGACAACCTGTGTCCTGCACACAATTAGACGCATAATGACACTGCAGCTGCTCAGTGTGTGGACCAGACAACCTGTGTCCTGCACACAATTAGACGCATAATGACACTGAAACTGCTCAGTGTGTGGACCAGACAACCTGTGTCTGCACACACGTACATGGCCTTATTACCGTTTTGCCCAGTTAAGTTGATGGTCCTTAAGAGAGGCGCGTAACGAACTGACCGACGGCACGCGGCAATTCTCCCCTTTATCAGCACACTTGCGCGGCTAACCACGATAATTGCCAATAGGTCATAAAATTCCCCCAGACCCGTTGAATTGAAAAATGAAAAATTGCCTATGTACTGACTCTGTACATGAGGGGTGGGTCACCCCAACACGTACAGGTAGCGACATATACAAATGAACTGGTCCCCAGGTTCCCCTCCCCCCGCGCTAATCCTCACCCGATGTGATGTGACCGAATGAAGTGCTCTTATGATCTGACAGACAGACAGACAGACAGACATCTGTGCGTATTAACACACAACAGAACCTTAACTGCGCAAATGCACTGCGGTAACACAACGACAGACAGTCTGTTTCTATAAGGCTGTTACGAACTTTCACAAATTAAACACCTGCGAACAGAAACAACAGACACGAGCGATGTACGTTACGTACAAGACGGACAGGACAGACCGACTGAATTACGAATTGTTCTAAGTTCCCTCCTTTTCAAAAACAACAATAATCAGTATATACAAGATATTATCTGCTATTTTGAATGAGTGTGTTATGTGTTCGTTGACATTCCAGAAAGAAATTAAAGTTTCATTTATTTTTCTATCAGAGTATGCTGACAGTAGCCTACCTCATATTACGCGTCATATAATGGAAGAACAGGCTAGCGGCCGGGGCCTAGTTGGAAGTACTATGGACGGACTGAAGAAAATCAAGACAACCCTTAGTCAGGTAAGGCGGCCTCCCAACTGAAATCAGAATCGGGCACTTCCGGTATATGTCGGGGACCAGGAGAGCACAATTTGAATGTGAAAACGTAGCGGAATTTTATACAGACCGCTGGGGGTGTTAGGCTTGTAACACCTAGAAGCATCAACACTAGCTGGGATGGGCACACAATAAATACACACACAATTTAGGTAGGAAAACGACCACTCACAGCTCCAGGAAAAATACAGGCCAAGGATACAGTGACTCAGGATCGTAAGCAATGGCTTAGTTTTGGTAGCAGCGAAGTTCAACGTTCAGAGTTCTGTCACTTAGTTAATTACTAACGGATTTGCAATGCCTGGTTAATTGACGCACTGGCAATAAGGCGCAACATTTCAGTAGCTTTAAGTTCAAAACCAATCAACCTTTAACGCCCAGTGGTCACTATATGTACCACCAGTTTAACATTCATAAATTCTATGTTCTGCCCACACAGTGTATTTATGTGTTTTGTGTGGATCTCAGAACAAACAGCGATTATTTCACTGTACAACATTAACTGACTGATTTGTATAACTGAGACGGAGTGTGTTTACTGCGCGGTACGGACTGTATTTATGTGTGTTGTGTGGATCTCAGAACAAACAGCGATTATTTCACTGTACAACATTAACTGACTGGTTTGTATAACTGAGACGGAGTGTGTTTACTGCGCGGTACGGACTGTATTATGAGTTTTGTGTGGATCTCAGAACAAACAGCGATTATTTCACTGTACAACATTAACTGACTGGTTTGTATAACTGAGACGGAGTGTGTTTACTGCGCGGTACGGACTGTATTTATGTGTTTTGTGTGGATCTCAGAACAAACAGCGATTATTTCACTGTACAACATTAACTGACTGGTTTGTATAACTGAGACGGAGTGTGTTTACTGCGCGGTACGGACTGTATTTATGTGTTTTGTGTGGATCTCAGAACAAACAGCGATTATTTCACTGTACAACATTAACTGGCTGGTTTGTATAACTGAGACGGAGTGTGTTTACTGCGCGGTAAGGACTGAGTCTTTATATATAACTCAGCTTAAATCCCGTCTTTAAATTGGCACTGGGGTACGTGTTTCTCTGAGTACCTCGGTTTTGCCCTGTCAGTATCATTCTACCAGCCCTGGAGCATTGGTGAGATCTTCATCTTCGTCATATGTTGCGCTTACCAGAGGGGCAACTGGGCAAAGCCTCGGCACCTTCCAAAAAGCAACGCTCTTTCGGAAATCGGAGGGCACTGGGTAGAGACGTACTTTCACTTTTTTCGACTTTATAGAACTAATGCAAAAGACAGGCAAATCCAGTCTGTTCACAACACCCCACCAGTTTTAAGTACCTTTAATATCACCCCCCCCCATTTCACAACAGCCTCCTCTACCTACTGACACTCAGTACCAGACGCAATGTACATTTTCTGGACAGCCCTGTTGTTTAATAGGAGCCGGGGCAGCTAGCTCAGTCGGTATCACAGAACCGGCTACGAGCTGTGTGACCGAGAAATCGTGTTTCGATTCCCGGCAGCATCATATGACTCCTATCTTCTGCAGTGAGCCAGGACCGGCCCAACCTCCTCTTCCCAGGAGTACATCGGCCGAGCGTGAAGCTCAGCACTGAACTGCATCTAGTGCAGAGGTTAAGAATGCGTAGGGCTATACCTCCACTTCCCCATATTCTTCCATGACTTGAACAAAACGTCAATACTTCCGAGACGAAGACAACAAAAAATCTATATTGAATTTATCTGTCTTACTGTCGCTGTAAAGCTTGTCTCTATGTCGTCACTGAAACTCTAGTTTGAAATCATCTCCAAATACGCATAAGTACGCATTACTTGCATAATACAGCTACAAATAAGCAACGCGCTGCTGCGGCCTTCTTACTTCTCATCCAGGGTACCTGCGATCATCACTGTCTGGCCAAACACAGCATTGCGCTACGCAACGCTACGCACTTCATAATTAGCTTTCCGTTCCCCTTGTTCCTCTCCTGGCAGGCAACCCGCGCTGCTTGACTGTACAACATTCGCTTCATATCGCCAACTAATGAACGAATTACGGACAGCACTTATTCCGCAGCAATGATACTGTGAGAGGCTATTAAGACCAACAGAACGAACGCAAAATACGAGCAACTGACAGATACTACACGCAGTTTCTTGGAAATCGTTGCCAAGTACAGAATTACGCATTAGCTCGGGTCTACTGCCCCTCTTCGGGGCTCCGCAGTGTAACGCAAATTACGCTCAAGAACTTCCAGTGGAAATCACAAAATTATTCTTTCACTGCAATTCTAGAATTGAGTTCCGTCCGTGTATGTCCGTGCACGTAGTCTTACTAATTACTTGCTCAGTCCGCACACGAGAGCACCTCAGACTGCCTCAACCTCTAGCCAGTACCCAGTGCAAGTTGTGTACACATTGCTCGCACTTTGCGTGCCTTCTGTGAACAGTGTCACCACTACGTTGCCAGTTTTCTCCATCACGGTCCCACAGAACTCGCAGTTTGCAGACTTGCATAAGATATGGTTTAGGCTTTGACCGTAAAAAGCGGAATCATTGGCGACTTACACAAGTTGTAGAACCAAGTAAGTAAGTATTCGATGCTGTTTAGCGTTTTTAACAGACATCTGGCAAAGCTGGATAATACACACCGACGTACTAAATCCGGATATCAGGATTCAGTACCGTGCAAAATGAACACAGTACAGGCAAACACACAATGTTATTAATCTACCTGAACTTATTTCATCATAGGAGGGAGTAAACTGTATTCAGAAAATCGTAAAAAAAAATTCTGAGAACTACATTCCGTGAAGAAGTGCGCTTACCCACTTAGCTCTGCCTATGATAACGCCTTAACGGGTCTAATTTTCATTGCACATTTTATGAAAATCATTTCATCATAAACACTAATACAATCTTTAAACCATGTGGCAAAAAATATGAGAAGGAAATGGGGCTCAAATTTGCACTAGGAGAAGGCTTTAAGTAAATCCACTAATTTAATGTCTGGCACGATTGTGGAGTTATAAATTATTTCTACATTGACACAGAATTTATCATAAATGCGGACGGTGTGGTAAGGAAATTTGCAGCTAATACTGATATCTAGTGGGTGAAAAGTGAAAACTGTGTTTTGAAACGCATTTGCAATTTTAGGAGGAGGAAATGTGGTACAAGCTATGATTCATATTTTATGAAACAATTGTTACTGTTATTGTCGCAATAATAATAATAATAATAATAATAATAATAATAATAATAATTCAACAGTAAATACACCAATATCTGACACTTAAGAAACTCTTGCAATTTTCAATTTCACAACTCCATTGTTAGGCCACTTTCAGGATGCCCGTTTGTTGTGAACTGAAGTAGGCCTAATGTGAATCTGTCTCGGTTCCTCCGCACGTTGTTGACGTAACAACAGCAACAATGTAACACAGAACAATGCGTTCAATACTGGCCACACCTACAGACACAAGCAGCAATTCAACAGTACCGACACTAACTTAGGTTTTACAGAACACGTGAATAATGGAACTGAGACAGAACTGCGGTTGGACAACAAAATACGGTGCGTAGCTGAACACTGCTTGATGGCTTTAAAATGGGAGGACTGTAGCAATGTACATGCACAGCCTAACTGTAGCAATGTACATGTACATGCACAGCCTAACTGTAGCAATGTACATGCACAGCCTAACTGTAGCATGTACTGTCAGCTAATGTAGCAATGTACATGCACAGCCTAACTGTAGCAATGTACATGTCTGCACAGCCTAACTGTAGCAATTACATGCACAGCCTAACTGTAGCAATGTACATGCACAGCCTAACTGTAGCAATGTACATGCACAGCCTAACTGTAGCAATGTACATGCACAGCCTAACTGTAGCAATGTACATGCACAGCCTAACTGTAGCAATGTACATGCACAGCCTAACTGTAGCAATGTAACATGCACAGCCTAACTGTAGCAATGTACATGCACAGCCTAACTGTAGCAATGTACATGCACAGCCTAACTGTAGCAATGTACATGCACAGCTAACTGTAGCAATGTACATGCACAGCCTAACTGTAGCAATGTACATGCACAGCCTAACTGTAGCAATGTACATGCACAGCCTAACTGTAGCAATGTACATGACAGCTCTACACATAACTGTAGCAATGTACATGCACAGCCTAACTGTAGCAATGTACATCAGCACGTCGAACTGTAGCAATGTACATGCACAGCCTAACTGTAGCAATGTACATGCACAGTCTAACTGTAGCAATGTACATGCACAGCCTAACTGTAGCAATGCACACGCACAGTCTAACTGTAGCAATGTACACGCACAGCCTAACTGTAGCAATGTACATGCACAGCCTAACTGTAGCAAAGTAAATGCACAGCCTAACTGTAGCAATGTACATGTACAGTCTAACTGTAGCAATGTACATGCACAGTCTGACTGTAGCAATGTACATGCACAGTCTGACTGTAGCAATGTACATGCACAGTCTGACTGTAGCAATGTACATGCACAGTCTAACTGTAGCAATGTACATGCACAGCCTAACTGTAGCAATATACATGCACAGCCTAACTGTAGCAATGTACATGCACAGCCTAACTGTAGCAATGTACATGCACAGCCTAACTGTAGCAATGTACATGCACAGCCTAACTGTAGCAATGTACATGCACAGCCTAACTGTAGCGATGTACATGCACAGCCTAACTGTAGCAATGTACATGCACAGCCTAACTGTAGCAATATACATGCACAGCCTAACTGTAGCAAAGTACATGTACAGCCTAACTGTAGCAATGTACATGCACAGCCTAACTGTAGCAATGTACATGCACAGCCTAACTGTAGCAATGTACATGCACAGTCTAACTGTAGCAATGTACATGCACAGCCTAACTGTAGCAATGTACACGCACAGTCTAACTGTAGCAATGTACACGCACAGCCTAACTGTAGCAATGTACACGCACAGCCTAACTGTAGCAATGTACATGCACAGTCTAACTGTAGCAATGTACATGCACAGCCTAACTGTAGCAATGTACACGCACAGTCTAACTGTAGCAATGTACACGCACAGCCTAACTGTAGCAATGTACACGCACAGCCTAACTGTAGCAATGTACATGCACAGTCTAACTGTAGCAATGTACATGCACAGCCTAACTGTAGCAATGTACATGCACAGTCTAACTGTAGCAATGTACATGCACAGCCTAACTGTAGCAATGTACACGCACAGTCTAACTGTAGCAATGTACATGCACAGTCTAACTGTAGCAATGTACATGCACAGCCTAACTGTAGCAATGTACACGCACAGTCTAACTGTAGCAATGTACAAGCACAGTCTAACTGTAGCAATGTACATGCACAGCCTAACTGTAGCAATGTACTAACCAGGCTCGTAGTTATAAGTCCATCGCACCGCAACTTTATGACTAATGTTCATATTTTATGAATCGCGTCGTCATAAACTTTACGATGTCGCTTCCAGTTTGTGTCCGAGTGTAGTCATTCGTTTGTTTAAAAGAACAGCATGACGACGGCGTCATGCAAAAAAAGGAACTGTTTCTAACTTACAGCTAGATGTGGAGAAGCAGAAGTGTTATTTTGAAAACAGTCAGCAGCTGAACCTCACTGCCCTATCTTCAGAAGTTACCGCTTCATGGCGATAAAAGTAGTTGCGTTTTAACTTCGACAGGATGAAGAGCACTTGCAGTAAGCTAGCTATCACACCACCGATCCCGGTGGCCGAGCTCGATTGCTGAGATTGCGGGTTCGATTCCCACTCGGGACATGGATGTTTGTCACTTGTGTTTGTTGTGTGTTTTGTAGGAGGCAGCCTCTGTGACGGGCTGATCACTCGTTCAGAGGAGTCTTACCGCGCGTGTGTCTAATTGTGTGTGATTTAGAAACCACAAAAAATGAGGCGGCCTAGGTCCAAGTCGGGCTCTAGCGGGGGGGGAACTTATCATACCGAAGTTTCATTAAGTACAAGAATTTTAATTTCTTAGGCACGTTCGCAAAGCTGGCGAAAGCGACCATCAGCTGCCTTCACGTGTCTGTTTATCCGTCTGTCCGTCCGCATGAAACCAATCTTCGTGTAACTTTATACTGGCGTTTTATTAAAATGTGTTGGAAAAATTGAATTTTACCATGAATGCCATAGTTACCAAGGTTACCAGTGCTTGTATGGTTGTTATGGCTACCTTGCTACCACTCACTTTCTTGTCACCAAACTTCCCACGTTCTTTGGCGCGTCACAAGTATTTCGCTGTGCGAAGCTTTACCTGTCTTGTTTTATCTGGTTTTCCTTACTCTTAACGTCAACCGTACGCACACTTACAAATACTGACTTCCCACTTCAACCGATTCTCAGGCGCCTCATATTCAACCAACACACTTGTCCACACTCCATTTTCACATTATGCTCAGCCTCGCGTCTTACCGTTGGTCTCGCGGTAACTCTCCAGGTAGTGAGAGCCTCCGCTGTCCGGTGTCGACTCCCGACTGTAGCCGCCTGCCCCAGTCGTGAATCCTGGAACCGGACGCACACCGTTGCTGAAGTTGACAGGTTCGTTGGCCGTAGAGAAGTCCACGGGCTCAGTCTGCTCCTCTATGGACCGCGGGCCAACGAAACCGGGGCCAATAGGAACCGCCTCGGCAGGGTACATCGGGCTGGCGGAACCACTGTGCCAATAACATCACACAAGCTGCGTCAGGGTGTTGGTTATGCACATTTGTTGTAAGAGTTTCACACAAAGTTACATTCCATCAATATCGACCATCAACGTCGGTACATTTAATTACCACGCGGTGAAGGAACGCTAACAGACCGCCGTGGTAACCTGAAAACATGTGGTAACTCAAATGTTTCTTTACTTTCTTATGTCCCTTCAGGTAATTCCGGGATCTTACAGGAATTAGGTCACGGCTGCTTCCTTACAAATCCTTACCAATTCATCCATCATCCTACAACACGACAAGCAGCCTAGCAACAACAACAAGCTGCACATTTGGGCTTATCGACGCTCAACTCGACTTCTTTCTTGTCACGACGTAAAAGCAGGACGGCGGCTTTCTTGACATTCCGTTTCGTTAACCCGAGGCGGCAGAGCACTAGGGGGGGGGGGGGGGGGGGGGGAAGGGGCACCAAGAAATGAAGAAGAAATATAATTAAAATGGACGAAAAGAGTCAGAGGGAAAGACAGTCGGATAGACGGAGACACAAATATGCAGTACAGTCGGATAGACAGAGACACAAATATGCAGTACAGTCGCACACAAACAGACCTGGCCGAGTTAGTGAAATATGATTTTCGTGTGGTGGAGAATTTTGTGTTTTTAAAAGGGAGTGAGGGGTTTGTGGAGGGGGGAAGACCGTTGTGATGAGCTGATCTTGCCGCATCACTGGTCCCATAGAAATGTCAATTTACTTGTTCGCCGTCTCGAGTGGATTATATAATGGAAACAGGAAAAAGAGGGCCGACCCATCTGCATGCACTAGAAGAACAGCAGCTCTGCCTGCTTTACACTTCAGCCAGCTCCTTATGCGCATTGTACATCTTTTCAGTTTGTATTCGCGGGCAACAAAGATGGCCGACCGAAAGAGACAAGTCAGGTCTGAGGCAAAAGTTTTGAAAATGTGAGTAAAGAGAGAAAAAAGTGTGCATTGTTTTCTAACAAAATGGGAAAGTTTCCCTTTAGGGCTTGAATTGGAAATGAAAGGCGTGATGGGAAATAATGGGATGAGGAAGAAGAAGAAGAGAAAGTTATGGGACGAGGCCATAGGATTCTGCGAAATGCGAGACGGAGCCCAAGTCCTTCGCTTGGCCTGTGTTGCGTTTTAAAACTCACCTCATGTAAAAGATCAGTTAAAATATTTAGCGTATAAAACTTCGCATTACTAGGCGTTCTTTACGGAGTAAAAAAAAGAACGCCTTGTGTGGAGACGACGTCCGTCCGTCTGTAATCTAGTATCAGCGACTGAACCGCTTATCGGATTGTCACCAACTTCAGTATCAGCGTTGTTTAACAAACGTTGCCCAGCAAGCGCAGGGAGGTCCGTCTTTACTCATGGGCGTAAACGAAATGACATACACGCGTCTCCTGTGAAACTACACGACTCTTGAAACTGAATAACTGCGTTACGGAACGCACAATTTGGAACGACGTTTAATTTGACGTGCAGGCCACACCAGAGTACAGCAGCACGTTCCTCCAAAATTCCGCAAATTTCTGCCAGGGTACACGGCGTCACATTCCGGACGCAGCACAACTGAATGTAACACAGCAAAGGTATAACCTTGAGGCACGTTCGTTTCAGCTCACAATTCAGATGCTAAAAGCACAATGGAGCTAAAACAAAACTAATCCTTTAAAACTTGTGGTTATTATACATACCATCAGGTTTTAAGATTCAAGCATTATGCGTTTGTCCCTTACAGTGTATCTGTGTGTCTTGTATGGTTCTCCGAAGAAACAGCGATATTAGCTCGTAAGCAGTTGCTGGTGGACAACTACACATAGACCACTTTAGCTCGTAACCGCCTGATCGCTACTGTAGGCGCCTGGCGACAAGCAAAGTCCTGACAGATAATTACTATGCGGATATTCAGAATCGCTGAATTATAGCGTTAGTAACTAGCAGTGAACTGAATGTGTAGCAAGACCTAGATAGACCAGACAACAGATTCCCCACATCGGCCAACCAGTTGACACCCGTGCGGTTAAGAACCAGAAGCCAGCATGGTTAGCAGTAACCTGGTAACAATCGTAATCGGCGTTAACCGACTGTACTTTACAATGCAGACACAGCGTAAGTAGGAGCTGCAATGTTGAAGGCCCATATTATTTCGATTAACTTCATTAAACAACGCGGAGGCCTGGGTTCCATCCCGGGCCACTCCATGTAAACGTTGTGACAGCTAAAATGGCACTGTGACAGATTTGTCTCCCAGTACTTCAGTTTTCCCCTGTCAGTATCATTCCACCAATGCACCATACTCATTCATCCATCTACCACCAACGCTGTATAATGTTTCTCTCCCAGTACTTCAGTTTTCCCTTGTCAGTATCATTCCACCAATGCTCCATACTCATTCATCCATCTACCACCAACGCTGTAAAATGTTTCTCTCCCAGTACTTCAGTTTTCCCCTGTCAGTATCATTCCACCAATGCTCCATACTCATTCATACATCTACCACCAACGCTGTATAATGTTTCTCTCCCAGTACTTCAGTTTTCCCCTGTCAGTATCATTCCACCAATGCTCCATACTCATTCATACATCTACCACCAACACTGTATAATGTTTCTCTCCCAGTACTTCAGTTTTCCCCTGTCAGTATCATTCCACCAATGCTCCATACTCATTCATACATCTACCACCAACACTGTATAATGTTTCTCTCCCAGTACTTCAGTTTTCCCTGTCAGTATCATTCCACCAATGCTCCATACTCATTCATACATCTACCACCAACGCTGTATAATGTTTCTCTCCCAGTACTTCAGTTTTCCCCTGTCAGTATCATTCCACCAATGCTCCATACTCATTCATACATCTACCACCAACACTGTATAATGTTTCTCTCCCAGTACTTCAGTTTTCCCCTGTCAGTATCATTCCACCAATGCTCCATACTCATTCATACATCTACCACCAACACTGTATAATGTTTCTCTCCCAGTACTTCAGTTTTCCCTGTCAGTATCATTCCACCAATGCTCCATACTCATTCATACATCTACGACCAACGCTGTATAATGTTTTTCTCCCAGTACTTCAGTTTTCCCCTGTCAGTATCATTCCACCAATGCTCCATACTCATTCATCCATCTACCACCAACGCTGTATAATGTTTTTCTCCCAGTACTTCAGTTTTCCCCTGTCAGTATCATTCCACCAATGCTCCATACTCATTCATACATCTACCACCAACGTTGTATAATGTTTTTCTCCCAGTACTTCAGTTTTCCCCTGTCAGTATCATTCCACCATAGCTCCATACTCATTCACACATCTACCACAGACGCTGTATAATGTTTCTCTCCCAGTACTTCAGTTTCCCCTGTCAGTATCATTCCACCAATGCTCCATACTCATTCATCCATCTACCACCAACGCTGTATAATGTTTTTCTCCCAGTACTTCAGTTTTCCCCTGTCAGTATCATTCCACCAATGCTCCATACTCATTCATCCATCTACCACCAAAGCTGTATAATGTTTTTCTCCCAGTACTTCAGTTTTCCCCTGTCAGTATCATTCCACCAATGCTCCATACTCATTCATCCATCTACCACCAACGCTGTATAATGTTTTTCTCCCAGTACTTCAGTTTTCCCCTGTCACAATCATTCCACCAATGCTCCACACTCATTCATACATCTACCACCAACGCTGTATAATGTTTCTCTCCCAGTACTTCAGTTTCCCCTGTCAGTATCATTCCACCAATGCTCCATACTCATTCATCCATCTACCACCAACGCTGTATAATGTTTTTCTCCCAGTACTTCAGTTTTCCCCTGTCAGTATCATTCCACCAATGCTACATACTCATTCATCCATCTACCACCAACGCTGTATAATGTTTTTCTCCCAGTACTTCAGTTTTCCCCTGTCAGTATCATTCCACCAATGCTCCATACTCATTCATCCATCTACCACCAACGCTGTATAATGTTTTTCTCCCAGTACTTCAGTTTTCCCCTGTCACAATCATTCCACCAATGCTCCACACTCATTCATACATCTACCACCAACGCTGTATAATGTTTCTCTCCCAGTACTTCAGTTTCCCCTGTCAGTATCATTCCACCAATGCTCCATACTCATTCATCCATCTACCACCAACGCTGTATAATGTTTTTCTCCCAGTACTTCAGTTTTCCCCTGTCAGTATCATTCCACCAATGCTCCATACTCATTCATCCATCTACCACCAACGCTGTATAATGTTTTTCTCCCAGTACTTCAGTTTTCCCCTGTCAGTATCATTCCACCAATGCTCCATACTCATTCATCCATCTCCCACCAACGCTGTATAATGTTTTTCTCCCAGTACTTCAGTTTTCCCCTGTCACAATCATTCCACCAATGCTCCACACTCATTCATACATCTACCACCAACGCTGTATAATGTTTCTCTCCCAGTACTTCAGTTTCCCCTGTCAGTATCATTATACCGGTGCTCCATACTCATTGTCATGTACATGTTGCTCTTACCAGAAGGACAAACCGGAGAAGCCTGGGAACCTTCAGAACATAATGCTCTTCCAGACATCGCGGAGCACTGGACAGTGAAGCACTTCCTCCTTCTTCTCTCTAAACCTCAAGCAGTACTGCGATCCCAGGAACGCACTAACCACCGTTTGCACAACACTAAAGCTACACGTGTCCCCTTTATGAGCACTGGAAAAGCTCGCGATTAAGTGCGCATTACTGCAAGGAATTTCTGGATTAGACGTGGGCCTATTACGTCATAAGCAGGACCCTACTGCACGGAGTCAGATACTTAACTGAGCATTCCTCTTAATGCGGAACAGGCTTCAATTTACACCTCACAAAACGACGTCTTACACAACAGTCCGCTTCTTGCTGTGCTGACAGCCCACACACACAGGCTGCTACACCTTGCTGCCAGGTGTGTTGACAGGTGACGAAATGTCTCTTAGATGTACATGCAGGCGGTTTAGACCAAATTCGTAATGGGAAGGTTTGTACAACACCTCTACTTAGCCTGCAAATTCCCAAAGTGGTTTTAAAGGATAAATAAAAGCGGAACGATGGACTGTACAATAAGGCTCGCATACTGTTAGCCTCTTTGGGGGTTTCCACCGTTACGCAGCTGTCAGTTATATCCTAACAAGAATTCATATTCTGTAGCTGCTCTTGCATGTATTACCCTTTAACAATGCTAGCAGCACCTTCAACTTGCTACGGTTTACTTAAGTCTTAAGATACGCTTATTTCCAGTTTTCACTGTCTTAACTTTTTCCTTCTTAACTACCCCGACGACTTACGGAACGCGGTAAAGTGGTCGCTTCCCTACAAGCACACAGGACGCCCCTTGCGGCGAGCTCAGCAGTTAATTCCCGCATTACCCCGCAATCTGTGTAAAACCGCAGTACAAAATGGGCCAAGAAAAAATTAAAATGCAGGAAAGGAACACGAGGAAAATATTTCTGGAAAATGAAAAACAAACTATAAAATGTTAAATATAAATTTTGGTTACAATTCTTCCTTTCAACTTGACAGACGTCATCGCGCTGTGCTGTCGACAGCTAACAAAGAACCAGTTAAGTCACCCTCTAACTCAACTACATATATTTGTGTCAGACGGTGCCTTAACTGATTATTTGTTTTGTTTGTCCTTCCTAACTTTTGTACGGCTGTCCGTGACGAATAACCACACAGAACAGGCAGACGTTACATCGCTTGCCACCCCATAATTAAATTTAGGTCGTGAGTTTTTGGGTTTCCACTGCGGTGTAACTGAAGATTCCGGTCTTCCAGGCTGTGACGTTGCGTCGCTGGGTTCAAGGTCCATTAAGAAATAATCCCTGATGATGAAGGCAACACGATCCTTCGAAACGTCGGGAATAACTTCCCGCAGACGCAGCTTCACATGCCAGACGACTGGAATCTTCGAAAACGCAGTTTATAGTGCATGTCTGACGTGCTCTTGCCTGAAGTTTATAGTGCATGTCTGACGTGCTCTTGCCTGAAGTTTATAGTGCATGTCTGACGTGCTCTTGCCTGAAGTTTATAGTGCATGTCTGACGTGCTCTTGCCTGAAATTTATAGTGCATGTCTGACGTGCTCTTGCCTGAAGTTTATAGTGCATGTCTGACGTGCTCTTGCCTGAAGTTTATAGTGCATGTCTGACGTGCTCTTGCCTGAAGTTTATAGTGCATGTCTGACGTGCTCTTGCCTGAAGTTTATAGTGCATGTCTGACGTGCTCTTGCCTGAAATTTATAGTGCATGTCTGACGTGCTCTTGCCTGAAGTTTATAGTGCATGTCTGACGTGCTCTTGCCTGAAGTTTATAGTGCATGTCTGACGTGCTCTTGCCTGAAGTTTATAGTGCATGTCTGACGTGCTCTTGCCTGAAGTTTATAGAGCACGTCTGACGTGTTCTTGCCTGAAGTTTATAGTGCATGTCTGACGTGCTCTTGCCTGAAGTTTATAGTGCATGTTGACGTGCTCTTGCCTGAAGTTTATAGTGCATGTCTGACGTGCTCTTGCCTGAAGTTTATAGTGCATGTCTGACGTGCTCTTGCCTGAAATTTATAGTGCATGTCTGACGTGCTCTTGCCTGAAGTTTATAGTGCATGTCTGACGTGCTCTTGCCTGAAGTTTATAGTGCATGTCTGACGTGCTCTTGCCTGAAGTTTATAGTGCATGTCTGACGTGCTCTTGCCTGAAATTTATAGAGCACGTCTGACGTGTTCTTGCCTGAAGTTTATAGTGCATGTCTGACGTGTTCTTGCCTGAAGTTTATAGTGCATGTCTGACGTGCTCTTGCCTGAAGTTTGTAGAGCACGTCTGACGTGTTCTTGCCTGAAGTTTATAGTGCATGTCTGACGTGCTCTTGCCTGAACTTTATAGTGCATGTCTGACGTGCTCTTGCCTGAAGTTTATAGTGCATGTCTGACGTGCTCTTGCCTGAAGTTTATAGTGCATGTCTGACGTGTTGTTGCCTGAAGTTTATAGTGCATGTCTGACGTGCTCTTGCCTGAAGTTTATAGTGCATGTCTGACGTGTTGTTGCCTGAAGTTTATACTGCATGTCTGACGTGTTCTTGCCTGAGGTTTATAGTGCATGTCTGACGTGTTCTTGCCTTAAGTTTCCCTACGAGGAGTTCCGCCTTCAAAACCGGCTATTAGTGTGGTGGACATAGTGGCACTGCGAAAGTTTTGTTTGCAAGGACTCTTCTTTCCCTCTCAACCATTTATCAGTGGCACTAGGGTGTGTTCGGTTGGACCAACCAGCATCGGTCATCCGTTGATTAAACAAATTGTTAACAGCGATTGAAGAGCTATTTCCTCTTCAGAAGCCAGCCAATATCTCACCACCTCACAAACTCAGATCGCGTTACGTCACGTTTCATTACGCACGTCACCTCCATCAGGTGACACCCGTCACAAAGGATGCAACTCACCTGGCAGGAACCCGGCTCACGCTCAAGTCAAGGGTTTGACCCTGAGGACTGGGCACCTGGGGACTGGCAGTGTGGTGTGGACTGGCGGCAGCTTGAGGACTGCCTCCCATGACGCCACCTCTCTGGCCACCCCCGTAGTGCGGACTCAAACTGCTGGCCCCGTAGCCCGGTGCCTGTAACAGCAACGGTTTAGTCGACAGCGCCCAGAATATCGGACACACTGAGCGAGGCTCCACACGTTCCCAGACAGACACTGGCCACTTTCATCCCATCGTTTGTCATTCGACGCAATGGGGTACAACTGGCTCAGACGGAGGTTTGTGACTTCGTACGACAGTAAACTGTTTCACGGCAACACTGCTGAAGGTCCAGTTTTCTGGGTTGTAACGCAGTGTCTATGGGCGAGTAGTTCCTCGAAACGTCGGAAACTGTTCGCGCAACGACATAGCGTGACATCTCAGAAAACTTGCATCTTCAGAAAACCAACGGGTCCATTTCTTACAACAGGCGTGTTACCGCATGCAGCACTGTCACTCGTAATTAGTGAATTATAATAAAACGTCTGAAGGTACTATCACGACATTAGCACATGAAGGACGTCAGAAAGAAAGAAAAATGGATCTCAGAAGACAGAAGGGATGACGGATGGAAAGATACATCAGAGAGGTGGTCAACTGCTTTCTATCCTGTACGTTCACTGCAGGGTCACTGTACGTTCACTGCAGGGTCACTGTACGTTCACTGCAGGGTCACTGCACCAGCCATCAGTAACTTGCAGCGTTCTCCATACGCAACGATGCTTAATTCCTTCGACGTTGTTTGCATACCTAAACTGATATTAAACTAGAAACGTATCTGCACTGCGTTGAGTCTTACTGGCTAAGACTCACACAGCACACACATGCTCTTAAGACTCATACAGCACACACATGCTCTTAAGACTCACAGAGCACACACACGCTCTTAAGACTCACACAGTACACACACGCTCTTAAGACTCACACAGCACACACACGCTCTTAAGACTCACACAGCACACACACGCTCTTAAGACTCACACAGTACACACACGCTCTTAAGACTCATACAGTACACACATGCTCTTAAGACTCACACAGTACACACACGCTCTTAAGACTCACACAGTACACACACGCTCTTAAGACTCACACAGCACACACACGCTCTTAAGACTCACACAGCACACACACGCTCTTAAGACTCACATAGTACACACACGCTCTTAAGACTCACACAGTACACACATGCTCTTAAGACTCACACAGCACACACACGCTCTTAAGACTCACACAGTACACACACGCTCTTAAGACTCACACAGTACACACATGCTCTTAAGACTCACACAGTACACACACGCTCTTAAGACTCACACAGCACACACACGCTCTTAAGACTCACACAGCACACACACGCTCTTAAGACTCACACAGCACACACACGCTCTTAAGACTCACACAGCACACACACGGTCTTAAGACTCGCACAGCACACACACGGTCTTAAGACTCGCACAGCACACACACGCTCTTAAGACTCGCACAGCACACACACGCTCTTAAGACTCGCACAGCACACACACGCTCTTAAGACTCGCACAGCACACACACGCTCTTAAGACTCACACAGTACACACACGCTCTTAAGACTCGCACAGCACACACACGCTCTTAAGACTCGCACAGTACACACACGCTCTTAAGACTCGCACAGCACACACACGGTCTTAAGACTCGCACAGCACACACACGCTCTTAAGACTCGCACAGTACACACACGCTCTTAAGACTCGCACAGCACACACACGGTCTTAAGACTCGCACAGCACACACACACGCTCTTAAGACTCGCACAGTACACACACGGTCTTAAGACTCGCACAGCACACACACGCTCTTAAGACTCGCACAGCACACACACGCTCTTAAGACTCACACAGTACACACACGCTCTTAAGACTCGCACAGCACACACACGCTCTTAAGACTCGCACAGTACACACACGCTCTTAAGACTCGCACAGCACACACACGGTCTTAAGACTCGCACAGCACACACACGCTCTTAAGACTCGCACAGTACACACACGCTCTTAAGACTCGCACAGCACACACACGGTCTTAAGACTCGCACAGCACACACACGCTCTTAAGACTCGCACAGTACACACACGGTCTTAAGACTCGCACAGCACACACACGCTCTTAAGACTCGCACAGTACACACACGGTCTTAAGACTCGCACAGCACACACACGCTCTTAAGACTCACACAGTACACACACGCTCTTAAGACTCGCACAGCACACACACGCTCTTAAGACTCGCACAGCACACACACGCTCTTAAGACTCACACAGCACACACACGGTCTTAAGACTCACACAGCACACACACGCTCTTAAGACTCACACAGCACACACACGCTCTTAAGACTCACACAGCACACACACGGTCTTAAGACTCGCACAGCACACACACGCTCTTAAGACTCGCACAGTACACACACGCTCTTAAGACTCGCACAGCACACACACGGTCTTAAGACTCGCACAGCACACACACGCTCTTAAGACTCGCACAGTACACACACGGTCTTAAGACTCGCACAGCACACACACGGTCTTAAGACTCGCACAGCACACACACGCTCTTAAGACTCGCACAGTACACACACGGTCTTAAGACTCGCACAGTACACACACGCTCTTAAGACTCGCACAGCACACACACGGTCTTAAGACTCGCACAGCACACACACGCTCTTAAGACTCACACAGCACACACACGCTCTTAAGACTCACACAGCACACACACGGTCTTAAGACTCACACAGCACACACACGCTCTTAAGACTCACACAGCACACACACGCTCTTAAGACTCACACAGCACACACACGGTCCTAAGACTCACACAGCACACACACGCTCTTAAGACTCACACAGCACACACACGCTCTTAAGACTCACACAGCACACACACGGTCTTAAGACTCGCACAGCACACACACGCTCTTAAGACTCGCACAGTACACACACGCTCTTAAGACTCGCACAGCACACACACGGTCTTAAGACTCGCACAGCACACACACGCTCTTAAGACTCGCACAGTACACACACGCTCTTAAGACTCGCACAGCACACACACGTCTTAAGACTCGCACAGCACACACACGGTCTTAAGACTCGCACAGCACACACACGCTCTTAAGACTCGCACAGCACACACACGCTCTTAAGACTCGCACAGCACACACACGCTCTTAAGACTCACACAGTACACACACGCTCTTAAGACTCACACAGACACACACGGTCTTAAGACTCGCACAGCACACACACGGTCTTAAGACTCGCACAGCACACACACGGTCTTAAGACTCGCACAGCACACACACGCTCTTAAGACTCGCACAGCACACACACGCTCTTAAGACTCGCACAGCACACACACGCTCTTAAGACTCACACAGTACACACACGCTCTTAAGACTCACACAGTACACACATGCTCTTAAGACTCACACAGTACACACACGCTCTTAAGACTCGTACAGCACACACACGCTCCTAGTTTAATATTCACAATGACTGTTGGTGCGGCAGTTTCTAGATGCGTACAAAAAGTCGTTACGTGCTTCGACCGGCATCACACTCGACCTAGTCAGTAAATTGATTTCAGGCTTCCGCCGCGATGTTGATGTAATCTGTGGTCTTTTGGGTAATTACACGGCGTCGTGTGGTAATTATTTACCGACGTTTCGGGACAACGTGTCGGTCCCATCTTCATGGGTCAAGATTTCGAGATGGAAAGAAAGCTTGTGACAAGGAAACAGCAAGGCGGGGTAGGGAACCGTGCGTTGTGACAATGGCCAATAGGATGAGAGGGTGGAGGGGTGGTTTGGATGCAAGGTCACAATATGCTGTACTGCGGCAGGGTGAGAAATGGGAGAAATACGTCTGGAATGCAGCGACACTAAAAGTGAAAACGGCCGGAAATGAATGAAAGAGTAACGTACAAGTACCAGGGAAATAAGAGTAGAAAAAACAATAGGAATAAAACAAATTCAGTAAAAATCATAGAGAAAGGGGGGAAAAAAGACCACAGATTAGTCAGCAAATTCTTTGGTGATCTTGCTGTATGTCGTTATGAGACTGTACATGGGAATTGTGTGTCACTAGATGCATCTGAACCACACACTCGCCTGTAACTTCTGAATTAATGTTACTTTGTGTTCACCGTGCATCTTAGTATTAATATTCACTCATTCAACCAACGAATGCACTATTATAAATAAATAAATGTTCACTATACCCTACACATGTTTCGGCCTTAAATCGTCCATCATCAGGTGTAACTTGCTATGTACACTTCACTTATCACCGGCCATTTGGCACTGTTATTCAACTATTATTTTGTCAGTGTTACTACTTTACACTGGAAGTCACAAGTGTATATATATATATATATATATATATATATATATAAGGTTTTACAGGTGTATTATATATATATATATGTTTTACAGGTGTAAAGTAGTAACACTGACAAAATAATAGTTGAATAACAGTGCCAAATGGCCGGTGATAAGTGAAGTGTACATAGCAAGTTACCCCTGATGATGGCCGAATTAAAGCCGAAACATATGTAGGGTATAGTAAAAATTTATTTATTTATAAGTGCATTCGTTGGTTGAATGAGTGAATATTAACTTCTGAATTATTTGTATTGTTCAAAACAAATTTCAGCCTTAGAAATTCGTATTTTTGGAACACTTGGGTAAGACAGATACAAGGAAAATTAGCACAGGAAATGCGTAACGTACACACTGCGTAGAGACAACAGGAACAGAAGAGGATCTAAAGCACAAATGTGACGATGCTGAACAACACAGCCTTACCTGTGGGCTGCTTGACGTTACGCTCGAGGTAGACAGATCCATGACAGAACCACCTGGCGACGTTGGTTCAGCAGTCTTCATCTGAGCCTGCGCCTGAACCTGGGCCTGTGCTTGAGCTGCCGCGACGCATTTTACCGACAGATTTATCGCCGACGGGAAGCCTGGAGGAATTCCTCCCGTCGTGGGGTCGTAGTGGTACATGGGCCTGGGACAGCCAGAACGTTACTGTAATGAGCTGACTAAGACAGTTACAGTGTTGCCAACAGCTGTCAGGATGTGACTAAGGAAGTCAAAGGAAATGTGAAGTGACCAAACACTAAAAGTATGGATGTCACGGAGATAACTACAGCAGTCCCTGTGTCTGCCATGCAGGCATGCAGGGGAAACACACTACAGCTTAAACTCTGCACTAAATGGAGGTTGAGTGGGCAGCCTCACGCCCAGGCCGCTTTATCTCCGGGGAAAGAATCCCGGGCTGTGTGGGCCCCAGGGCGGGTCTAGACGTTTTAGAAAAAAATATACTGTCCATGCTGGAAATCGAACCCCTGACTGTTGAGCAGAATAGGTTGGCAGGCACTAGTTCATGTTAAACAGGAAGTTCTGTCCAAAATAATCCAGCAGACTTCACCACTTGAAGCATACTTACACACACTTAAGAAGCATACTTCCTTTAAATAATAAAAACAAGCATTCACTTCACACTTTACACTATCACTGAATGTTAATTGCAATCTTGAATACGACACCGTGCAGACTGGTATACAGGTACCAAAGTTTACTCTTACCATCTTCATGGTAGTCGAATAAGAGTGCCCTGGACTACCCTGAAGAAGGAGGCACTACACTCCTCCACAACATTGTTACCATTATGTCTATCTACATGACGTCATATCTACTTCATGAACACCGCTATGAGATTTCAAGTCTCTGAGCGAGAACTTAGCGCTGTTGGGCAATGTGAGTCACGGTCGGGCATTACATGCATAGGCAATGTGAGTCACGCGGCATACATGCATAGGCAATGTGAGTCACGCGGAATACATGCATAGGCCTATCTGATGTGCAAGATGTCAGGTGGCGCGCACGGTACAGTAACCAATATACTTTAAATGGCTAGAGTTAAACCAGACTTTTGCTGTCCTTACCTTGGATATAGCGGTGCACTGGGTTCAGAATCTGGCGAGCCTTCGGACTTCATCATACCGGCTATGCCAGCCGCCGCCACTGCCATCTGTTGACTGATACTGTCTTGCTGGTACTCCCGCACTTGCTGCTCGTGCTCACTCAGAGTTCCTTGGTTCGTTGTGTAGCCGTACATGCTGGGTGGTGGCCTCTGTGGATGTTGTGGGGGTGGTTGTTGCTGTTGCTGAAGAGGGTTGCAAGCCTGTTGACTGTTGTCGTATCTCTCATACGCTGCTGCGGTACCCGGGTCATACGGTCGATGCCCCGGTGTGGCTACAACACCTGTGTCATACACACGCACTGCCATTTCTGACGAGTAAGACACAAGCGGCCTGCTAATGTTGGCGTTACTGTTCACATTGTTCATAGCGTTGTACTGTCTACCAGAATGGTCCTGTCGGTGCTGGTATAGTTCTTCTGACGACGTTGGTACCATTGCCGAGGAATCGTACGGCGGTCTTTGAGGTATCTGATGAGGAAGGGTCCGAGGGTCTTCTACAAGCGACATGGTGCTGAAGGGTGCCAGTGGTGGAGGTGGATGGTGTGGGTGTTGATGGTGTTGGGCTACAGGGTGATGGGGATGAGGGTGTTGGATGTGGTGATGTGTACCGCTCGACATGGGGTTTGAACTTCCTCCACCACCACCGCCGCTACCACCACCACCACCACCACCCCTCCACCACCTCCACCAATCGCTGAACGCGACCCTAAAGTATCCATACTGGACACAGAAGATGAGTTAGAATCCTGGTTGAGGTACGAAGAAGGATCGAAGTTAGTTTGCCTAAGAGGAGCTGGGGGAGGCGGAGTACACGACGCGCACGAGCTCGCGCCGGCGACGCCCACGCCAACACCAACATTACTGCCACTAGCGGCTTCCGTCTTCGGTACCAACAACTCACCCCGCATAGCACTGCTGCTACAGCAACTGCTTGTACCCGTCACTTCGGTTTTTGGGATCACTTTAGTGGCGGACCCTGTCGAAGTAGCCGTGCCACTGCCACTGCTACCTCTGCTGTGCGAGTCCGAGTCTTCGGGTGTTCTGGACTGTTTGAGGCTTCCTGGAGGGGTTTGCTACCACCATAGTAAGGAGAGTGTACAAATTCTGACTTTCCTCCAGGAGTGTGAGGAAATTTGTCTGGAGAATCTTTGACACTGCTGTTGCTAGAGGTAGAGCCGTAGCCCACAGAGTAGCAGGGCTTGACGTCTGCATTCTGCATTGAACATCCAGAGGTGGTCGTCATCATGAGAGGAGGTGGGGCTAGAGGCAGTTTGTTCACGAAACCGCACCACCGGAGGTAGAGGTGAAGTCTGCTTGGCAGTTTGGAACTAGAATGGAAACACGGAACATCAGTACTTGAACATGTGCAACCAAATTCGCAACGATTTCGACACTGACACGATCGTTGTAATAACACAGACATGGATAAACTAACTTCACATGCTAGGCAATTCGTTTTCGCTCAGCTTCTGTGTGTTTCTTTCAGTCGCTGAGTTTGGATTTAATTTAAAAGTAGAAAGTTGCAGTAAAATGTGTCCTCGACATATGATCTCTGGTCATCGAGCAATTAAACCCTTAAAGACTAAGATTAACCTGAATTACAACTTATTTAATTTTAAACCTGGTGGTGTAAATAACATCCATAAACTTTAAATGGTTAATTATTAACACAACAATGGGGACATCAAAGTACAACAGTCGTCATTAGTTTACGCAGATCACAACACAAACAACACAACACAACACAACACAATACAATATCTAATACACTCCAGTAATATCGAATAAACAATAAAAATCATTGGAAGCTTTGAGGTTTTGACAGCACTGCAATAAGGATTCCGATCTTCAGTGATGTGACACTGCTTCATTGGGTAATCAGTTCTCGACGTTTAGAAGGGACATATTGCCTTCCTCTTCAATGGCTTAAACGTTTAAAAAGAACACCGTACATCTGGACCCCTGAATATGACGACATTACGTTGCCTCGAAACGCCAGGATCCGATTACCCAGCGACACGACGTCACACCCCAGAAGAACGTTATCCTCAATCAGAAACATTCCTTGCCACAGGTAAGTCCAAGGGGAAATCAGAGTTTGAAATGAAACAAAATATAGGAACGCACATTGCACACCACAGCGAGCACAAACGATGTAGGTGATAACTTACGGTGCGACAACTGTAACTGCTAGCTTTGGGGATATTTGCTTTGTGCGGTTAACTACTTCATTATAGAACATCGCACTGATATTTGTAATAACAACACACATAGCTATCACTAACGAGCACACCAAGTGCCAAGTGCCACTACATGTTGCTGTAGAAACAACACACATAGCTACCACGAGCACACCAAGTGCCAAGTGCCACTACATGTTGCTGTAGAAACAACACACATAGCTACCACGAGCACACCAAGTGCCAAGTGCCACTACATGTTGCTGTAGAAACAACACACATAGCTACCACGAGCACACCAAGTGCCAAGTGCCACTACATGTTGCTGTAGAAACAACACACATAGCTACCACGAGCACACCAAGTGCCAAGTGCCACTACATGTTGCTGTAGAAACAACACACATAGCTATCCGAACACCAAGTGCAATGCACTACATGTTGCTGTAGAAACAACACACATAGCTACCACGAGCACACCAAGTGCAAGTGCCACTACATGTTGCTGTAGAAACAACACACATAGCTATCACGAGCACACCAAGTGCCAAGTGCCACTACATGTTGCTGTAGAAACAACACACATAGCTACACGAGCACACCAAGTGCCAAGTGCCACTACATGTTGCTGTAGAAACAACACACATAGCTACCACGAGCACACCAAGTGCCAAGTGCCACTACATGTTGCTGTAGAAACAACACACATAGCTACCACGAGCACACCAAGTGCCAAGTGCATGCCACTACATGTTGCTGTAGAAACAACACACATAGCTATCACGAGCACACCAAGTGCCAGTGCCACTACATGTTGCTGTAGAAACAACACAATAGCTACCACGAGCACACCAAGTGCAAGTGCCACTACATGTTGCTGTAGAAACAACACACATAGCTACACGAGCACACCAAGTGCCAAGTGCCACTACATGTTGCTGTAGAAACAACACACATAGCTACCACGAGCACACCAAGTGTCAAGTGCCACTACATGTTGCTGTAGAAACAACACACATAGCTATCACGAGCACACCAAGTGCCAAGTGCCATTACATGTTGCTGTAGAAACAACACACATAGCTACCACGAGCACACCAAGTGCCAAGTGCCACTACATGTTGCTGTAGAAACAACACACATAGCTACCACGAGCACACCAAGTGCCAAGTGCCACTACATGTTGCTGTAGAAACAACACACATAGCTATCACGAGCACACAAGTGCAAGTGCCACTACATGTTGCTGTAGAAACAACACACATAGCTACCACGAGCACACCAAGTGTCAAGTGCCACTACATGTTGCTGTAGAAACCAACACACATAGCTATCACTAACGAGCACACCAAGTGCCACTACATGTTGCTGTAGAAACAACACACGGGACATAGCATCAGTCTGGCTCTGCCGTGTCACGTCGTAAGTGTGACAAAAAGTACCTACAATGGAGTCATATCAACGTAAGCATTTTCAAAACCATAAACGTTAGCAAATTCCAGTGAGTTTAGTAAAACAACAAAATAAGCCTCAGTAATATGACTTTCTGTAATATGACGCCGTGTAGTTTGACAAACATGTGCCTACGTTTCGGAGTAGTGTTGCCTCCATCTTCAGGGCACAAAATGTTTCACGTTTCTCTGAAATGTCGGTACGCGTGTACGATGTTACACGTCGTCATGCTCGCTATCTGAGTGTCTGAAGTCTCATAAAATGATTGTTGTATTTGTGACAGAAGGACGAGGAACGGTAAAATTAGTGCAGTTAGTTAGGCTTCCGCAAAAGTCAGGTTGAGGCCTGTCAGTCATGCTGACTTCTGACACAGGGTGCGTGCACGCACACTTTGGGTACCAGCAGTACTTAGTTAGACATCCAACTTAACTTGTTACGTGCACGCACACTTTGGGTACCAGCAATACTTAGTAAGACATCCAACTTAACTTGTTACGTGCACGCACACTTTGGGTACCAGCAATACTTAGTTAGACATCCAACTTAACTTGTTACGTGCACGCACACTTTGGGTACCAGCAGTACTTAGTAAGACATCCAACTTAACTTGTTACGTGCTAGAAAACTGAAGCACATCACTGCTATACGGAGATGTTAATACTTCTAGTGACTGACATGCAACCTCTTAGATTTGGTGGAGATACCACGTGTGGAGATACCACGTGTGGAGATACCACGTGTGGAAAGAACTGAAAAATATATTTTACATCTTCGATGTTACACAAGGATGTGATAAAAATGTGAAAAGCTAAGGAGGCGGCAATAAACCTACAAGTTGCATTAAAGTCCTTACACTTTACATGTCAGTGGACAATCATGTTGGTGCTGGCAATATGTTTCGTTCAGACGCGATAAGAAAGACACGTGTGTGTGTCACAAATAATCGTTATTAACCTTTAAAGTGGCTTACGACAACCGATGTCCACCACGACTCGATAATCGCCCCCCCCCCCCCCCCCCCCCCCCCAGTTCCACAACTCAGGACACAGCCTTGTGCCAGAAGAACGGAATCTAGACCAGAAGGTCCCATAACAAACTTTAGTATTCTGTGCATCTGGAGGCCCCCACACACCCTAGGGCCCCGCGCCACAGGGTCTGTGGGGGCCTCATCCGTACGTCTGTTTTCCAAGTTACGACACACAGATACGTTCCTGAAACCTGGTAAAACTCTCATCGCGTACAGTCAGTCCTAGAGTAATCTGACAGCAAATGCGTTCAAATGCGTTTTTCTCTTGCCATTGTCTGTAAATCTGACAGTTTCACGATATGTAAGGTTCAAACAAAGCTGGACACTGTTGCTTATAAAGGCACATTTGGGTAGCTGCAAGCTGGACCCTCAAAATTCGGCAGTTAAGAGTTCTTTACAAATAATCTGGTATTTCATAATTTTGAGTTCATTCGACAGAACATTGCAGTCACTTATCAAGAACAGATGCAGTTACATACCGCAGTATTACAAGCAGACCTATAGGAGCATAAATGTATAAGCAGAAGCAATGACTGGCTGAGCTACAGTGAAGTTGGCCAGTGGTTAGAGCTACAGTGAAGTTGGCCAGTGGCTAGAGTTACAGTGAGGTTGGCCAGTGGCTAGAGTTACAGTGAGGTTGGCCAGTGGCTACAGTTACAGTGAAGTTGGCCAGTGGCTACAGTTACAGTGAAGTTGGCCAGTGGCTACAGTTACAGTGAAGTTGGCCAGTGGCTACGGTTACAATGAAGTTGGCAGTGGCTAGAGTTACAGTGAAGTTGGCCAGTGGCTACGGTTACAATGAAGTTGGGCAGTGGCTAGAGTTACAGTGAAGTTGGCCAGTGGCTACAGTTACAGTGAAGTTGGCCAGTGGCTAGTTACAGTGAAGTTGGCCAGTGGCTACAGTTACAGTGAAGTTGGCCAGTGGCTACGGTTACAATGAAGTTGGGCAGTGGCTAGAGTTACAGTGAAGTTGGCCAGTGGCTACAGTTACAGTGAAGTTGGCCAGTGGCTAGTTACAGTGAAGTTGGCCAGTGGCTACAGTTACAGTGAAGTTGGCCAGTGGCTACAGTTACAGTGAAGTTGGCCAGTGGCTACAGTTACAGTGAAGTTGGCCAGTGGCTACGGTTACAATGAAGTTGGCAGTGGCTAGAGTTACAGTGAAGTTGGCCAGTGGCTACGGTTACAATGAAGTTGGCAGTGGCTAGAGTTACAGTGAAGTTGGCCAGTGGCTACAGTTACAGTGAAGTTGGCCAGTGGATAGTTACAGTGAAGTTGGCCAGTGGCTACAGTTACAGTGAAGTTGGCCAGTGGTTACAGTTACAGTGAAGTTGGCCAGTGGCTACAGTTACAGTGAAGTTGGCCAGTGGCTACAGTTACAGTGAAGTTGGCCAGTGGCTAGTTACAGTGAAGTTGGCCAGTGGCTAGAGTTACAGTGAAGTTGGCGAGTGGCTAGAGTTACAGTGAAGTTGGCCAGTGGCTAGTTACAGTGAAGTTGGCCAGTGGCTACAGTTACAGTGAAGTTGGCGAGTGGCTACGGTTACAGTGAAGTTGGCCAGTGGCTACAGTTACAGTGAAGTTGGCCAGTGGCTACAGTTACAGTGAAGTTGGCCAGTGGCTACAGTTACAGTGAAGTTGGCGAGTGGCTACAGTTACAGTGAAGTTGGCGAGTGGCTACGGTTACAGTGAAGTTGGCCAGTGGCTAGAGTTACAGTGAAGTTGGCCAGTGGCTACGGTTACAATGAAGTTGGGCAGTGGCTAGAGTTACAGTGAAGTTGGCCAGTGGCTACAGTTACAGTGAAGTTGGCCAGTGGCTAGTTACAGTGAAGTTGGCCAGTGGCTACAGTTACAGTGAAGTTGGCCAGTGGCTACAGTTACAGTGAAGTTGGCCAGTGGCTACAGTTACAGTGAAGTTGTCCAGTGGCTAGTTACAGTGAAGTTGGCCAGTGGCTAGAGTTACAGTGAAGTTGGCGAGTGGCTAGAGTTACAGTGAAGTTGGCCAGTGGCTAGTTACAGTGAAGTTGGCCAGTGGCTACAGTTACAGTGAAGTTGGCGAGTGGCTACGGTTACAGTGAAGTTGGCCAGTGGCTACAGTTACAGTGAAGTTGGCCAGTGGCTATAGTTACAGTGAAGTTGGCCAGTGGCTACAGTTACAGTGAAGTTGGCGAGTGGCTACAGTTACAGTGAAGTTGGCGAGTGGCTACGGTTACAGTGAAGTTGGCCAGTGGCTAGAGTTACAGTCTCGTAACGTCTAAAGCTATAAACTTGAAATTCAGTAGAAGCAGTAACGACTGTGTGCTGTGGTTATGTCTTCACAGCACAGTATCGGAACAGTCAGAAATCCTTCAATTTCGGCCTCTATGCACTGGAGGTCGTCAGTGCATAGAGGCTAAAGAGGGTTGTCATGAAGGTAGAGGGAAGAGGAGAGGAACAGCTCTTAACCTCGGCACTAGATGCAGGTGACTGGTAGGCCTCACGCTCCGGCCGCCTTACCCCTATCCAAGAGCCCCCGGTCGAAATTGGAGAGCGGGTGGGCCCCAGAGTCCGTTTGGTTTAGAGAAGAGAAAAATACCTTGCCCCTGCCTACGTTCGAACCACGGATCGTCCAGGCCGTTGCATTGCCACTACACGGACTGATTTGTCCGGTCCGCATTTTAGGGTACTTTACATTTAGATCTGCTGAGCAGCAGGTGGGACTTAGAGGTCAGTGTCAAGGTCACGTCACTGCGGAAGGACGAACAGTACAATTAATTTGTGCTTATGCTGTACGTCATATTGTTAGACTGTGAGCTGAGGCACACATATTTGTCGTGAGGCGTGAAGTTGTTACACGGACATCTGGGCGGGCGTGGCCAAGAGTGTGCCCCCTTAGCCGCCAGGCCACACTGTCAGTGACGCACGCCCTGATCTCTCGTGTCCATGACGATCTCTACAACAATTACTGCCGAAAAGTGTTTCGTGGAACTGTCTGTCGGACTGACCTGCCATGGGGGCAGCGGACGAAGCGGTGGCGGTGACCGCCGTCATGCGATGGTGTTGGTGATGCAGCTTGTGTTCCCGTGACGCCTGTTTGCTGGCGGCGGCGATGGGGCAGCCAGACAAGCTGCGGTGTGTATTGCGATTGGTGCTAACATGACCTCGACCATTGCAACCGGGGGTTGGACATTTCAGGATAGTCTCATGCATCGCCAGGACTAAAGGACATGGACAACAGAACCATCCAATCAGATTTGATTTGAGTATAAACAACCTTCATATTGACACAAAGACCTGTAATGTCTGTTATATCGTTAACTATTCCTTCTGTCTTGACTAATCACTTTTGGCTTCAATGTATAACGTTTATTCATAAACAATCGAAACGCAAACACAGAAAAAAGAGAAAGAAACAAAGGAGCGGGTAGAGAGTAACAAAATGTAAATTTAATGTTGGTGCTATGATTACAGTTACAGTTTGCTGTTACATTTATGGCTACGTCCGAGTTTATATAAGGAATGAATATAACATTACAAATGCCTTCAAAGACAAACACTTTGAACAACTTACTTCCTTGGACTTAATGGCAAGAACAAATTATGTGCTTACAAGAAAGTAACAGAATCGACACAGACATAGCATGACTTCAGAATAACACTAAAAACATTGGGTAAATAATGTACGGAGGTCACTTGAAAGAAGAAAAATAAAATACTTTTGAAGGAGCAGTGATACGGAGATCTGCTGTCTGCCTACTGTGTGGGAACACAAAGGTGTTATACTCAATCAACATTTTCAGATTCTGGTGCATGCCCTAGTGAAGTTCGGAACAAGTAAGTCGGACGAGGTGGTGAAACAGAACGCACTGGGGTGCAGAATAAGACAATGAGAAAGATAACAGAAACCAAATGATTTGGAGAGGTGATTTATTGCTAGTTACTACTAAAACTTATGAAAGAAAAATAAAAAACAATTAGCTCTCTACCCCGCAAATAAAGCAAATTATAAGAGCAAAGACAAATGTTGAAATGAAAGGCACGAACTATTTTATGCAGAAATCACACAGGTACAAAAGCCTCTACTTCTTCCTGAACGAAACATTCTTACAAAAAAGTAAGTATTTAAGTATTGCTTCACTTACTTTCTGGAGTAACTTTATCCTTCCTTGGGCATCCTGAAGGCTGAGAAGAGAACACGAAAAATGTCTATCCCAAAGTTTCATTGTAATGTTCAAAACAACAGCATCAGAGTCTAGCAACTTCACAGACATTACCAGACGTAATGTGCACGTACCTTCTGTGATGTGAATACAGTCCTGTCACGTGACCCTGTCCATTGCAGCCTGGCGTCGGGCATTTGTTGCCATCTGCAATGAGGAAAAAGAGTCTTCAAGTGCCTCATTTCACTTAGGACTCGAAGTTCGTAAACCTCGATGTTCGGGATTTTGACGTCTCTTAGTCAACTACATTAACACTACTGTTCGACCTTTCGTGACTGGTTCCAAAAATCGGGATGAGAACACATGGCTAGCCAGTCGGCTCTACCAAGATCACTCTCAGCTCAGCTCAGCGCAGCTCCTTCTTCTATTTAGTGACGCATACTAAGCAATGAGACAAGTTCAGTCACCTAGTGTAGTTTACGCTTCCAGAAAGTGCTTGCATTTTGCTAACATAAATTTTCACACTCTTATGCCTTTTGAGGTACTTTTATACGTTTATTGCTTGAATTTCATAAGCTCTTGAAACAAAAAGGCGCCATGCATTGCAAAGCATTCCGATGTCTGTCGCTGCCAGTTACACACCAACATCGACTGCACTCTGCAGTGTGAAGCGCCAAACATCAGGTTTCTTACTTCACGTTATATTCACCGTGCATCGTGATAACAAATCACAAGTTTAAAAACCAACGTATGCACTGTACAGTGTCAAGTCTTAGCCTACGATACTTTCTAAACGGCAAAGTAGACCTTACTTCCAGGATTCTCATAGGCTATTTCAAATTTCTAATGGTTATGACTCATGGTTGTCAAGTGGAAATTAAGGTGGAAGATGGACGGAGAACGTAGGCGTTATGTGGACGGGATGGATACAAAAGTAAAGCGAAGAAAACATTCTGGAGACGTAAGCGTAGATGGGAGAGTACTGATCGTAAAGAAAGAGGAAGGCCAGATCCATCTCCGCAGAATTAGGGCACACTCATGGCGTCTTTTGGAGACGATAACCGTCTACTCGTAGGCTCTGTCCGAAACAGCATTGCTTTTGGAGGTTCCCAGGCTTCGCCCATTTGTCCTGGTAAGAGCAACACGTAGATGAAGATGAGTGTCGAGAATTGGTGGATGATGCTGAGAGGGGAAAACCGAAGTACTGGGAGAAAGGCCTGTCCCAGTGCCACTTTTTCGAATAAAAATCTCACCTGGATCTCGCCTGGGATCGAACCTGGACCTCAGCGATTAGACGTTAATCAGAATTACACTCAGCATTCAGTCCGTACCGCGCAGTAAACACACTCCGTCTCAGTTATACAAACCAGTCAGTTAATGTTGTACAGTGAAATAATCGCTGTTTGTTCTGAGATCCACACAAAACACATAAATACAATCCGTACCGCGCAGTAAACACACTCCGTCACAGTTATACAAACCAGTCATAATGTTGTACAGTGAAATAATCGCTGTTTGTTCTGAGATCCACACAAAACACATAAATACAGTCCGTACCGCGCAGTAAACACACTCCGTCTCAGTTATACAAACCAGTCAGTTAATGTTGTACAGTGAAATAATCGCTGTTTGTTCTGAGATCCACACAAAACACATAAATACAATCCGTACCGCGCAGTAAACACACTCCGTCACAGTTATACAAACCAGTCAGTTAATGTTGTACAGTGAAATAATCGCTGTTTGTTCTGAGATCCACACAAAACACATAAATACAGTCCGTACCGTGCAGTAAACACACTCCGTCTCAGTTATAGAAACCAGTCAGTTAATGTTGTACAGTGAAATAATCGCTGTTTGTTCTGAGATCCACACAAAACACATAAATACAGTCCGTACCGCGCAGTAAACACACTCCGTCACAGTTATACAAACCAGTCAGTTAATGTTGTACAGTGAAATAATCGCTGTTTGTTCTGAGATCCACACAAAACACATAAATACAGTCCGTACCGCGCAGTAAACACACTCCGTCTCAGTTATACAAACCAGTCAGTTAATGTTGTACAGTGAAATAATCGCTGTTTGTTCTGAGATCCACACAAAACACATAAATACAGTCCGTACCGCGCAGTAAACACACTCCGTCTCAGTTATACAAACCAGTCAGTTAATGTTGTACAGTGAAATAATCGCTGTTTGTTCTGAGATCCACACAAAACACATAAATACAGTCCGTACCGCGCAGTAAACACACTCCGTCACAGTTATACAAACCAGTCAGTTAATGTTGTACAGTGAAATAATCGCTGTTTGTTCTGAGATCCACACAAAACACATAAATACAGTCCGTACCGCGCAGTAAACACACTCCGTCTCAGTTATAGAAACCAGTCAGTTAATGTTGTACAGTGAAATAATCGCTGTTTGTTCTGAGATCCACACAAAACACATAAATACAGTCCGTACCGCGCAGTAAACACACTCCGTCTCAGTTATACAAACCAGTCAGTTAATGTTGTACAGTGAAATAATCGCTGTTTGTTCTGAGATCCACACAAAACACATAAATACAGTCCGTACCGCGCAGTAAACACACTCCGTCACAGTTATACAAACCAGTCAGTTAATGTTGTACAGTGAAATAATCGCTGTTTGTTCTGAGATCCACACAAAACACATAAATACACTGTGTGGGCAGAACGTAGAATTTGTGATTGTTAAACCTGGCGGTACATATAGTAACCACTGGGCTGTAAATTGTTAAATCTATCCGTATGATTTCATACCTCCAGTTTCGTGTCTGTATCTTCAAGACTTGCAGGATCCCTGTTCACACACCGTCATAGCGACAACACGAGGCTCTTTTGTTCACCACAGAGACAGAGAGAGAGAGAGAGACAAACAGAGAGGCAACTCTAATCTCCCTCCGGATTCTGTCGCCGTTGTCGGTGTAACCGAAGGACCACATCGCCTTCAGTAGCCCGCCGTCGCATTGTTCAGCACACAAGCCGTTCGTTCAGTCAATTTGTGCAGCAGCAGACCAGCATTGTGCCCCTTGCTGTTCACTTCGCAACTCTGTGCTGCTTTGTCGTGCGCCAGACAGTTATTTACACGGTCTGCCCACCCACTGTATAAACACATGTGTAACCTGTTCTTAAGAATGTCCAGTAAGTGTGACGTCAAACGCACTTTGTCAGTCATCTTTCGTGAACGTTAGTTACGCGTAACAAATAAGGACGGCTTCTTTCGTGCTCACGGTGGCGATAAACGGCTGTGAAGACATGAATTTCATGTTTAGCTGAATTTTCAGAAGCACCTTTCATTTCATGATGCATTTGTAAGCTTGCTTGTATTAGACGTAGGCTACTAATTAAATGTGTTGTGGCTGCACGGACGTCCCTGTAAGGACGCGATAACAGAAGACGTGAGACACGGAGATGGAAATGCAAAATGTACATTACATGACAAACAAATGAAGAAATAATGACATTAGCGACGGAAGAAGTCAGCGTTAATTTACCTGGAATGTCATACCTGTTGTGGAACTGCGTCTTCATATAAAGGCATTATGTTACAGCACTGTTGGACATTACAGCACTGTTGGACTTTACAGCACTGTCGACTTTACAGCACTGTTGGACATTACAGCACTGTTGGACATTTACAGCACTGTTGGACTTTACAGCACTGTTGGACTTTACAGCACTGTTGGACTTTACAGCACTGTTGGACTTATTACATCACTGTTGGACATTACAGCACTGGTTGGACAATTAGTCCGTACAGCCTGTTACAGTTACCACGTTGCGTGGCAACTAGCTGCATCCATCTTCGCTCTGCTAAACATGAAGGCAGCAGGTTCTTCTGAAACGTCGGTATCTAATTTATCACAGCACACCACGTCACGGTCTTCATCGCATCTCGCATCATATCATAATCAATTTTCCGGCACTGTGAAGGATCAGATTATGTGGAGCTTACGTCCACGCCGTCGCGATGCGTGGCCACTAAGGTGCATTACAATTCATTTTCTAACTACAGTCATTCACATAACATCTACAACGTTCGTTCTGTGCGCGCATTAGGATCCATGCACATGGCTGTGGCTGTAGCGCTAATGACAATAATCGTACGTCATTTGTCCGTCTGCCGGACACAGACCGCCGGACACGCCATGCTGGTTGCCCCACACGGCTGCTCCAGGCCCAGCAGTACACTTTGCAGAAACTTTTAGTTGCTTGACGGTTCTTCCCTCTCAGTCCCACGCCCATCCCCCGCACGGGCTTCGAAAGTCATCCGCGTAGCTCCGGTATTTTCTCCACCCCGCAAATTGGATTACGATACGTGACGTCATTAGGGGCGGGAGCTTTTATTTTGTGTTTTCAGTGCAGAGCTTTATAAGAACGTGAGTCCGGGCTCTAATCGACAGATTTATGAGCCCTTGGAGACGACAACCACGGCGGAAAGTCGTGCTTGGTGTGCCAGAGGTTCAAGCAGACACTTATGTTCCTTGACGACCAGGATGCACCAATATCACAGTAATACCATTATTTCGACCTTTCGTGATTGTGTCCGACGAATCGAGATGAGACCACGTGGCTAGCAAGTCGGCTTCCTCCACTATCTGGCTACTGTGTATATCACTATCAGCTCAGTGAAGCTCTGTCTTAAATTAAGTGAGGTTGACTGAGGTTTATGGAACGAGACACTCCTTCAATTGCTTAATGTATTTTGTGCTTCAGAAAAGTTACAAGTCGCTGGACTCCGTCTTTTGGAAAACCCGAAGATTCGTTACTGTTCGTCGTAAGGCTCGCCCAATTCGAGAACCCATGCATTTCCACACGATTTGGAGGTTTAGTTATCCGCCCAACGACGAAGACCAAGAACTGCGTACCTACCTGCACATTTAACCCTTTAAAGCCCAGTGGTTACTATATGTACCGTCATGTTTAACATTCAGCAATTCTACGTTCTGCCCACACAGTGTATTTATGTGTTTTGTGTGGATCTCAGAACAAACAGCCATTATTTCACTGTACAACATTAACTGACTGGTTTGTATAACTGAGACGGAGTGTGTTTACTGCGCGGTACGGACTGTATTTATGTGTTTTGTGTGGATCTAGAGAACAAACAGCGATTATTTCACTGTACAACATTAACTGACTGGTTTGTATAACTGAGACGGAGTGTGTGTTTACTGCGCGGTACGGACTGTATTTATGTGTTTTGTGTGGATCTGAGAACAAACAGCGATTATTTCACTGTACAACATTAACTGACTGGTTTGTATAACTGAGACGGAGTGTGTTTACTGCGCGGTACGGACTGTATTTATGTGTTTTGTGTGGATCTGAGAACAAACAGCGATTATTTCACTGTACAACATTAACTGACTGGTTTGTATAACTGAGACGGAGTGTGTTTACTGCGCGGTACGGACTGTATTTATATGTTTTGTGTTGGATCTCAGAACAAACAGCCATTATTTCACTGTACAGCATTAACTGACTGGTTTGTATAACTGAGACGGAGTGTGTTTACTGCGCGGTACGGACTGTATTTATATGTTTTGTGTGGATCTCAGAACAAACAGCCATTATTTCACTGTACAGCATTAACTGACTGGTTTGTATAACTGAGACGGAGTGTGTTTACTGCGCGGTACGGACTGTATTTATATGTTTTGTGTGGATCTCAGAACAAACAGCCATTATTTCACTGTACAGCATTAACTGACTGGTTTGTATAACTGAGACGGAGTGTGTTTACTGCGCGGTACGGACTGTATTTATGTGTTTTGTGTGGATCTCAGAACAAACAGCGATTATTTCACTGTACAACATTAACTGACTGGTTTGTATAACTGAGACGGAGTGTGTTTACTGTGCGGTACGGATTGTATCTTTAAACACAATTCACGTCACGCTGCTACTGCTTGCTTCTCATGCAGCTCTTCCGATACAATTTATACGAATTAAACCCCTCGATTTAAACTTAAAGATAAATTAAATGTATAAATTATGCGCTGTAGCATTACGAAGAAATCAAAATCCGCGGTCCTTATTCCAAGCTGCTACTGTCACCATTCTAACGTCTTCGTCTACATTTCATATCCATACTGCTCCTACCAGAAGGACGAGCGGGCGAAGCCTGGGGACCTTCTAACAAGCGATGCGCTTTCTTCCCCCACATAAAAGCGTCTCTCACTACTCCCTTGCTCTTTCTTCTAAGCTTCTACCACATTCTCTTTCTCTCTGTCTCTGTTACACAGAGCACTGGCGAAACTGCCTTGATTATTCACGTATTACATGGCTCACATGACTGCGTTTAGAATGGCACCTCAGCAACAGCCAAAACAATCCCAGTACATAGCAGGGATTGCCTCTGATGATTGCGTGCTGAATGTCCACTGCTGAGACAGAAGTCACCTGAAGTCCAGTCGATCCGTCACAGCACAGTAAGTCACGGCAAACAGGCCACTGTACCAGTAAGTACCATGCATCTGCGGCCGACTTGCTAATAATGTTGCTTGGTTTCACTTATCTGGTGACGTGAACAATTTCACTTTTATGTCTTTGCAATTTTCGCAAAGATTCTCACACAAGCTTGTTCAGGTGACGTTTAACCGAACGTAAACTACAAATTAGCGATTTGCAACCAGGGGTCCGCAGACACCTGGCAATCGGCGAGGTATGCCTGCCAGGTTCGCGAGATGAGTAGATTCAAGAAAGTGGAACAAGATGTGCTGCTGCTAGTTTTGTGTTCACACTGTGCACAGTTTGTGGTGCTGCTAGTTTTGTGTTCACACTGTGCACAGTTTGTGTGCTGCTAGTTTTGTGTTCACACTGTGCACAGTTTGTGCTGCTGCTAGTTTTGTGTTCACACTGTGCACAGTTTGTGCTGCTGCTAGTTTTGTGTTCACACTGTGCACAGTTTGTGCTGCTGCTAGTTTTGTGTTCACACTGTGCACAGTTTGTGCTGCTGCTAGTTTTGTGTTCACACTGTGCACAGTTTGTGCTGCTGCTAGTTTTGTGTTTCACACTGTGCACAGTTTGTGCTGCTGCTAGTTTTGTGTTCACACTGTGCACAGTTTGTGCTGCTGCTAGTTTTGTGTTCACACTGTGCACAGTTTGTGCTGCTGCTAGTTTTGTGTTCACACTGTGCACAGTTTGTGCTGCTGCTAGTTTTGTGTTCACACTGTGCACAGTTTGTGCTGCTGCTAGTTTTGTGTTCACACTGTGCACAGTTTGTGCTGCTGCTAGTTTTGTGTTCACACTGTGCACAGTTTGTGCTGCTGCTAGTTTTGTGTTCACACTGTGCACAGTTTGTGCTGCTGCTAGTTTTGTGTTCACACTGTGCACAGTTTGTGCTGCTGCTAGTTTTGTGTTCACACTGTGCACAGTTTGTGCTGCTGCTAGTTTTGTGTTCACACTGTGCACAGTTTGTGCTGCTGCTAGTTTTGTGTTCACACTGTGCACAGTTTGTGCTGCTGCTAGTTTTGTGTTCACACTGTGCACAGTTTGTGCTGCTGCTAGTTTTGTGTTCACACTGTGCACAGTTTGTGCTGCTGCTAGTTTTGTGTTCACACTGTGCAAATTTTGTCTCTCACTAAGCAAACCAACTGAGTACAAGCAAGATGGGCTACCGCAAATATTTTATTGGATCTCCAACACGTTTCGGCCCAATTGGGCCATTATCAAAAAAGTGTGATTCAAAATGACAACTGGAAGTGCCCAAATTTACAAATACGATGATGCAAAAATTATGTACATATTACGACGGCATTATAAAATGGGTGATTAAAACAATGTAGGTTATGTCACAATTGTGTGACACGATCAAACAATGAAGGTTCTTACGAAACTGCTGCTTGTGAAGCATGTCGGCGTCACTGAAAGTCACGGAATAACAAAATGTCAGTCTGTACTCCATTCCTACGATCACTGCGGCACTGTTTCCAACCATCTCTGAACACTTTCACGGTGAAATGCAATTCCACGAAGTCGTGTGCAAGCAGCACTGACCCTGATAGCGGCGGGTATCTGCGTAAACAGGACCGAATGTGACTTTATCATTGCATGGTGGGGTTGAACAATTAGACCGTCATCATCTGGTTTATGACGCCGTGTGGTTTCGAAAGTTCTTACCAACACATCGGAGGAATAAATTTTATCCAAGGCCCGCAGTGCCTCAACATCTGTAACTTGAAACTCCTCATCTGGCTGCGATAAATCTGCACATAATTCATGGCTGAATGCTAGGCTCCAGCTGCCTTTCTCCTGCGATAACAAAGTTCCAGTAACCTACATAGCGTATAATCAGCTTCATGTCAGAAATAAATAAGTGATATGTCCACTTTAGTTACTGAAATAGTACAAAGAGCAGATCAATACTGCCATTAAGACATGACCGACATTAGCTGTTCTGAAGAAGGCTCCTACGTATCACGACAACTTTCAAAGTCGATTTGACACCGACGATTCTTGATGAAGCAAAGAAGACAACGACATATAGGATATATTTTACATGAATTTTGTTTACACAGACTATACACGTGACGTCAGTAAATGTTTGTCCACATCCGGAATTAAAACGAGAGAAAATAAAACGACGAACGTAAAAAGAATCATCCTTGTCTGTATTGGCTAACACCTCCCTCCTCCCAAACAAATTGCCGGTCTGTGATTGGAGAAGCTCACTGGTAGGAGGAGCCTGAGGACTTTTCTTCTGGAGCAGTATTTCTTTACTAGCAGGAAAAATAAAAGGAAAAAAATTTGTTTACCTCTCTAAAAAGGAAAACGAAAGAAACGCCCGAATGAATGTGAATGCATGTTAAAGCTAACAAGATGGCAGTGTCTACACCGTCAGAAATCGCGGCCTGATTCAGCTCGACAGGCAGGATGCAGAGTTACACGGCTGTAGTCACGTGTTCAACAGACACCACTGTAAGTTACACTGCTGTAGTCACGTGTTCAACAGACACCATTGTAAGTTACAATGCTGTAGTCACGTGTTCAACAGACACCACTGTAAGTTACACTGCTGTAGTGACGTGTTCAACAGACACCACTGTATGTTACACTGCTGTAGTCACGTGTTCAACAGACACCACTGTAAGTTACACTGCTGTAGTCACGTGTTCAACAGACACCATTGTAAGTTACACTGCTGTAGTCACGTGTTCAACAGACACCACTGTAAGTTACACTGCTGTAGTCACGTGTTCAACAGACACCACTGTAAGTTACACTGCTGTAGTCACGTGTTCAACAGACACCACTGTAAGTTACACTGCTGTAGTCACGTGTTCAACAGACACCACTGTAAGTTACACTGCTGTAGTCACGTGTTCAACAGACACCACTGTATGTTACACTGCTGTAGTCACGTGTTCAACAGACACCACTGTAAGTTACACTGCTGTAGTCACGTGTTCAACAGACACCACTGTAAGTTACACTGCTGTAGTCACGTGTTCAACAGACACCACTGTAAGTTACACTGCTGTAGTCACGTGTCAACAGACACCACTGTAAGTTACACTGCTGTAGTCACGTGTTCAACAGACACCACTGTAAGTTACACTGCTGTAGTCACGTGTTCAACAGACACCACTGTAAGTTACACTGCTGTAGTCACGTGTTCAACAGACACCATTGTAAGTTACACTGCTGTAGTCACGTGTTCAACAGACACCACTGTAAGTTACACTGCTGTAGTCACGTGTTCAACAGACACCACTGTATGTTACACTGCTGTAGTCACGTGTTCAACAGACACCACTGTAAGTTACACTGCTGTAGTCACGTGTTCAACAGACACCACTGTAAGTTACACTGCTGTAGTCACGTGTTCAACAGACACCATTGCAAGTTACACTGCTGTAGTCACGTGTTCAACAGACACCATTGTAAGTTACACTGCTGTAGTCACGTGTTCAACAGACACAATTGTAAGTTACACTGCTGTAGTCACGTGTTCAACAGACACCACTGTAAGTTACACTGCTGTAGTCACGTGTTCAACAGACACCATTGTAAGTTACACTGCTGTAGTCACGTGTTCAACAGACACCACTGTAAGTTACACTGCTGTAGTCACGTGTTCAACAGACACCATTGTAAGTTACACTGCTGTAGTCACGTGTTCAACAGACACCACTGTAAGTTACACTGCTGTAGTCACGTGTTCAACAGACACCACTGTAAGTTACACTGCTGTAGTAACGTGTTCAACAAACACCATTGTAAGTTACACGGCTGTAGTCACGTGTTCAACAGACACCATTGTATGTTACACTGCTGCAGTCACGTGTTCAACAGACACCATTGTAAGTTACACTGCTGTAGTCACGTGTTCAACCGACACCACTGTAAGTTACACTGCTGTAGTCACGTGTTAAACAGACCATTGTAAGTTACACTGCTGTAGTCACGTGTTCAACAGACACCATTGCAAGTTACACTGCTGTAGTCACGTGTTCAAAAGACAACATTGTAAGTTACACTGCTGTAGTCACGTGTTCAATAGACACCATTGTAAGTTACACTGCTGTAGTCACGTGTTCAACAGACACCATTGTAAGTTACACTGCTGTAGTCACGTGTTCAACAGACACCACTGTAAGTTACACTGCTGTAGTCACGTGTTCAACAGACACCACTGTAAGTTACACTGCTGTAGTCACGTGTTCAACAGACACCATTGCAAGTTACACTGCTGTAGTCACGTGTTCAACAGACACCATTGTAAGTTACACGGCTGTAGTCACGTGTTCAACAGACACCATTGTAAGTTACACTACTGTAGTCACGTGTTCAACAGACACCACTGTAAGTTACACTGCTGTAGTCACGTGTTCAACAGACACCATTGTAAGTTACACTGCTGTAGTCACGTGTTCAACAGACACCATTGTAAGTTACACTGCTGTAGTCACGTGTTCAACAGACACCACTGTAAGTTACACTGCTGTAGTCACGTGTTCAACAGACACCATTGTAAGTTACACTGCTACAGTCACGTGTTCAACAGACACCATTGTAAGTTACACTGCTGTAGTCACGTGTTCAACAGACACCATTGTAAGTTACACTGCTGTAGTCACGTGTTCAACAGACACCACTGTATGTTACACTGCTGTAGTCACGTGTTCAACAGACACCATTATAAGTTACACTTCTGTAGTCACGTGTTCAACAAACACCATTGTAAGTTACACGGCTGTAGTCACGTGTTCAACAGACACCACTGTAAGTTACACTGCTGTAGTCACGTGTTAAACAGACACCATTGTAAGTTACACTGCTGTAGTCACGTGTTCAACAGACACCATTGCAAGTTACACTGCTGTAGTCACGTGTTCAAAAGACAACATTGTAAGTTACACTGCTGTAGTCACGTGTTCAATAGACACCATTGTAAGTTACACTGCTGTAGTCACGTGTTCAACAGACACCATTGTAAGTTACACTGCTGTAGTCACGTGTTCAACAGACACCATTGTAAGTTACACTGCTGTAGTCACGTGTTCAACAGACACCACTGTAAGTTACACTGCTGTAGTCACGTGTTCAACAGACACCACTGTATGTTACACTGCTGTAGTCACGTGTTCAACAGACCATTGTAAGTTACACTGCTGTAGTCACGTGTTCAACAGACACCATTGCAAGTTACACTGCTGTAGTCACGTGTTCAAAAGACAACATTGTAAGTTACACTGCTGTAGTCACGTGTTCAATAGACACCATTGTAAGTTACACTGCTGTAGTCACGTGTTTCAACAGGCACGACACACATTGTAAGTTACACTGCTGTAGTCACGTGTTCAACAGACACCACTGTAAGTTACACTGCTGTAGTCACGTGTTCAACAGACACCACTGTAAGTTACACTGCTGTAGTCACGTGTTCAACAGACACCATTGCAAGTTACACTGCTGTAGTCACGTGTTCAACAGACACCATTGTAAGTTACACGGCTGTAGTCACGTGTTCAACAGACACCATTGTAAGTTACACTACTGTAGTCACGTGTTCAACAGACACCACTGTAAGTTACACTGCTGTAGTCACGTGTTCAACAGACACCATTGTAAGTTACACTGCTGTAGTCACGTGTTCAACAGACACCATTGTAAGTTACACTGCTGTAGTCACGTGTTCAACAGACACCACTGTAAGTTACACTGCTGTAGTCACGTGTTCAACAGACACCATTGTAAGTTACACTGCTACAGTCACGTGTTCAACAGACACCATTGTAAGTTACACTGCTGTAGTCACGTGTTCAACAGACACCATTGTAAGTTACACTGCTGTAGTCACGTGTTCAACAGACACCACTGTATGTTACACTGCTGTAGTCACGTGTTCAACAGACACCATTATAAGTTACACTTCTGTAGTCACGTGTTCAACAAACACCATTGTAAGTTACACGGCTGTAGTCACGTGTTCAACAGACACCACTGTAAGTTACACTGCTGTAGTCACGTGTTAAACAGACACCATTGTAAGTTACACTGCTGTAGTCACGTGTTCAACAGACACCATTGCAAGTTACACTGCTGTAGTCACGTGTTCAAAAGACAACATTGTAAGTTACACTGCTGTAGTCACGTGTTCAATAGACACCATTGTAAGTTACACTGCTGTAGTCACGTGTTCAACAGACACCATTGTAAGTTACACTGCTGTAGTCACGTGTTCAACAGACACCATTGTAAGTTACACTGCTGTAGTCACGGTTCAACAGACACCACTGTAAGTTACACTGCTGTAGTCACGTGTTCAACAGACACCACTGTATGTTACACTGCTGTAGTCACGTGTTCAACAGACACCACTGTAAGTTACACTGCTGTAGTCACGTGTTCAACAGACACCACTGTAAGTTACACTGCTGTAGTCACGTGTTCAACAGACACCACTGTAAGTTACACTGCTGTAGTCACGTGTTCAACAGACACCATTGCAAGTTACACTGCTGTAGTCACGTGTTCAACAGACACCATTGTAAGTTACACTGCTGTAGTCACGTGTTCAACAGACACAATTGTAAGTTACACTGCTGTAGTCACGTGTTCAATAGACACCATTGTAAGTTACACTGCTGTAGTCACGTGTTCAACAGACACCATTGTAAGTTACACTGCTGTAGTTACGTGTTCAACAGACACCATTGTAAGTTACACTGCTGTAGTCACGTGTTCAACAGACACCACTGTAAGTTACACTGCTGTAGTCACGTGTTCAACAGACACCACTGTAAGTTACACTGCTGTAGTCACGTGTTCAACAGACACCATTGTAAGTTACACTGCTGTAGTCACGTGTTCAACAGACACCATTGTATGTTACACTGCTGTAGTCACGTGTTCAACAGACACCACTGTAAGTTACACTGCTGTAGTCACGTGTTCAACAGACACCACTGTAAGTTACACTGCTGTAGTCACGTGTTCAACAGACACCACTGTAAGTTACACTGCTGTAGTCACGTGTTCAACAGACACCACTGTAAGTTACACTGCTGTAGTCACGTGTTCAACAGACACCATTGCAAGTTACACTGCTGTAGTCACGTGTTCAACAGACACCATTGTAAGTTACACTGCTGTAGTCACGTGTTCAACAGACACAATTGTAAGTTACACTGCTGTAGTCACGTGTTCAACAGACACCATTGTAAGTTACACTGCTGTAGTCACGTGTTCAACAGACACCATTGTAAGTTACACTGCTGTAGTTACGTGTTCAACAGACAACATTGTAAGTTACACTGCTGTAGTCACGTGTTCAACAGACACCACTGTAAGTTACACTGCTGTAGTCACGTGTTCAACAGACACCACTGTAAGTTACACTGCTGTAGTCACGTGTTCAACAGACACCATTGTAAGTTACACTGCTGTAGTCACGTGTTCAACAGACACCATTGTATGTTACAATGCTGCAGTCACGTGTTCAACAGACACCATTGTAAGTTACACTGCTGTAGTCACGTGTTCAACAGACACCACTGTAAGTTACACTGCTGTAGTCACGTGTTAAACAGACACCATTGTAAGTTACACTGCTGTAGTCACGTGTTCAACAGACACCATTGCAAGTTACACTGCTGTAGTCACGTGTTCAAAAGACAACATTGTAAGTTACACTGCTGTAGTCACGTGTTCAATAGACACCATTGTAAGTTACACTGCTGTAGTCACGTGTTCAACAGACACCATTGTAAGTTACACTGCTGTAGTCACGTGTTCAACAGACACCACTGTAAGTTACACTGCTGCAATCACGTGTTCAACAGACACCATTGTAAGTTACACTGCTGTAGTCACGTGTTCAACAGACACCACTGTATGTTACACTGCTGTAGTCACGTGTTCAACAGACACCATTATAAGTTACACTTCTGTAGTCACGTGTTCAACAAACACCATTGTAAGTTACACGGCTGTAGTCACGTGTTCAACAGACACCATTGTAAGTTACACTGCTGTAGTCACGTGTTCAACAGACACCACTGTAAGTTACACTGCTGTAGTCACGTGTTCAACAGACACCATTGTAAGTTACACTGCTGTAGTCACGTGTTCAACAGACACCATTGTAAGTTACACTGCTGTAGTCACGTGTTCAACAGACACCATTGTAAGTTACACTGCTGTAGTCACGTGTTCAACAGACACCATTGTATGTTACACTGCTGCAGTCACGTGTTCAACAGACACCATTGTAAGTTACACTGCTGTAGTCACGTGTTCAACAGACACCATTGTAAGTTACACTGCTGTAGTCACGTGTTCAACAGACACCATTGTAAGTTACACGGCTGTAGTCACGTGTTCAACAGACACCATTGTAAGTTACACTGCTGTAGTCACGTGTTAAACAGACACCATTGTAAGTTACACTGCTGTAGTCACGTGTTCAACAGACACCACTGTAAGTTACACTGCTGTAGTCACGTGTTCAACAGACACCATTGTACGTTACACTGCTGTAGTCACGTGTTCAACAGACACCATTGTAAGTTACACTGCTGTAGTCACGTGTTCAACAGACACCATTGTAAAACTGTTGGCATTGTGAATGTGAGCTTACTATGATCAATGTTGCTAACAGAAACGCGGAACTACAAGCTCACAGCTACATAGCCAGTTGCTGATATCGCTAATCATCATACCCAACGTCAGATATACATATATACATACACATGCACGTATGTATAGCCATTTGGAGCAGTCACACGAAATCTTGTGTGTAAGGATCAGGAAGACTGGACACCTGTCCTTTAAATGCAGTGAAAGGAACGATAAGGCGTTGACAATTAATTTTAAAACTTCAATGTATGAAAAACAATCAATAAAAGATCAAAGCTGTACACACAAGATCACACAACGCTTTTATTTTACTGCTTCCGAGATGTTTCTGCCTTTCAACGGCAATCTTCATAATACTAAGTTAACAAAGGACACTACTAGCGGTTTTACGTTCACATAGGCACTTACTAGGTGCGTTCGCAAAATTGCGAAAAGTGGCTACTGTCTTCGTCGTGTCTAGTCTGTCCGTCCGCATGTAACAATTCGGCTCCCACTGAACGCATTTTCATGAAATTTGATATTTGAGTATTTTTTTTAAATGTGTCAAGAGAATTCAAGTTTCATTAAAATCTGACAAGCATATAATATAAACACACTGAGGAAGGAATATGATTTAAAACACAAATTGTGAACCTGAGGATGACCTGAAATATGTCGAAACATGTTGTTCTGTATAGTTAATAGAATTTAGTTGTGTTTGGACGGATTTTGACTTGATTTATGTTATAAACAACACACGGGACGGCATCCTTTAAAAAACATAATTACTGTCAGTTACCATCGGTAATAAAACAGTTTGGCCAGATCACTGTCAGTTACCATCGGTAATAAAACAGTTTGGCCAGATCACTGTCAGTTACCATCGGTAATAAAACAGTTTGGCCAGATCACTGTCAGTTACCATCGGTAATAAAACAGTTTGGCCAGATCACTGTCAGTTACCATCGGTAATAAAACAGTTTGGCCAGATCCCGTACCATTTTCTGCTTGCCCGAAGAATCTTAATGCAACTTAAATACTTCGCCATTCAAATTTCAGAGCAATTTTAACTGCTTTCGTGTTGATTCTTCCTGCCTGTTTCTCACGTACCGGTTTACGACACTCGAGACATCTGCCGGCTGCTCATCAGTGTTTCGGAGAAACCTGCTGCGTCCATCTTCAGATATGGAAAGTCCTCAGAAGCTTAGATAACCACCTATCAGACTACACGGTGAAACAAACCAGAACCTTTGCCACAGTGCAAATCGCGGGTTTCACGTTGCCGTTGTAATTACTTGACTGACAGTATCAGACGGCACACAGTTGGTATCATTACTTTACTGACAGTATCAGACGGCACACAGTTGGTATCATTACTTGACTGACAGTATCAGACGGCACACAGTTGGTATCATTACTTGACTGACAGTATCAGACGGCACACAGTTGGTATCATTACTTGACTGACAGTATCAGACGGCACACAGTTGGTATCATTACTTTACTGACAGTATCAGACGGCACACAGTTGGTATCATTACTTTACTGACAGTATCAGACGGCACACAGTTGGTATCATTACTTGACTGACAGTATCAGACGGCACACAGTTGGTATCATTACTTGACTGACAGTATCAGACGGCACACAGTTGGTATCATTACTTGACTGACAGTATCAGACGGCACACAGTTGGTATCATTACTTTACTGACAGTATCAGACGGCACACAGTTGGTATCATTACTTTACTGACAGTATCAGACGGCACACAGTTGGTATCATTACTTTACTGACAGTATCAGACGGCACACAGTTGGTATCATTACTTGACTGACAGTATCAGACGGCACACAGTTGGTATCATTACTTGACTGACAGTATCAGACGGCACACAGTTGGTATCATTACTTGACTGACAGTATCAGACGGCACACAGTTGGTATCATTACTTGACTGACAGTATCAGACGGCACACAGTTGGTATCATTACTTGACTGACAGTATCAGACGGCACACAGTTGGTATCATTACTTGACTGACAGTATCAGACGGCACACAGTTGGTATCATTACTTGACTGATAGTATCAGACGGCACACAGTTGGTATCATTACTTGACTGACAGTATCAGACGGCACACAGTTGGTATCATTACTTGACTGACAGTATCAGACGGCACACAGTTGGTATCATTACTTGACTGACAGTATCAGACGGCACACAGTTGGTATCATTACTTGACTGACAGTATCAGACGGCACACAGTTGGTATCATTACTTGACTGACAGTATCAGACGGCACACAGTTGGTATCATTACTTGACTGACAGTATCAGACGGCACACAGTTGGTATCATTACTTGACTGACAGTATCAGACGGCACACAGTTGGTATCATTACTTGACTGACAGTATCAGACGGCACACAGTTGGTATCATTACTTGACTGACAGTATCAGACGGCACACAGTTGGTATCATTACTTGACTGACAGTATCAGACGGCACACAGTTGGTATCATTACTTGACTGACAGTATCAGACGGCACACAGTTGGTATCATTACTTGACTGACATATCAGACGGCACACAGTTGGTATCATTACTTGACTGACAGTATCAGACGGCACACAGTTGGTATCCAGTGTGACACCACTTCTCTGTTACCTGTAGTACTGCTGTGTACGGGTGGACAACCAGAGGCAGTTCATTAGTAATGACACTCATTTAGCTAACTGTTTGTAACGGTGTACAAACGAGTAGAATTTCATGAATGCCTTTATGGGTGTGTAAGAAAGTTGGAAGTTTCATCAATTTAACTGTTATGGTATCACTTGATCTGCTTTTGTCGGAACGGGCATGGGCGCTAGAAAGAGACAGCAACGTGACCAGCCCCTAATAAAATAAAAAGAATTACCGAGAACCAAGTTCCAGCATTTAAACCTACGGCCGGTCCAACCCTCTCGACACTCATTAAAAATAACTGTTAAGGCTTGCCTGCAGCCTCAGCGCGCTGTTACTTCCTCCTCTCTTATGATTATTTTTTGTTATTTTTCTCGCTCCTCATTTTTGCATGGACCTCCCTCAACCTCCCTCATTCCTTCCTTTTACGCACCAACACACTGAGGGGAACGCAGCACACATAATAACAATTGCGAAACGGGGAAAAGAAACATCCGGTCTGGCTGGACGAATTCCGGAGTCAGTCCGGACTCGGTTTTTTTCCGGCGCAGATTGAATGGACTTCCACATATAAACCCCGACAATAACAGCACCGGAAACCGGAGTTTCTGCAACTGATTCCAGAGGGCCAATAGTAAGGCACACAGCATTAAACTTTCTCCGCTTGTTTTTAATTTTATGGCTGTGGAGTTTCAGAAGGCGGTGAGTAATTTTTAATAACAATTTCATACGCTTTTAGCTTGGGCGGAATTACTGCAAGTTGCTGCGATCTGTTGTACAGGCTGCTGACATGTTGACAGTGAGATCACCCACTAACACTACACTACACTACATCACATGACTACTGTACAGGCTGCTGACATGTTGACAGTGAGATCACCCACTAACACTACACTACACTACATCACATGACTGTTGTACAGGCTGCTGACATGTTGACAGTGAGATCACCCACTAACACTACACTACACTACATCACATGACTGTTGTACAGGCTGCTGACATGTTGACAGTGAGATCACCCACTAACACTACACTACACTACATCACATGACTACTGTACAGGCTGCTGACATGTTGACAGTGAGATCACCCAGTAACACTACACTACACTACATCACATGACTATTGTACAGGCTGCTGACATGTTGACAGTGAGATCACCCACTAACACTACACTACACTACATCACATGACTGTTGTACAGGCTGCTGACATGTTGACAGTGAGATCACCCACTAACACTACACTACACTACATCACATGACTATTGTACAGGCTGCTGACATGTTGACAGTGAGATCACCCAGTAACACTACACTACACTACATCACATGACTGTTGTACAGGCTGCTGACATGTTGACAGTGAGATCACCCACTAACACTACACTACACTACATCACATGACTGTTGTACAGGCTGCTGACATGTTGACAGTGAGATCACCCAGTAACACTACACTACACTACATCACATGACTGTTGTACAGGCTGCTGACATGTTGACAGTGAGATCACCCACTAACACTACACTACACTACATCACATGACTGTTGTACAGGCTGCTGACATGTTGACAGTGAGATCACCCAGTAACACTACACTACACTACATCACATGACTATTGTACAGGCTGCTGACATGTTGACAGTGAGATCACCCACTAACACTACACTACACTACATCACATGACTGTTGTACAGGCTGCTGACATGTTGACAGTGAGATCACCCACTAACACTACACTACACTACATCACATGACTGTTGTACAGGCTGCTGACATGTTGACAGTGAGATCACCCAGTAACACTACACTACACTACATCACATGACTGTTGTACAGGCTGCTGACATGTTGACAGTGAGATCACCCAGTAACACTACACTACACTACATCACATGACTATTGTACAGGCTGCTGACATGTTGACAGTGAGATCACCCACTAACACTACACTACACTACATCACATGACTATTGTACAGGCTGCTGACATGTTGACAGTGAGATCACCCAGTAACACTACACTACACTACATCACATGACTGTTGTACAGGCTGCTGACATGTTGACAGTGAGATCACCCACTAACACTACACTACACTACATCACATGACTGTTGTACAGGCTGCTGACATGTTGACAGTGAGATCACCCAGTAACACTACACTACACTACATCACATGACTGTTGTACAGGCTGCTGACATGTTGACAGTGAGATCACCCAGTAACACTACACTACACTACACTATATCACATGACTGTTGTACAGGCTGCTGACATGTTGACAGTGAGATCACCCAGTAACACATACACTACACTACATCACATGACTGTTGTACAGGCTGCTGACATGTTGACAGTGAGATCACCCAGTAACACTACACTACACTACACTACATCACATGACTGTTGTACAGGCTGCTGACATGTTGACAGTGAGATAACCCAGTAACACTACACTACACTACATCACATGACTGTTGTACAGGCTGCTGACATGTTGACAGTGAGATCACCCAGTAACACTACACTACACTACATCACATGACGGTTGTACAGGCTGCTGACATGTTGACAGTGAGATCACCCAGTAACACTACACTACACTATATCACATGACTGTTGTACAGGCTGCTGACATGTTGACAGTGAGATCACCCAGTAACACTACACTACACTACATCACATGACTGTTGTACAGGCTGCTGACATGTTGACAGTGAGATCACCCAGTAACACTACACTACACTACATCACATGACTGTTGTACAGGCTGCTGACATGTTGACAGTGAGATCACCCAGTAACACTACACTACACTACATCACATGACTATTGTACAGGCTGCTGACATGTTGACAGTGAGATCACCCACTAACACTACACTACACTACATCACATGACTGTTGTACAGCTGCTGACATGTTGACAGTGAGATCACCCAGTAACACTACACTACACTACATCACATGACTGTTCTCACATTCGGTCACAGTGTATTTCAGCACCACGTCACATCTTTCCAGCCCATTCAAAACATTTTAAACATCGCTTTCTGTCACACAGTGTTTCAGCACTCAACCTCCAGCACATATAGACTTTGCCTTCAACGTTTCAACACGTTCCAAGAAAGTTTTACGATAAACCTTCTGTCCATCTGAAGCAGACTACTGACACTACCTTCTGTCCACCTGAAGTAGACTACTGGCACTACCTTTTGTTTTTCTCTCCGCTGTATTATACAAGTTTCTTACGTTGTTTAATGACGCCTTTCATTACGCAAAGTCATATGGGGTATAACGACGAGGAAGGTGATAATGCGTGATATTGGGTAAGACACTATCACACTGACGCTGAGTATTTCTGTGAAACGTCCCCTTATCTGCCTGGGGAAAATAGGAAAACAACGCAAGTGTCAGACGGGATATCCGTAGACGCAGCTCAGCTCTTACCTGCGCCCCGCTGCATACAAATCCACCCTCTACAACAGTCTGTTTGTCTGCCGGTTTAAAACTCTTTAATTAACGTGTTCATCTTTTAGAGGTCTTCCTAAACCTCTTATCCTCTTTCATTTCACCTTCATATTATTGACCTTCCATTATTACAATTTAATTCGTAGGTATCGTGCTTTACGCCTTCTAACCTCCACTGATTCTGATCGTTTCGTCTGCCTTTCTCCTAACCCAACCAATCTACATTTCTCAGAATATTCATTTCAGTAGTTCCTGCTAGCCTCTTACCACTCACAAACCACAGCCACACTGTAACAACGAAAATAACACAAACAATATTATTAGCCTTCCTATGATCCGAATTTTGTATTAATTTTAATTACTAATGAGTAAATATAGGCTGTAGCAATGCGCAGTAAAGAAACTTGTAACTGAGGGTGACAGAATGTCACTGTAGTTTCAGGTCTTTTGGGATGTAACACTGTCGTTCCGGACGAATATTTCTGACGTTTCGGAGGATAGTAGGCAATATGATAATTCGTAACGTCGGAAACTACTCGCCAAACGATACAGCGTCACTTTCCAAAGGACGTCAGTCTCGGTCTCACAGCTGCGATATCGTCACCTACAGTACTTAATTGAAAGGCTGCAGGTGTTTTTTGAGCTATATAATTCAGTCGAAATGCGCATTAACCATTCTGAGATCAAGAGAGGCAATTTGCCTGTTTTGTGGCGACAAACCAAGCCTACACACATTACCAAGACGGCATCCCCTGCCACTTTACTACGGAGATGCAAGTTATACAAGCCCGGACTACGTGACTTGCGTCTCCACTACCTCTTTATGGTTGCAACAGTTTCTTTATTCTTGTGCTACAAAGTGATCTAGTGACTGCGAAGTGAAGGCGATGAAGAACCGACTGAGGCTGTAAGGTCCACAGCAGTCCCTACGAGGCCATTCATTTGGTATTCTGCACTTCTCGGAGCTAGGTGCTGAATGCCGCGATTGTCGTAACACCGGTAATACGTCTATAAGGGCGCAGTAACACGCGTATGTCTACATTAAGACATATTTGTAAATTCGTTCTTTGTGATTTTACGAATACAGGGTCCTTATTTCATATCACAACTATTGGCTAGACTTCCTGCAGGCTCGATTATCGTATTAACGTAGCCTACTTATGCGAGCGCCCACATGCGTTACGGAACAACGGCGGAAAATGACAAACAATAGATGGAAGATCAAATAAGGACACTATATAATTGGCCTTTGTGTTAATCAAATGCCGTAATGAGAAATGCTTCGTGCGATATGCCTTACTTTTCAGAAACTCTATAAGTAAACTTACGGATTCATGGACAGCACGCATTCAATTGACACGCAGGCATACACAATAAATTCCCCCGACAACTTGGTTGGTGCGTATGAAGCGGTTCAGAATATGCACCATGATTAGACTTCCTTCTGATTGGGTGGACGAACAGAAATGCCGAACAAACGGGCGGTCAGATTTTCACTTCATACAGTTCGTATAAGCAGCCCATGATGAAAATAAAGCAAGGCATTACAAAGTTTCATTCATAAACCTTTAACCGAAAATTAAAAATTAAAGTACAAACAGTCATAAACACTGATTTTAAAAAATCGCTTCACTCTTTTGTTATTAGATTTCTGAATTTTTAAAGTGGTTATTTACGACGCTCTCGTTTGTTAAGATTGCATAGCACTGGCAATAGAATGATGCCGAGTGGAACCCGGCCTTTCGTGGTGAGAGACCGGCAACTATCAGCTTGCGCCCAAAACGAGTCTAACTGTCTACTTGTATGAAGTAATGTGTTAAACTTTGACGCTTAATGAAAAAACCTTGTGTTTCTACACTAATTTGTATGCCAAAATAGTAGCAACTTGTGTTTCTACACTAATTTGTATGCCAAAATAGTAGCACTGAACTATTGTATGTGTTTTCTACACTAATTTGTATGCCAAAATAGTAGCAACTTGTGTTTCTACACTAATTTGTATGCCAAAATAGTAGCAACTTGTGTTTCATACACTAATTTATCATGCCACAAATAGTAAGCAACTTGTGTTTCTACACTAATTTGTATGCCAAAATAGTAGCAACTTGTGTTGCTACACTAATTTGTATATACCACAAATAGTAGTACAACTTGTGTTTCTACACTAATTTGTATGCCAAAATAGTAGCAACTTGTGTTTCTACACTAATTGTATATGTGCCTAAACTATGTAGAGCAAATAGTGTTGTTTCTACACTAATGTTGTATGCCAAAATAGTAGCAACTTGTGTTTCTACACTAATTGTATATGCCTAATAATGAGTAGGCAACTTGTGTTTCTACACTAATGTTGTATGCCAAAATAGTAGCAACTTGTGTTTCTACACTAATTTTGATGATGCCAAAATAGTAGCAACTTGTGTTTCTACACTAATGTATATGCCAAAATAGTAGCAACTGTGGTTCCATTTTGCAGCAACAGAACGTTCTGCTGAGCCGCCTAACGTTTCTCCCCCCCCCCAAATAGTAATAAAGGGAAGTCACTGGTACATTGGGCCATAGCTGGCCAGACTTTCGGGATTCAGTGATCTACTGTAAAGACAGAAAATCTTTCGCGATCTACCGTAGTGCATAAAGTATCAATATAAGGTCAACTAGGCAGACAAATGTACAACAGCATAACAACACCAAACGTATTGAAGTACAATTGTGTATTTTTAACAAATGATCTTTTCATACTAAAACAAGTTATCGTAATTAAAAGGTGTTTTTCATTAACCTTCCTAAAGTTGATGTATGACGCTGCATATCTTAAGACAACTCAATGAAAAAGGGTTCATAATTACTTAGGCACGAGTGAAGGCAGTACTTTAAATGTTCATCTGTCAGACGGCTTCGGTTTCCAATTCATAGGCAAGCATCGTTATATTGTAACAATAATACTGTGTGGAACTAGCAAGTTGCAAGTTGCAAGTTCAGTGCAAGTTGCGATTTGATGAAATATAAAACTGTCACAGTACAATTACAAACTAAAAATTTACAATTTTTAAATTCAGTTAACGGAACTGAGACATTTTGCAGCGGCAACCAATCATCGATCTTTATTTCAATGTTACGAGTAATTCAATAAATGTCATACCGAAACAAGCGTCGAACTCCTGGTAACTGTGTGTCGTTCCTGATCCAAATTATCTGCAATTGTGTAATAAAATACTTTTTTTTCCTACGCAAAACTTGGGAGGTGCATTAGTCATTCATAATAAAATACAGAGAAGGACACAGCTTTGTTCTAAGACACGTAATTTACACGAATTTTGACTATAATTTTGGGCTTTTGTGAAACAGATACTGAAATTCCTAGTTTCATAGAAGGCTAGGAAATTACTGAGCAGGTGCGCAACTATAAGTTTTCGGGCTAACAATGCGGTTGTTGTTCAAGTGATGGTCATCTTTTGGCACCTACACCTGTAGTGTTTTGCTTTGTTTCGGCACAGAGGTACTGCCTCCTTATTCAGGGTGGAATTCTCAACCGCCATTGGCTGCTACGGAAAATACTAATTCCTGTCTGCCTTTTCCAAGACTGTGATTTGTCAGATTCCCCACAAAACGTCCTATAGGACGACACATTATCTTCACCACATCACTCCAGCATCCAGCTGAAAAAGATCAAGATGGAGGCAGTAAGTTCCTCCTGAACGCCTGAACAAACGCGGTGTAAAACCCCTAAAGCCGACCACCAGAAGAGCTGAGGAGCCGCTGACCCCTCCATGTAGTTAGTTATGCCTCCAATTGGCCAATACTTATGTTCGTTTAAATTACAAAATTACCGGATAGCGGGTGTCAGGTCAACATTCATCACGGCTGTTTATTGGACTGATCACAGTTACGGTGTCAGGTCAACATTCATCACGGCTGTTTATTGGACTGATCACAGTTACGGTGTCAGGTCAACATTCATCACGGCTGTTTATTGGACTGATCACAGTTACGGTGTTCATGTCAACATTCATCACGGCTGTTTATTGGACTGTTCACAGTTACGGTGTCAGGTCAACATTCATCATGGCTGTTTATTGGACTGATCACAGTTACGGTGTCAGGTCAACATTCATCACGGCTGTTTATTGGACTGATCACAGTTACGGTGTAATGTCAACATTCATCACGGCTGTTTATTGGACTGATCACAGTTACGGTGTCAGGTCAACATTCATCACGGCTGTTTATTGGACTGATCACAGTTACGGTGTCAGGTCAACATTCATCACGGCTGTTTATTGGACTGATCACAGTTACGGTGTCAGGTCAACATTCATCACGGCTGTTTATTGGACTGATCACAGTTACGGTGTATGTCAACATTCATCAGGCTGTTTATTGGACTGATCACAGTTACGGTGTCAGGTCAACATTCATCACGGCTGTTTATTGGACTGATCACAGTTACGGTGTCAGGTCAACATTCATCACGGCTGTTTATTGGACTGATCACAGTTACGGTGTAATGTCAACATTCATCACGGCTGTTTATTGCACTGATCACAGTTACGGTGTCATGTCAACATTCATCACGGCTGTTTATTGGACTGATCACAGTTACGGTGTCAGGTCAACATTCATCACGGCTGTTTATTGGACTGATCACAGTTACGGTGTCAGGTCAACATTCATCACGGCTGTTTATTGGACTGATCACAGTTACAGTGTAATGTCAACATTCATCACGGCTGTTTATTGGACTGATCACAGTTACGGTGTCATGTCAACATTCATCACGGCTGTTTATTGGACTGATCACAGTTACGGTGTCAGGTCAACATTCATCACGGCTGTTTATTGGACTGATCACAGTTACGGTGTCAGGTCAACATTCATCACGGCTGTTTATTGGACTGATCACAGTTACGGTGTCAGGTCAACATTCATCACGGCTGTTTATTGGACTGATCACAGTTACGGTGTCATGTCAACATTCATCACGGCTGTTTATTGGACTGATCACAGTTACGGTGTCAGGTCAACATTCATCACGGCTGTTTATTGGACTGATCACAGTTACGGTGTCAGGTCAACATTCATCACGGCTGTTTATTGGACTGATCACAGTTACGGTGTAATGTCAACATTCATCACGGCTGTTTATTGACTGATCACAGTTACGGGTGTCAGTCAACATTCATCACACGGCTGTTTATTGGACTGATCACAGTTACGGTGTCAGGTCAACATTCATCACGGCTGTTTATTGGACTGATCACAGTTACGGTGTAAGTCAACATTCATCACGGCTGTTTATTGGACTGATCACAGTTACGGTGTCATGTCAACATTCATCACGGCTGTTTATTGGACTGATCACAGTTACGGTGTCAGGTCAACATTCATCACGGCTGTTTATTGGACTGATCACGTTACGGTGTCAGGTCAACATTCATCACGGCGTTTATTGGACTGATCACAGTTACGGTGTAATGTCAACATTCATCACGGCTGTTTATTGGACTGATCACAGTTACGGTGTCATGTCAACATTCATCACGGCTGTTTATTGGACTGATCACAGTTACGGTGTCAGGTCAACATTCATCACGGCTGTTTATTGACTGATCACAGTTACGGTGTCAGGTCAACATTCATCACGGCTGTTTATTGACTGATCACAGTTACGGTGTATCAACATTCATCACGGCTGTTTATTGGACTGATCACAGTTACGGATGTATGTCAACATTCATCACGGCTGTTTATTGGACTGATCACAGTTACGGTGTCATGTCAACATTCATCACGGCTGTTTATTGGACTGATCACAGTTACGGTGTAGGATCAACATTCATCACGGCTGTTTATTGGACTGATCACAGTTACGGTGTCATGTCAACATTCATCACGGCTGTTTATTGGACTGATCACAGTTACGGTGTCAGGTCAACATTCATCACGGCTGTTTATTGGACTGATCACAGTTACGGTGTATGTCAACATTCATCACGGCTGTTTATTGGACTGATCACAGTTACGGTGTAGGTCAACATTCATCACGGCTGTTTATTGGACTGATCACAGTTACGTGTCATGTCAACATTCATCACGGCTGTTTATTGGACTGATCACAGTTACGTGTCATGTCAACATTCATCACGGCTGTTTATTGGACTGATCACAGTTACGGTGTCAGGTCAACATTCATCACGGCTGTTTATTGGACTGATCACAGTTACGGTGTATAGTCAACATTCATCACGGCTGTTTATTGACTGTCACAGTTACGGTTGACAGTCAACATTCATCACGGCTGTTTATGACTGATCACAGTTACGGTGCAGTCAACATTCATCACGGCTGTTTATTGGACTGATCACAGTTACGGTGACAGTCAACATTCATCCGGCTGTTTATTGGACTGCAGTTACGTGTCAGTCAACATTCATCACGGCTGTTTATTGGAATGACACAGTTACGGTGTCAGTCAACATTCATCACGCTGTTTATTGACTGATCACAGTTACGGTGTCAGTCAACATTCATCACGCTGTTTATTGGACTGATCACAGTTACGGTGTCAGGTCAACATTCATCACGCTGTTATGACTGATCACAGTTACGGTGTCAGGTCAACATTCATCACGGCTGTTTATTGACTGATCACAGTTACGGTGTATGTCAACATTCATCACGGCTGTTTATTGACTGATCACAGTTACGTGTCAGTCAACATTCACACGGCTGTTTATTGGACTGATCACAGTTACGGTGTCAGGTCAACATTCATCACGGCTGTTTATTGGACTGATCACAGTTACGGTGTCAGGTCAACATTCATCACGGCTTTATTGGACTGATCACAGTTACGGTAATGTCAACATTCATCACGGCGTTTATTGGACTGATCACAGTTACGGTGTCAGTCACATTCATCACGGCTGTTTATTGGACTGACACAGTTACGTGTCAGTCAACATTCATCACGGCTGTTTATTGGACTGATCACAGTTACGGTGCAGGTCAACATTCATCACGGCGTTTATTGACTGATCACATTACGGTGTCAGGTCAACATTCATCACGGCTGTTTATTGGACTGATCACAGTTACGGTGTAGTCAACATTCATCACGCTGTTTATTGGACTGATCACAGTTACGGTGTATGTCAACATTCATCACGGCTGTTTATTGGACTGATCACAGTACGGTGTCAGTCAACATTCATCACGGCTGTTATTGGACTGATCACAGTCGTGTCAGTCACATCTCACGGCTGTTTATGGACTGATCACAGTTACGGTGTCATGTCAACATTCATCACGCTGTTTATTGACTGATCACAGTTACGGTGTCAGTCAACATTCATCACGCTGTTTATGTCAGTCAACATTCATCACGGCTGTTTATTGGACTGATCACAGTTACGGTGTTCATGTCAACATTCATCACGGCTGTTTATTGGACTGATCACAGTTACGGTGTCAGGTCAACATTCATCACGGCTGTTTATTGGACTGATCACAGTTACGGTGTCAGGTCAACATTCATCACGGCTGTTTATTGGACTGATCACAGTTACGGTGTCATGTCAACATTCATCACGGCTGTTTATTGGACTGATCACAGTTACGGTGTCATGTCAACATTCATCACGGCTGTTTATTGGACTGATCACAGTTACGGTGTCATGTCAACATTCATCACGGCTGTTTATTGGACTGATCACAGTTACGGTGACAGGTCAACATTCATCACGGCTGTTTATTGGACTGATCACAGTTACGGTGACAGGTCAACATTCATCGCGGCTGTTTATTGGACTGATCAGTTACGGTGTCATGTCAACATTCATCACGGCTGTTTATTGGAATGATCACAGTTACGGTGTCATGTCAACATTCATCACGGCTGTTTATTGGACTGATCACAGTTACGGTGTCATGTCAACATTCATCACGGCTGTTTATTGGACTGATCACAGTTACGGTGTCAGGTCAACATTCATCACGGCTGTTTATTGGACTGATCACAGTTACGGTGTCAGGTCAACATTCATCACGGCTGTTTATTGGACTGATCACAGTTACGGTGTAATGTCAACATTCATCACGGCTGTTTATTGGACTGATCACAGTTACGGTGTCATGTCAACATTCATCACGGCTGTTTATTGGACTGATCACAGTTACGGTGTCAGGTCAACATTCATCACGGCTGTTTATTGGACTGATCACAGTTACGGTGTCAGGTCAACATTCATCACGGCTTTTTATTGGACTGATCACAGTTACGGTGTAATGTCAACATTCATCACGGCTGTTTATTGGACTGATCACAGTTACGGTGTCATGTCAACATTCATCACGGCTGTTTATTGGACTGATCACAGTTACGGTGTCAGGTCAACATTCATCACGGCTGTTTATTGGACTGATCACAGTTACGGTGTCAGGTCAACATTCATCACGGCTGTTTATTGGACTGATCACAATTACGGTGTCAGGTCAACATTCATCACGGCTGTTTATTGGACTGATCACAGTTACGGTGTTATGTCAACATTCATCACGGCTGTTTATTGGACTGATCACAGTTACGGTGTCATGTCAACATTCATCACGGCTGTTTATTGGACTGATCACAGTTACGGTGTCAGGTCAACATTCATCACGGCTGTTTATTGGACTGATCACAGTTACGGTGTCATGTCAACATTCATCACGGCTGTTTATTGGACTGATCACAGTTACGGTGTCATGTCAACATTCATCACGGCTGTTTATTGGACTGATCACAGTTACGGTGTCAGGTCAACATTCATCACGGCTGTTTATTGGACTGATCACAGTTACGGTGTAATGTCAACATTCATCACGGCTGTTTATTGGACTGATCACAGTTACGGTGTCAGGTCAACATTCATCACGGCTGTTTATTGGACTGATCACAGTTACGATGTCATGTCAACATTCATCACGGCTGTTTATTGGACTGATCACAGTTACGCTGTCATGTCAACATTCATCACGGCTGTTTATTGGACTGATCACAGTTACGGTGTCAGGTCAACATTCATCACGGCTGTTTATTGGACTGATCACAGTTACGGTGTTATGTCAACATTCATCACGGCTGTTTATTGGACTGATCACAGTTACGGTGACAGGTCAACATTCATCACGGCTGTTTATTGGACTGATCACAGTTACGGTGACAGGTCAACATTCATCACGGCTGTTTATTGGACTGATCACAGTTACGGTGACAGGTCAACATTCATCACGGCTGTTTATTGGACTGATCACAGTTACGGTGTCATGTCAACATTCATCACGGCTGTTTATTGGACTGATCACAGTTACGGTGTCATGTCAACATTCATCACGGCTGTTTATTGGAATGATCACAGTTACGGTGTCATGTCAACATTCATCACGGCTGTTTATTGGACTGATCACAGTTACGGTGTCATGTCAACATTCATCACGGCTGTTTATTGGACTGATCACAGTTACGGTGTCACATTCAGCCACCTTTATGAACACTGCCAGTCAGTAACTGGGATGCTGCTTGTCCTGCGTTCTCGGAAGCTGCAAAACGTCAGTGATCATTCAGCCATTTCCCTGCCTTCTGCTTCTTGTTAAATTTTTCATTTGATACATTTCAAGAAGAACTCATAAAGCAAGTAACTTAAGTACATGTACACGATCTTCTGTTGCGTATTTTTAGGGAGTCACTTAAAAGTCGCTTTAAAAGTTGAACTTTGGTTCTTTAACGAGCTAGAGCACAGGTTTGTTTTTGTAAACTGATGTAGTTTACTGATGGGACAGACAGAGACACAGACAGAGACAGAGACGAGGCTTTTAACGGTCTGCAGGCAAACAGCGAAACGTGAGACATTTACAAATTTATAATTTAAACTCTAAAGTACAAATTCTTTGGACTTTGAAAAGCCTTCTAAATAGATCGGTTCTATAACTTATAAAACTGACCGTATGATTTTACAAGAAGGTGTAAAGTCGTAATTTATTACATACTCCAACGTATAATCTTCGATTGTTTTACAATTTCATGTAAAATGATGTCTTTAAAGACTACGATTAACGTGAATCATATTTAAAGACTCAGTCCGTACCGCGCAGTAAACACACTCCGTCTCAGTTATACAAACCAGTCAGTTAATGTTGTACAGTGAAATAATCGCTGTTTGTTCTGAGATCCACACAAAACACATAAACACAGTCCGTACCGCGCAGTAAACACACTCCGTCTCAGTTATACAAACCAGTCAGTTAATGTTGTACAATGAAATAATCGCTGTTTGTTCTGAGATCCACACAAAACACATAAATACAGTCCGTACCGCGCAGTAAACACACTCCGTCTCAGTTATACAAACCAGTCAGTTAATGTTGTACAGTGAAATAATCGCTGTTTGTTCTGAGATCCACACAAAACACATAAACACAGTCCGTACCGCGCAGTAAACACACTCCGTCTCAGTTATACAAACCAGTCAGTTAATGTTGTACAATGAAATAATCGCTGTTTGTTCTGAGATCCACACAAAACACATAAATACAGTCCGTACCGCGCAGTAAACACACTCCGTCTCAGTTATACAAACCAGTCAGTTAATGTTGTACAGTGAAATAATCGCTGTTTGTTCTGAGATCCACACAAAACACATAAATACAGTCCGTACCGCGCAGTAAACACACTCCGTCTCAGTTATACAAACCAGTCAGTTAATGTTGTACAGTGAAATAATCGCTGTTTGTTCTGAGATCCACACAAAACACATAAATACAGTCCGTACCGCGCAGTAAACACACTCCGTCTCAGTTATACAAACCAGTCAGTTAAAGTTGTACAATGAAATAATCGCTGTTTGTTCTGAGATCCACACAAAACACATAAATACAGTCCGTACCGCGCAGTAAACACACTCCGTCTCAGTTATACAAACCAGTCAGTTAATGCTGTACAGTGAAACAATCGCTGTTTGTTCTGAGATCCACACAAAACACATAAATACAGTCCGTACCGCGCAGTAAACACACTCCGTCTCAGTTATACAAACCAGTCAGTTAATGTTGTACAGTGAAATAATCGCTGTTTGTTCTCAGATCCACACAAAACACATAAATACAGTCCGTACCGCGCAGTAAACACACTCCGTCTCAGTTATACAAACCAGTCAGTTAATGCTGTACAGTGAAATAATCGCTGTTTGTTCTGAGATCAAAACAAAACACATAAACACAGCGTGTGGGCAGAACGTAGAATTTGTGAGAGTTAAACATGGCGGTACATATAGTAACCACTGGATTTTAAACGGTTAATAGAGTGACTTTCGCTCATTTCCTTGTCTCTGTGACATGCTGCAATCTGTGTAACGTCACCACATCTCTCTCATGTCCTACTACTTGACGTATGGATTCAAAGAGGGTTGTTTATGAAGTGACGTTTATCAGTTTTATACGTTCTCAGCTTGAATCAGGTGATGGACATTACGTACGGTCGAATCGAGAGACAAAGGACGAATGACGGTGGCCAGTTTGCGTATCGTCAAGAGGAAGCTGTACCTTGACTGTAGTGACATGTCCCAGCGTGCTAGTCACACGTGCTACCGCTCGGTAACTGAAAACAAAACGCTGGTAATAATGCAGCAAATTGCTACCATGACTAATACGCTCTAAGTATATAATTTCTACGTCGAGTATATGACTTTTTTCGATTTTACACAGTGACAACTGATCTCGCCGTAATGCAGGTTCAATTTAAAAGGCACAAACAAGCAGCATTTAGCAATTCCACATCAGTAAGTTATTTGGGAAACTCTTCAGCCGTTTATAAAACGTTTATAAAAATCAACTACATTTTAGGAGTTTTTATGAAGTAAAAAGCAACACCTTGTGTGGAGACAACGTCCGTACACACGTTCGTAGCTTTGTCTTTCCGTCTGTCTAAAGCAGCGGTATTCAAACTTTTTTGTTCGCGTACCCCCACATACAATTTATCTTCAACTTTGTACCCCCAAAGTTGTTGGTGCATAATTCAAGTTATACATAGTCTATAATCTACATCTAAAATAAGTTAAATAAATTACATCCAAAATAATGTATTAAATGATAAGTTTTAAATGAGAAAAAGGAGAGTCAAGCTATTAAATAACAAATATATTATTGTCTATCATATAAAAATTAATAAAGGAACAAAGGTATTTTAGCAAAGCAAAATTATATGCACTATGTGGAATAAAATGAAACTAGCCGCCCGGATAAGAATCGCATAAAGGAGAGAGAGAGAGAGAGAAATGGCGCTCCCAAATCGCATGTCGTTACGTCCGGTCTCTTGTGGCTAACCCTAAATGTGGCCCTGATTATTCAGTGTTTATCATGAAATAATATATTTTTTTTAATTTACGTACCCCCCAAGATGACTTCGCGACCCCGGGGGTACGCGTACCCCAGGTTGAATACTACTGGTCTAAACCGCTTAACGGTTTTCATGAAATTCTGTATAGAAATTCTCAACAAGAATTTGTCGAAGAAAGGAGAGTTTCGTAAAAATTGGCTGACGTCACACCTTCAGTAAGGCGTAAATTAATTTCTTCGGTAATTTCCGTGTCTCTTGACCGATCTGGGTGAAATGCAGTACGCAGGGTCTGCACGTGTCTCTGAGCAGTTTTCACAGTGAAAGGCACACTTTACTTTGAGGTGTAAATTAATTTATATCTGTACTTTCCGCATTTATTGTCCGATTTGGGTAAAAAGTTGTGAGCTGCACACAACGCTGTTGAACATTTGAAGTTTTCGTGAAAATCGGACCAGACAAGGCCGTACTTTAGTCTTGGGCGCCAATGAAATTATGTTCACACGTGTAACGTGAAAACGTATGACATCGTTAAAGCAAAGAATGCCTTGGTAAAGTCTGTGTGCTACGTCACGCAGTGTAGCGTTTACAATGCTGTATTTATTTCTTGGTATATACCACTTCCGACATGCTCGTATATTCGCAATAAGCGGGAAATGTTCAGGCCCTCATTTATGAAGTCCTGTTAGCTGACGGTAAATTATGGCAAGGTGCACGACATACATGGAAATGGAGGTACAGCTCCACATAATCGCCTCACATTACCACATCATTAGATTTATTCTTGTTGCGATATCGGAGTTTGCCTAACTACACCTGGATACAAATGATGCAGAATTTTAACATTTTGTATTCACTTTTGCTAATTCCCTATCTAATACGAAAATAGAAAGCAAGGGAACACTTCTAATTACTTTACAGTAATTAGAAGTGTAACTAAAACGTTCCTTAAGACATTTCAGTCACTAGAAGATAATGACTATTAGCAGAAGATCGGAAGTTTTCTTACAGTAGGATGTCCAATAAAACTTCTGGCTGCATGCAGTACAGCTTGCGGATCCTCTCTGCAGTTGCCGTCTGTTATCATAGCAAATGTTTGACGGCGCAGCGTAAAACATCGGTTAATATTGACTTTGAGAGGGCTGCTACAGTCTCACTGCTGGCAGGCAGGAATAACCTTCGGTACACAACACGGTGAAGAGCGACTCGGCTCAGACTTCATACACAAATATCGCGAAAATCTTTATAAGCAGAAATAACAAATTACTTTTCGACACCAACTGCAAAAGCATTTACGTCTATAACTCTCTTAAAACGGACAAACACGAAGCAGATGCACTCGTCACAGAGAGCAGATGCACTCTGTCACAGAGAGCAGACTTTATCAAGGGGACCTTTACTTTAAACTGTCGTGAGGTTCCACGGTGCTCGCGTAAAGGTATTTCACGTACGGTCATAAAAGCAGGCCTCCCCTACGCCGATTTTCACGAAACTCGCAGATGCACGACAGAATTATGTGCGGATTCATTACACTGACTTTTCCCAAAATCAAAACATTAGATGCAGAAAGTATTGGAAAAAATTAAGTTACGTCCCAATGTAAAGTACGGCTTTCACTGCGTCGAGTTTCACGAAACCATCGATCGCGCCATACATTTTTGTGGACGTCATCTGAAACGAACTAACCAAAATCGGATAAAAACGTACAAACACACGGAAAAACGTTCAATTATGCCTATACGTAAAGTCTGGATTCACTGAACCAATTTTCACGAACCTCACATTAGCTGAACGACCCTAAATGCTGATCTTCTATGCCGAATGCCATCAAGACAGGTCAGGAAATATGGAAAGCGCTGGTGGAAATTAATTTACGGCTGGAAGGAAAGTGCGACTGTCGCTCTGTTGGACACCTTTCTACAAGAAACATTTGCACTAGATTTCATCAAAATCCAATATGCTATTTAGTCTATGATACCATATTACAGACGGACAGACGGACATCGTCTCCAAATAAGGGATCTTTTTGACTTTGTAAGAAACAAACGCGTACAAAGGTTCTGGAAGCAAAATTGCAAAATTAAATTGCAGTCCTACTGTGTGTATGGACACACCGACAGTGACATTGCAGTCCTACTGTGTGTACGGACACACCGACAGTGACATTGCAGTCCTACTGTGTGTACGGACACACCGATAGTGACATTGCAGTCCTACTGTGTGTGCGGACACACCGACAGTGACATTGCAGTCCTACTGTGTGTGCGGACACACCGACAGTGACATTGCAGTCCTACTGTGTGTGCGGACACACCGACAGTGACATTGCAGTCCTACTGTGTGTAGCGGACACACCGACAGTGACATTGCAGTCCTACTGTGTGTACGGACACACCGACAGTGACATTGCAGTCCTACTGTGTGTACGGACACACCGAAGTGACATTGCAGTCCTACTGTGTGTGCGGACACACCGACAGTGACATTGCAGTCCTACTGTGTGTGCGGACACACCGACAGTGACATTGCAGTCCTACTGTGTGTGCGGACACACCGACAGTGACATTGCAGTCCTACTGTGTGTACGGACACACCGACAGTGACATTGCAGTCCTACTGTGTGTACGGACACACCGACAGTGACATTGCAGTCCTACTGTGTGTACGGACACACCGACAGTGACATTGCAGTCCTACTGTGTGTACGGACACACCGACAGTGACATTGCAGTCCTACTGTGTGTACGGACACACCGACAGTGACATTGCAGTCCTACTGTGTGTACGGACACACCGACAGTGACATTGCAGTCCTACTGTGTGTACGGACACACCGACAGTGACATTGCAGTCCTACTGTGTGTACGGACACACCGACAGCCTACAATTCAACGTGCCATTGATAATACTGATTCTGTATAGCGAACAGCCACCATGGCCAGGACCTCCTCATTATCGGGGTCTCACGATCACATCAGGACACACCACACTCGTGGACTCTGGACAAGTGACCAGCCCGTCGCAGAGACCTTACCTGACACACACAACACTCACAAAAGACAGACAACCATGCCCACGGCGGAATTCGAACCGACAGGCAATCCCAGCAAGCGAGCGGCCGCAGACCCACGCCTTGGACAGCGCGGCCACTGCGATCGGCCTAATTAGTACTGATATTCATCTAAATTGTGTGCAATTAAATCTTCGGTTCCTACTTCTCCAGTAATATGAATTTAGCCCGTACCGCGTAGTAAACATTCAACATGTCAATTAATGCTTCCCAGGGAAACAATTGGTATTGATGTTGAGATCTGCATTCTTCTGGGGTATTACGCAGTGAGCAAAATGTTGCAGTAGATGGTACACATAGTTACCATCCGACTTTGAACGGTTAATGTACATAAGCAACAGTATTAAGTCGAATACGTTTAAAGGATATTTGGATCATTACACTAAGACTGGTGAACTGCGGTCATCATGATACATCAAGTCACGGTCATCATGATACATCAAGTCACGGTCATCATGATACATCAAGTCACGCTCATCATGATACATCAAGTCACGGTCATCACGATACATCAAGTCACTGTTATCATGATACATCAAGTCACGGTCATCATGATACATCAAGTCACGGTCATCATGATACATCAAGTCACGGTCATCATGATACATCAAGTCACGGTCATCATGATACATCAAGTCACGGTCATCATGATACATCAAGTCACGGTCATCACGATACATCAAGTCACGGTCAATCATTGCCGACAACGCACAGGACCTCTTCAGATTAAGCCAGACGACACAGCACATCATTCGGCAAGCTTCCAATAAGAAGTTATCGCGGGTTTTCTTCAAAAAGTGTCGTGTAACGGGCGAAGACTGCATCAAGCCGCGCCGTAAGTCGTAAGTCCTACAAAGTCTTAAGTGATGTCAGCACTGCAAGTGGACGTGTAATGTAATTCAGTACAAAGTACGGTCTGTCTGTCTGTCTGTCTCTCCACAGCACATGGTCACTTGCGACACTTTTCTCAGAAACGACCCCTCGCAAATATGGAGGGATTCCTGCTTAAGACATAACCTGCGCGGTGCTTGGTTTCAGATACACAGCGTGCATGCAGAGTGGTACTTCAGGCCCTTAACAGACAGTGTGGATAGCAACTAGCTACAGTAACCAACAGACAGTGTGGATAGCAACTAGCTACAGTAACCAACAGACAGTGTGGATAGCAACTAGCTACAGTAACCAACAGACAGTGTGGATAGCAATTAGCTACAGTAACCAACAGACAGTGTGGATAGCAACTAGCTACAGTAACCAACAGACAGTGTGGATACCAACTAGCTACAGTAACCAACAGACAGTGTGGATAGCAACTAGCTACAGTAACCAACAGACAGTGTGGATAGCAACTAGCTACAGTAACCAACAGACAATGTGGATAGCAACTAGCTACAGTAACCAACAGACAGTGTGGATAGCAATTAGCTACAGTAACCAACAGACAGTGTGGATAGCAACTAGCTACAGTAACCAACATACAGTGTGGATAGCAACTAGCTACAGTAACCAACAGACAGTGTGGATACTAACTAGCTACAGTAACCAACAGACAGTGTGGATAGCAACTAGCTACAGTAACCAACAGACAGTGTGGATAGCAACTAGCTACAGTAACCAACATACAGTTTAGATAGCAACTAGCTACAGTAACCAACAGACAGTGTGGATAGCAACTAGCTACAGTAACCAACAGACAGTGTGGATAGCAACTAGCTACAGTAACCAACATACAGTGTGGATAGCAACTAGCTACAGTAACCAACAGACAGTGTGGATACCAACTAGCTACAGTAACCAACAGACAGTGTGGATAGCAACTAGCTACAGTAACCAACAGACAGTGTGGATAGCAACTAGCTACAGTAACCAACAGACAGTGTGGATAGCAACTAGCTACAGTAACCAACATACAGTTTGGATAGCAACTAGCTACAGTAACCAACAGACAGTGTGGATAGCAACTAGCTACAGTAACCAACAGACAGTGTGGATAGCAACTAGCTACAGTAACCAACAGACAGTGTGGATAGCAACTAGCTACAGTAACCAACAAACAGTGTGGATAGCAACTAGCTACAGTTACCAACAGACAGTGTGGATAGCAACTAGCTACAGTAACCAACAGACAGTGTGGATAGCAACTAGCTACAGTAACCAACAGACAGTGTGGATAGCAACTAGCTACAGTAACCAACAGACAGTGTGGATAGCAACTAGCTACAGTAACCAACAGACAGTGTGGATAGCAACTAGCTACAGTAACCAACAGAGTGTGGATAGCAACTAGCTACAGTAACCAACAGACAGTGTGGATAGCAACTAGCTACAGTAACCAACAGACAATGTGGATAGCAACTAGCTACAGTAACCAACAGACAATGTGGATAGCAACTAGCTACAGTAACCAACAGACAGTGTGGATAGCAACTAGCTACAGTAACCAACAGACAGTGTGGATAGCAACTAGCTACAGTAACCAACAGACAGTGTGAATAGCAACTAGCTACAGTAACCAACAGACAGTGTGGATAGCAACTAGCTACAGTAACCAACAGACAATGTGGATAGCAACTAGCTACAGTAACCAACAGACAATGTGGATAGCAACTAGCTACAGTAACCAACAGAGTGTGGATAGCAACTAGCTACAGTAACCAACAGACAGTGTGGATAGCAACTAGCTACAGTAACCAACAGACAATGTGGATAGCAACTAGCTACAGTAACCAACAGACAGTGTGGATAGCAACTAGCTACAGTAACCAACAGACAATGTGGATAGCAACTAGCTACAGTAACCAACAGAGTGTGGATAGCAACTAGCTACAGTAACCAACAGACAGTGTGGATAGCAACTAGCTACAGTAACCAACAGACAATGTGGATAGCAACTAGCTACAGTAACCAACAGACAATGTGGATAGCAACTAGCTACAGTAACCAACAGAGTGTGGATAGCAACTAGCTACAGTAACCAACAGACAGTGTGGATAGCAACTAGCTACAGTAACCAACAGACAATGTGGATAGCAACTAGCTACAGTAACCAACAGACAGTGTGGATAGCAACTAGCTACAGTAACCAACAGACAGTGTGGATAGCAACTAGCTACAGTAACCAACAGACAATGTGGATAGCAACTAGCTACAGTAACCAACACAGTGTGGATAGCAACTAGCTACAGTAACCAACAGACAGTGTGGATAGCAACTAGCTACAGTAACCAACAGACAGTGTGGATAGCAACTAGCTACAGTAACCAACAGACAGTGTGGATAGCAACTAGCTACAGTAACCAACAGACAATGTGGATAGCAACTAGCTACAGTAACCAACAGAGTGTGGATAGCAACTAGCTACAGTAACCAACAGACAGTGTGGATAGCAACTAGCTACAGTAACCAACAGACAGTGTGGATAGCAACTAGCTACAGTAACCAACAGACAATGTGGATAGCAACTAGCTACAGTAACCAACAGAGTGTGGATAGCAACTAGCTACAGTAACCAACAGACAGTGTGGATAGTAACTAGCTACAGTAACCAACAGACAGTGTGGATAGCAACTAGCTACAGTAACCAACAGACAATGTGGATAGCAACTAGCTACAGTAACCAACAGAGTGTGGATAGCAACTAGCTACAGTAACCAACAGAGTGTGGATAGCAACTAGCTACAGTAACCAACAGAGTGTGGATAGCAACTAGCTACAGTAACCAACAGACAGTGTGGATAGCAACTAGCTACAGTAACCAACAGACAGTGTGGATAGCAACTAGCTACAGTAACCAACAGACAGTGTGGATAGCAACTAGCTACAGTAACCAACAGACAGTGTGGATAGCAACTAGCTACAGTAACCAACAGACAGTGTGGACAGCAACTAGCTACAGTAACCAACAAACAGTGTGGATAGCAACTAGCTACAGTTACCAACAGACAGTGTGGATAGCAACTAGCTACAGTAACCAACAGACAGTGTGGATAGCAACTAGCTACAGTAACCAACAGACAGTGTGGATAGCAACTAGCTACAGTAACCAACAGACAGTGTGGATAGCAACTAGCTACAGTAACCAACAGACAGTGTGGATAGCAACTAGCTACAGTAACCAACAGACAGTGTGGATAGCAACTAGCTACAGTAACCAACAAATGCACATAAAACGACTACAAATCATACATAACATATAGGCTAAAATTCCTTCACGTTTCAGCGCCACGGCGTCATCTTCAGGGAACCCAAACTACGAATGTTTATACGTACCGACACAAAAATGTTGTTATTGTTAAAAATGTTTGAACTATAAAATTACGAAACTATTGACCTCAAAACTGACGCAAGATGAAGATGCAGGCAAGAGTCCACGTTTCATATAATTATACGAAAGGTACGAAAGTCCACGTTTATATAATTATACGAAAGGTACGAAAGTCCACGTTTATATAATTATACGAAAGGTACGAAAGTCCACGTTTATATAATTATACGAAAGGTACGAAAGTCCACGTTTATATAATTATACGAAAGGCACGCATACAAACATTGGCCATTTCAAGTATGATCCAAGAAGATTTAGTCCATGTGGTGCGTGTCGGTGTGTTTCTTATCGTGCGGTGTTGTGAGCTCTAACTAAATGTAACTTGTGCATTGTGTAGTGTTATGTTACATAGGCACAAAATTGTGCATTGTGTAGTGTTATGTTACATAGGCACAAAATTGTGCATTGTGTAGTGTTATGTTACATAGGCACAAAATTGTGCATTGTGTAGTGTTATGTTACATAGGCACAAAATTGTGCATTGTGTAGTGTTATGTTACATAGGCACAAAAGTTAGCTCTGTTCAATAAAAATGCGAAAACAGAACATAACAAAACAATGTTTAGAAGTTTATAAAGTGTGTCAAGGGAGCCAATGTTCAAACTAAAAATCTGATCATAAAAAAACTGGACCACAAGCCATGGGAGAATACTGCAGTACGGTAAACCTGTCCGGTAGATTAATGGAGTGGTTGTTAAATAACATTATTTACAAATCCAGATAAAGGCCGCTTACTACAAAATAAACTGTTAGGAAACAAGTCTTCTGTACAAGCAGACTACAGCGGTGTATTGAGGTCTCAGTGACTCACCTAGACTCAACTAACAATATTGATACGATATGCATATGACCAAATTTTAAACTTTCTGGACATTTGTTATACAAGTAGGTACACCTGCTGACGTCTCTTTCCCTTGTCAAGAAGGAAGTCGTTCCCTAATGGCCTCCACCGTAACAGTTACTAAATTAATTTTATTTACAATCCAACAAGTAAGCGAATAGCATTACGCAAATCCCAGAGGTCTCGAATGAACAGTTTTATTCTATTTCACTTCCAGACGAAGCAAAAATAACGAGCCTTTAAACACTTGTGTACAGTCGTTATAAATCACGATTTATCAGCCGTAAAACCGTGTACTTCTTTGTGTAAATCGTCAGTCACAAGCATTCAGTTTCGTACTCACCCCTGTTAAGGCCTGAAGGAGACAGTGGCCCAGCCACGCGGTTAAGTTCAGAAGAGCAATTCCTCTCAGGCGCCATCTTGGATGTGCCAATAGGGTCACCGTCGTTCGGTGCCGTGACGCCAACAGACTGCTGGTGGTGTGCAGACACGCCGCCACTGCTGACTGCTGACACGCTCAGCACACCGTCGCGCGCCACGTCTTGTATCGCTGTGGCAGCTCGCGATCCGGCCCCCGCAGGCTGGAGGATTGTATACTGCTTGGAGGTGGCATCCGGAGACGCCACCGACATTGAAGCTGTCTTTGTTCCAGCACTGGACGCCGTTCCGTTCCCAACTACTTCTTGCCTCTTATCGCCATCTTCTTCCTTTGTGTTTGTCTTCAGCTGGAGAAGACATACGGCAGCTGCGGTGTGTTTCTCGTCCAAGGATGTCACAGAGTGCTGGTGACCACCTCCACTTTCTGTGCAGTGACCCTGTAGACCGATAGATTCCGGATATCCAACGAATGTTGCAGATGCAGGAAAAGGTCCTATTGGTGGTACTATTGGTGGTCCTATTGGTGGTATCGCCGCTCCGACTGAACCTTGAAGATCAATACTAGAAGACGGTGCTGCGGATATGCGAGGTGACACTGATGTGTCTTTCGGCGACTGGCCGGTGTTGACAGATCGGAATGCGGAACTCGTGGAGAAGGATACTGATGAAGACGGTGAAGGGGAGGGTGTAGCTGTAGCAGATAATATCGTGCCGGTCACTGTGGCGTTGGCAGATGTGGATTTGTTCGGCTGAAACTGTCGCTGTTCCTGAGAAGCAGCTCCAAACATGTTATGACGATCTTGGAAAGATGACGACGCCTGTTGGTCACTATTAGAAATCGCAACTCCGTCTTTCAGATTTGTGTTATGTTCCCTTCGTTTCTGCCTATCTTCTGTCTTGTTACTAAGGTCAGAATCATCTTCATCCTCTTTGTCTCCTGATGGATCAGACATATCAATCTCAAGTTCGTTAGAAGAATCATCAACCAGTTCGTTGAAATCGGGTTCATACCTAGAAGCAGCAGCATATTCTATACTTCTACTAGAGGAAGAAGTTGCTTCTGTTGAGGAATTTGCTGCGGATATCGGAGTCTTATCTTTCCCTCCTTTATTTTCACTATTTCTTCTCGTGTCCTGCAGCTGCGAGTTAGGTCCACTGCTTCCCACTTGGGACTGAATCGTAGCGCATTCATTCTCAATCTTCAGCAGATTCTCTAATTCGTTGCCTTCTTGATATGCGAGTTTTAGTTGAGAAACATCTCTGTCTTGGGGTTTTGTCTTGCAGTTGGACTTCACTGTGGATGAAGACGATGCCTTACCGCTGCCATCAGACTGAAGTTTAGTCGGTTGATTAGTTGATCCCGTTGTGTTAGCCGCCGTGCCTCCGGATGTTTTACCATCTGTCGTTGTTCGGGTACTTTTACTGTCTGGTTGCTGACCACGAAGTGTTATAACATCTTTGAGGGAACACAGACGAGGACTCACTGCACCCGGAAGACGAAGACGAAGATGAGGACGGTGACATTTTATTATTAACTTTCTTCTCTTCAAAAAGATTCTCGAAAGTTGGTGACTCGAAGCGATCTTCGTGTTCGGTTATACCACGACTGTAAAAGGAAGTGCGCGGTCCCGGCCAGCTTCCGGAGAGACTTTTCAAAGCTGCTTCAGTTTCTCGTATTAGCGTTTCGTCGTCAACTGCCTCGTCTGTTGCTGTCGTGTTGTTAGTCGTTGTGGAGGAAGCAACTGCCTTGGCAGATTTTCTCGCAGGGCTGCGAACAGGTGAGGTTCCCGCATTTCCACCGCTACTCGGTGGCAACGCGCGTTTCTTCTGGGGCAGAACTACAGGTGGTTTTTGAGCGCTGCTGACGTCTGTTTCTGCAGCTCTTGTCTCTGCCTCGTCTGCACTCTCACCGGCACAACGAAACGTTTTCCTCCGCCTCTTGGCTGTTGTTCCCACACCATCATCGTCTCCTTCCCTATCCCCTCCGCCAGCAGCAGCTTCCAGCATTCCTTCTTCTACTTTCTTTTGCTGCGGCTGCAAATTCCTTTTGGACTGGTGTGGCTGCAGCAGTCTTCCTTTGCCACCTCCACCTTTACCGCTCGTTTCTGGAGTAGCAACTTCCGACTTCCGTTTCTTCAGATACAGCGTCGTGGATCCAGCCGCGCTAGCAGCGTGGGAGGGGAAATCAGAAGAAGCAGAAGAAGAAGTTGATGATGATGTAGAAATCGTAGTAGAAGATGAATCTGAAGAAGCCGCATTTGACCTGAAACGGGCACAGATTGCGTTCATTAATATTTTACCTCGAGAGTAACAGAGATAAAAACTACACAGAGGTTCGTTCCTCCCTTCGCCCTCCTTCCGCCGCAGTTCTCTGAAAAGTTTGTCTGAGAGATAGATATGCCTCGTGTCGCGTCGCGGTGCGCTGCGTGGCATCGACGTACAAGAAAAATATGGTGGAGGGGGAGAAGCTTCATTCGACAAGTTATTCCCTGGCACCGAAAAATTAAAATCGTCAAGGTATGGCTTTTTGCATATTCAGATGCTCGTAGAACATTTATTTGTTATTAAAAGAAGTAAACAGCAAGAACTTGTGTACGAAGGGCCTTCGTCGTTTTTCATGATTCTAAAATATTCGTGACTACTGATACTAACAAACGTGACTACAGATACTAACAAACGCACGGTTGAAATATGTATGTTGGGGGAGGTAAATGCGGCCACAGCAGCTGATAATGCGGGACGTTGGAGGGCTTCACACATCTCGACGGTAACGAGCGAACATGACGGTAGTTTTGAAACCAACATAACATACTTTTGGTCACCCAGTGCAATCTAATATATGCCTACTTTCAGAATTCCAAATTTACATAAGAATGTAGAACAGTTCTCAATAAACACCATCAAACTGTGTGAAAGTGTTTCGAAAATGTAAAAGCAAAGCAATCCCTTTATAGGCCTGGACAGCCCTTAGCGTTCCAGGAGGTTGAGGCTCACAGATTTCTAGACAGACGGCACATGTACGTGGTAAGATTGTCAGACCTACGCATCGGCCGCCTTTATCCCCAGGAAACATTCCTGGTACTCATTTCTGTTACAAGATGAGATTTCGAAAATGTACTGCAATACAACTTCACTCATTATAAATCATACGTGAATATAAAACATTTATCAACACGAAGAAGGATAAAGCATTGTAATTGTTTTAGGGGCACAAAATTAAAAACACTTTAAAGATTAAAATAAACCTGACATATTTAAGTAATCTGTTCGTACCGCGCAGTAAACACATTTCGCCTCGGTTACAAAAACCATTCGCTTGATGCTGTACAAAGAAATAATCGCTGTTTGTTCTGAGGTAAAAAAACAATTACGTCAATACAGCCTACGCAGGATTTATATAACCTTTTAACGTTAGGCTGGCTGTACCCTCAGCAAATACTGTGCGGGTCACAAAATAGTGGATATGGGCGGATCATGTGGCAGGTTTGGGAGAAATTAAAGCTGCATGCAGGCCTCTGGTGGGGAAACCCGCAGGAAAGCGACCACTTGAAAAATCTAGGCGTAGATGGAAGGTTTATATTAAAATGGCTCTTACAGGAATAGGGCTCAGGATAGTGCCAATTGGTGGGCTGTTGTAAACGTCCGCGTTCATATAATGCGGTCAATTTCTTGAGTAGCTGAACAACTACTAGCTTCTGAAGGCGGTATCTGGTAAATGGAGATCGTTACTTAAATGTTACGGTAAATAAGGTAAGCATCTGGCCTTCAAGGGGTTAAATGCGAACATCGCAACATACCTAAATGCATGTATATTATGCCGGTACAGGCCTACATATTTGGTTAAAATGCGAACATCGCAACATACCTAAATGCATCTATATTATGCCGGTACAGGCCTACCTATTTGGTTAAAATGTGAACATCGCAACATACCTAAATGCATCTATATTATGCCGGTACAGGCCTACATATTTGGTTAAAATGTGAACATCGCAACATACCTAAATGCATCTATATTATGCCGGTACAGGCCTACATATTTGGTTAAAATGTGAACATCGCAACATACCTAAATGCATCTATATTATGCCGGTACAGGCCTACATATTTGGTTAAAATGCGAACATCGCAACATACCGAAATGCATCTATATTATGCCGGTACAGGCCTACATATTTGGTTAAAATGCGAACATCGCAACATACCGAAATGCATCTATATTATGCCGGTACAGGCCTACATATTTGGTTAAAATGCGAACATCGCAACATACCGAAATGCATCTATATTATGCCGGTACAGGCCTACATATTTGGTTAAAATGTGAACATCGCAACATACCTAAATGCATCTATATTATGCCGGTACAGGCCTACATATTTGGTTAAAATGCGAACATCGCAACATACCGAAATGCATCTATATTATGCCGGTACAGGCCTACATATTTGGTTAAAATGTGAACATCGCAACATACCTAAATGCATCTATATTATGCCGGTACAGGCCTACATATTTGGTTAAAATGCGAACATCGCAACATACCTAAATGCATCTATATTATGCCGGTACAGGCCTACATATTTGGTTAAAATGCGAACATCGCAACATACCGAAATGCATCTATATTATGCCGGTACAGGCCTACATATTTGGTTAAAATGTGAACATCGCAACATACCTAAATGCATCTATATTATGCCGGTACAGGCCTACATATTTGGTTAAAATGTGAACATCGCAACATACCTAAATGCATCTATATTATGCCGGTACAGGCCTACATATTTGGTTAAAATGTGAACATCGCAACATACCTAAATGCATCTATATTATGCCGGTACAGGCCTACATATTTGGTTAAAATGTGAACATCGCAACATACTTAAATGCATCTATATTATGCCGGTACAGGCCTACATATTTTGGTTAAAATGTGAACATCGCAACATACCTAAATGCATCTATATTATGCCGGTACAGGCCTACATATTTGGTTAAAATGCGAACATCGCAACATACCGAAATCCATCTATATTATGCCGGTACAGGCCTACATATTTGGTTAAAATGTGAACATCGCAACATACCTAAATGCATCTATATTATGCCGGTACAGGCCTACATATTTGGTTAAAATGCGAACATCGCAACATACCTAAATGCATCTATATTATGCCGGTACAGGCCTACATATTTGGTTAAAATGTGAACATCGCAACATACCTAAATGCATCTATATTATGCCGGTACAGGCCTACATATTTGGTTAAAATGCGAACATCGCAACATACCGAAATGCATCTATATTACGCCGGTACAGGCCTACATATTTGGTTAAAATGTGAACATCGCAACATACCTAAATGCATCTATATTATGCCGGTACAGGCCTACATATTTGGTTAAAATGCGAACATCGCAACATACCGAAATGCATCTATATTATGCCGGTACAGGCCTACATATTTGGTTAAAATGTGAACATCGCAACATACCTAAATGCATCTATATTATGCCGGTACAGGCCTACATATTTGGTTAAAATGCGAACATCGCAACATACCTAAATGCATCTATATTATGCCGGTACAGGCCTACATATTTGGTTAAAATGCGAACATCGCAACATACCGAAATGCATCTATATTATGCCGGTACAGGCCTACATATTTGGTTAAAATGCGAACATCGCAACATACCTAAATGCATCTATATTATGCCGGTATAGGCCTACATATTTGGTTAAAATGCGAACATCGCAACATACCGAAATGCATCTATATTATGCCGGTACAGGCCTACATATTTGGTTAAAATGTGAACATCGCAACATACCTAAATGCATCTATATTATGCCGGTACAGGCCTACATATTTGGTTAAAATGCGAACATCGCAACATACCGAAATGCATCTATATTATGCCGGTACAGGCCTACATATTTGGTTAAAATGTGAACATCGCAACATACCGAAATGCATCTATATTATGCCGGTACAGGCCTACATATTTGGTTAAAATGCGAACATCGCAACCTACCTAAATGCATCTATATTATGCCGGTACAGGCCTACATATTTGGTTAAAATGCGAACATCGCAACATACCGAAATGCATCTATATTATGCCGGTACAGGCCTACATATTTGGTTAAAATGTGAACATCGCAACATACCTAAATGCATCTATATTATGCCGGTACAGGCCTACATATTTGGTTAAAATGCGAACATCGCAACATACCGAAATGCATCTATATTATGCCGGTACAGGCCTACATATTTGGTTAAAATGCGAACATCGCAACATACCGAAATGCATCTATATTATGCCGGTACAGGCCTACATATTTGGTTAAAATGCGAACATCGCAACATACCGAAATGCATCTATATTATGCCGGTACAGGCCTACATATTTTCAATACCGCTTAACGAATTTCTCAAATAACGTCGCTCACACGCAATGTTACTCATTAAACTACGCACATATCGTACGCACACCTAACAAAGACACGCCTCAGTAATGAATGTAATTACAAGACATGACTTCTTGTGACACGTGACTCGAGTCTCATTTAGGCGAAGTATTCCTCAGGCACAGAGGACGTGGATCATCCCAGACGACCAATTAAAACGCTGTTATTAATTCCACCTAATTATAATCGACGTTTCGACGGCATTAAGGAATTGACATATTGGTAGTGTGTGTAACTGACACTTGTAGGTGACGGTTCGGACTTTGCCGAGGACCGATGGTCCTAACTGAGATGTCAAACCATCCAGCACAGTTCGTTTCACATCTCTCCCCCTTTTTACACAGTCAACTAATACAACTTCTCGCGCACTTATAGTTTCAGCAAATTTGTTAGCGACTTCACTGAACACTGTTTACCTTCCTAATATCCGCTTTTTACGGCGGCTTAATTACAGGACATCGATTAACACTCATTCAACATACGTCAGTGCGCTAAACATGTGCACACGTCAACACTTTAATGCGACTCGAACTGATGCTTCACTGACGGAATCTATATATAATTGTGTGAAAGACCAACACAGAACACTGTATATTACGGAAAACAAAACTGAGTTTAATACTGATTTCTCGTATCACGGCCAGGCTCGGCTACAATAAGCGAGAATGTGAAAGGGACAAATTAGAAGTTATTACACTAAAAACTGTTAAGTCAGCTGATCTGTTATACAGTATAATTACGAAATCATTACAAAACTTCTGAATATTCCACAATCTCTAAGATTATAGCAAGATTATCTGGCACTGCATGAACCTTGTTAATTCAAGAGCTCGAGTTAAACTCACGTAACAACACGTACAAATGCCGAACCGTACTTTTGCTTTGCCTCCAGCAAACTGCGTGATGTCGTCACTGCTCCAACATACGACATCCCTCCACAGGTTGCTCAGTGTCGTTTTGAAAAATTTTCTGCAACGTCATAAGGCCTGGCATAAGGCCTGATCAGGTTCTGCTCAAACCACGCGGCAGTTGTTCTAGAAACAAATTCTTGCAAAGATGTTAGATGAATACAAACAGTAACTATACACAAATCCCAACGCTATCTGCGAACACAGGACCGTGGCGCTCCTCGCATTTCGCATTCACTTAATCCATCGCCTTGGATACTACTCCTTCAAACCTGAAAGCGGAGGAGTTTTGTAACTCCGAAACGTCGGTAATGAATCTGAAGCGTAAGTTGGAATATATTAATTGAAAACTGAAGTTGCAGCATGAACATCCGAAACGTCTGTTTTACGCTATGTAACTAGCTGTCACACCCAGACTGTATTGCTCAACCTGCCCACCAATGCAGGCCAACTACACTGACTCTCGTATTAGCTGCACATTTGTCTCACTCTCACTGTCAGGATTCTGAACTGGCGCGCCAAGGGTTCTACTCCATGGAGCACAGGCGTTCGTGATAAACTAACAGTTTCTCAGAAATTCAAGAAACAGCTGTTCATCACCGCGTTTACATAAGCCCGCCCATTGTCCCTATCCTGAGCCACGTCAGTCCAGTCCACGTCCCCTTCCTATTCCCTGAAGGTCCACTTTAATACAATCCATCTACGCCTAGGTCTTTCAAGTCGTTTCTTTCCCTCATGTTTCCCCATGAAAACCCTATATGCACGTCTCCTGTAACCCATACGCTTTTCTTAAAAAGTGCTATAGTTAATTCTTTACTGGTCGAGATGCAGTATATGTCCAACATACCTCAGATATTGGACAATGTCCAACATGACAAAAGGATACCGCTGCGATAGATGTCGAGAGACGTATTAGAATACAAAATATACGTATTCTCGAATTTTCTTGAGTTACTAAGGCTGGTCCATTTTACTACAAAAAGCTGCCTCAAAAGCATGACTTCTCAAAGCTCCAAGCTACTCGCTCGATCCTGTCCGCTGACGCAATATCCAGACAGCAACTTCTACTTCTGAAAGAAGTTGTACCGGCACGTAAACCAACAACTTTACCGAAAATTATCTGTGGTTGTCAAAGACTGTAGAAACCGTACCTCAGCCAGCCCGCTTGACTGGTTGCCTACTACTCGGTGCTCTATGAAATTTAATCACGAGAATTAATCTGGACGTCTGGAACCGCTAGCTAATAACTTGCCGTGTGCGCATGCAGGCAGTAGGAGGAGGCCCGGAGCCTTGTTTAGCAATATATTGCTGTTGACGGTAGGTGAATGCTACAGAAACGAAGCGAGAGAGAGCACTAAACTGCTGCGTGTCTTAGCCTGCGATGTGCACATATTGCAATATATAGCAGCAACAACAGTGGCAGAATAAAAACGCTCGGTACCAAGACGTTTCCTGTTACCAGAAGTTCGTTGTTGCAGTTTCTGATGTTTGGTTGAGTCTTTGCGCCTTATTAGACATTTAATTAGACAAACGGATATTAGTGCCTTAATACTTTATATGCTGCCGGGCTTAACATCACAAATTCTACGTTCTGCCCACACAGTGTATTTATGTGTTTTGTGTGGATCTCAGAACAAACAGCGATTATTTCACTGTACAGCATTAACTGACTGGTTTGTATAACTGAGACGGAGTGTGTTTACTGCGCGTACGGACTGTATTTATGTGTTTTGTGTGGATCTCAGAACAAACAGCGATTATTCACTGTACAACATTAACTGACTGGTTTGTATAACTGAGACGGAGTGTGTTTACTGCGCGGTACGGACTGTATTTATGTGTTTTGTGTGGATCTCAGAACAAACAGCGATTATTTCACTGTACAACATTAACTGACTGTTTGTATAACTGAGACTGAGTGTGTTTACTGCGCGGTACGGACTGTATTTATGTGTTTTGTGTGGATCTCAGAACAAACAGCGATTATTTCACTGTACAACATTAACTGACTGGTTTGTATAACTGAGACGGAGTGTGTTTACTGCGCGGTACGGACTGTATTTATGTGTTTTGTGTGGATCTCAGAACAAACAGCGATTATTTCACTGTACAACATTAACTGACTGGTTTGTATAACTGAGACGGAGTGTGTTTACTGCGCGGTACGGACTGAGTCTTTAAACACAATTCAGGTCAACGTCAATCCGTTGTCCTTGCAAGGAACATCACAACATTAACAAACCATGTAAATGCAGGAACATTTATTAACCGCATTACGCATCCTACATGCATCAGCAAGGCTGTTCCATCGTCGTCGATGTCTAACAAAAGAGACATTACTAAAACTTTGAAGATTCACGTCCTTTGGGATCTTACGTCCTATCGATTGGTAACCTTCACAGAAGGCTTGAAGTTACATGAACACATCAATGAGAACCTCAAGTCTTGTTCATAGCACACTTCTTATGGTGGGTGTTAAAAGTTAGAATATACACGTACATTTTAAAACTATTAAAGGCTATTAAAATTTTCTTATATTTAAGTCTCTTCTTATTGATTGTTGTGCACTGCAGGCGGTGACAAATGGATTTTCCTTTCTGTTCCTGTCTAATCCTCAAACTTCCTGTACACTCAGTGGTATTTGGCATCCTATTTTAAATTGGTGTATGTAACATAGACACTCGAATTCTATGCCTGGATTTCCTGATCAATTTTTAGCCAATGTAATTTCAACTTTCTTTCACTAGTCTCTCTTACATTCAACTTCATTCCTCCGTCCTATTAGTCTGTGTACAGCAACTTCCACGTTACACGACTCCCGTATTGCTACAGCCTGTTACTTAATGCCGACTTTACAAAGTCGTTCTTTACTTCCAAAATGTCGTACGGTTGTACTGTACACGCTTACATGCAATTCTATTCACGCTCGTAAGTAAAGCACCGCCTTTTCTGTGCCGATTGTCACGAAGCTCACAATCACTCAACACATTTTTGTGGGCATTTCCTGTAGCGAATTTCTCAAAATTGGACGAAATATACAGAAAATGTCATTCACGCCCTTAAGTACAGTACGACGTTCACTGTACCGATTGTCACGAGCCTCACAGTGCCGAACAGCCATCACGTGGAGATCCTGCACACGTGCAGGTCACGAAACAGGGCAGTACGGGTACGAACTGAATTACGTTCCTCAGCACAGCGCGTCTTACTGCGACGCTGCACGACTGCAGTACAGAACAGGTACACCGCATTTAATTAAAACCCGACGACAGGTTTAGTCGCTGACACAAGGTCACAGACGGACGGACGTAGTAACAGGTTCCTGGTTTGTTACTTCGTAAAGAACGCCTCATGATGACTACATTTTCCGAGCGTCTTCTGTTTTCTGTAACGTCAGTTGTGTATGTGAGCAATTCGCTCCATGTTTCTGAAATTGTAATCCGGATATGAGCCCCCCCCCCCAGCGTCTCACCCGCTTCTTGCCGTCTCATCTAAATGACAGTTACAGATGTTCCGGTTTGTTACTGCGAACAACGACTTGATTAAATCTTCTGACGGAATGGAAAATCTGACTTGTAGACAATCCGTTAAATCGATACATCGATTGCTTTTTTGCATGTAACGGGCAGGGCAAATCTGAGTTTAATTAGCAATCTAGACTGTAGATTAATTATTGGGTTATTCTGAACGTTTGCAACGAAAAGACTGACAAGTGACAGACGCCAAGGGCTTCTATCCCCGACTTCTAAAAAATTAAAACACCCCAAGGTTATGTTGAAGGCTTCGTTCCTGGAAGCAGCAACACGCGGTCACGAGGTTTTGTTCTCAGCTCAGCTGCGTAACATTTTTAACAGGAAAATAATGTAGCGAGACTTGAAGTCCAAAGTCATTCAATATAATTCAGTACTCGCAGTATAAAGGCGCTTCACTAACGATATTATAAGCTTCAATTAAGAAGAAAAGTCTACCACAGGCAAAATAATATTCTAAGCCATATAAGTTTTAAAACTTTCGCGGCGACATGATTCAATATAGTTTTCTCGGGCGCACAGCCGCGTCAATTCGTTTGAATACAACATTTCGGGGACTAGCTCCGTCCCCATCCTCAGGCAAAACTGATTTTTTGCCTGAGGATGGGGACGGAGCTAGTCCCCGAAACGTTGTATTCAAACGAATTGACGCGGCTGTGCGCCCGAGAAAACTATATTGATTCTAAGCCATGTTTGTTTTTTTCGACCTTCTGCGCGTAACATTTTGTTTGTAAATAGGAAGGCAATGAAATGCGAATTTAGAGAATTACTTAACTGCTCTAATCCGTTTAAATACATAAAAAATTATTAAAATATGAATATTAATATTATTAAAATAAGTCCTTATGGCAGTAAACTACAGGCTAATAACATTTCAAGTACTGGAGGATAGCTCAGTGTGTGGCTGGCAGGATGCTGACCTCCGTTTTAGTGACTTACAAATCGTTATTCTTGTAACGAGGCAATGCACAAAGTCCATAAACTAAGATTCCAATAATAAGCTGCAGGTGTTCGGGCAGACTGCATGGTAAGGAGCTTCACGGTTTGTACTGCGTGGTAAGGAGCTTCACGGTTTGTACTGCGTGGTAAGGAGCTTCACGGTTTGTACTGCGTGGTAAGGAGCTTCATGGTTTGTACTGCGTGGTAAGGAGCTTCATGGTTTGTACTGCGTGGTAAGGAGCTTCATGGTTTGTACTGCGTGGTAAGGAGCTTCACGGTTTGTACTGCGTGGTAAGGAGCTTCACGGTTTGTACTGCGTGGTAAGGAGCTTCATGGTTTGTACTGCGTGGTAAGGAGCTTCACGGTTTGTACTGCGTGGTAAGGAGCTTCACGGTTTGTACTGCGTGGTAAGGAGCTTCACGGTTTGTACTGCGTGGTAAGGAGCTTCACGGTTTGTACTGCGTGGTAAGGAGCTTCACGGTTTGTACTGCGTGGTAAGGAGCTTCACGGTTTGTACTGCGTGGTAAGGAGCTTCACGGTTTGTACTGCGTGGTAAGGAGCTTCACGGTTTGTACTGCGTGGTAAGGAGCTTCACGGTTTGTACTGCGTGGTAAGGAGCTTCACGGTTTGTACTGCGTGGTAAGGAGCTTCACGGTTTGTACTGCGTGGTAAGGAGCTTCACGGTTTGTACTGCGTGGTAAGGAGCTTCACGGTTTGTACTGCGTGGTAAGGAGCTTCACGGTTTGTACTGCGTGGTAAGGAGCTTCACGGTTTGTACTGCGTGGTAAGGAGCTTCACGGTTTGTACTGCGTGGTAAGGAGCTTCACGGTTTGTACTGCGTGGTAAGGAGCTTCACGGTTTGTACTGCGTGGTAAGGAGCTTCACGGTTTGTACTGCGTGGTAAGGAGCTTCACGGTTTGTACTGCGTGGTAAGGAGCTTCACGGTTTGTACTGCGTGGTAAGGAGCTTCACGGTTTGTACTGCGTGGTAAGGAGCTTCACGGTTTGTACTGCGTGGTAAGGAGCTTCATGGTTTGTACTGCGTGGTAAGGAGCTTCATGGTTTGTACTGCGTGGTAAGGAGCTTCATGGTTTGTACTGCGTGGTAAGGAGCTTCATGGTTTGTACTGCGTGGTAAGGAGCTTCACGGTTTGTACTGCGTGGTAAGGAGCTTCACGGTTTGTACTGCGTGGTAAGGAGCTTCACGGTTTGTACTGCGTGGTAAGGAGCTTCACGGTTTGTACTGCGTGGTAAGGAGCTTCACGGTTTGTACTGCGTGGTAAGGAGCTTCACGGTTTGTACTGCGTGGTAAGGAGCTTCAAGGTTTGTACTGCGTGGTAAGGAGCTTCATGGTTTGCACTCGCCAAACATTCGGGTGGGCAAAGCAAGGAAAATAACATAGGTTAGGTATGTAGCACGCATGGGGGAGAAGATAAATACAGAGTTTTGGTGAGGAAACCTTACAAAAGCGACCACTTTGAAACACAGACGTAAGTGGCAGAAAAATATTAAAATGTATATCAAGGACATAGGATGGCGTGGACATGTGGAGGAATGTGGCTTAGCATGTGGACATGTGGAGGAATGTGGCTTAGCATGTGGACATGTGGAGGAATGTGGCTTAGCATGTGGACATGTGGAGGAATGTGGCTTAGCATGTGGACATGTGGAGGAATGTGGCTTAGCATGTGGACATGTGGAGGAATGTGGCTTAGCATGTGGACATGTGGAGGAATGTGGCTTAGCATGTGGACATATGGAGGAATGTGGCTTAGCATGTGGACATGTGGAGGAATGTGGCTTAGCATGTGGACATGTGGAGGAATGTGGCTTAGCATGTGGACATGTGGAGGAATGTGGCTTAGAATGTGGACATGTGGAGGAATCTGGCTTAGCATGTGGACATGTGGAGGAATGTGGCTTAGCATGTGGACATGTGGAGGAATGTGGCTTAGCATGTGGACATGTGGAGGAATGTGGCTTAGCATGTGGACATGTGGAGGAATGTGGCTTAGCATGTGGACATGTGGAGGAATCTGGCTTAGCATGTGGACATGTGGAGGAATGTGGCCTAGCATGTGGACATGTGGAGGAATGTGGCTTAGAATGTGGACATGTGGAGGAATGTGGCTTAGAATGTGGACATGTGGAGGAATGTGGCTTAGAATGTGGACATGTGGAGGAATGTGGCTTAGAATGTGGACATGTGGAGGAATGTGGCTTAGAATGTGGACATGTGGAGGAATCTGGCTTAGCATGTGGACATGTGGAGGAATGTGACTTAGAATGTGGACATGTGGAGGAATGTGGCTTAGAATGTGGACATGTGGAGGAATGTGGCTTAGAATGTGGACATGTGGAGAAATGTGGCTTATAATGTGGGCATGTGGAGTAATGTGGCTTAGAATGTGGACATGTGCAGGAATGTGACTTAGAATGTGGACATGTGGAGGAATGTGGCTTAGAATGTGGACATGTGGAGGAATGTGGCTTATAATGGGCATGTGGAGTAATGTGACTTAGAATGTGGACATGTGCAGGAATGTGACAGAATGTGGACATGTGGGGGAATCTTATAAAGACGGTAATGAAACTTCGGGTTGCATAAAGTGCGGGGGATTTTCTTGACTGACTGACGGAGCTTATTAGCTTCTGAAGAAGGATTCTGCTCCATGGATCCTGCAGGTTAGGCAACTGAGCACTTCACTTATTTGTGTTTACAATTTAGGCTTTATACCGTTGTGGTGCTGAAACTGAAATAAATCAGTGAATGAAAGTGAATTAAGAAAATGCAACTGTTGACAGTAAGTGCCGCAATATAACGACGTTAAAAATTTTACATCCTCAATAACTTTTGCTTAAACTGTGCAAACTGACGACAAAAGTACGAAGTTACAGACATTATACTGCGAGACTAAAGTGATGTGTTTGAGACGGGCACAGTGGCGGCCAGATCAGCTGCTTAACTGTGCAAACTGACGACACAAGTACGAAGTTACAGACATTATACTGCGAGACTAAAGTGATGTGTTTGAGAGCGGGGCACAGTGGCGGCCAGTATCAGCTGCTTAAACTGTGCAAACTGACGACACAAGTACGAAGTTACAGACATTATACTGCGAGACTAAAGTGATGTGTTTGAGAGCGGGGCACAGTGGCGGCCAGTATCAGCTGCTTAAACTGTGCAAACTGACGACACAAGTACGAAGTTACAGACATTATACTGCGAGACTAAAGTGATGTGTTTGAGAGCGGGGCACAGTGGCGGCCAGTATCAGCTGCTTACTGTGCAAACTGACGACACAAGTACGAAGTTACAGACATTATACTGCGAGACTAAAGTGATGTGTTTGAGAGCGGGCACAGTGGCGGCAGTATCAGCTGCTTACTGTGCAAACTGACGACACAAGTACGAAGTTACAGACATTATACTGCGAGACTAAAGTGATGTGTTTGAGAGCGGGGCACAGTGGCGGCCATATCAGCTGCTTACTGTGCAAACTGACGACACAAGTACGAAGTTACAGACATTATACTGCGAGACTAAAGTGATGTGTTTGAGAGCGGGGCACAGTGGCGGCCAGTATCAGCTGCTTACTGTGCAAACTGACGACACAAGTACGAAGTTACAGACATTATACTGCGAGACTAAAGTGATGTGTTTGAGAGCGGGGCACAGTGGCGGCCAGTATCAGCTGCTTAAACTGTGCAAACTGACGACACAAGTACGAAGTTACAGACATTATACTGCGAGACTAAAGTGATGTGTTTGAGAGCGGCGCACAGTGGCGGCCAGTATCAGCTGCTTACTGTGCAAACTGACGACACAAGTACGAAGTTACAGACATTATACTGCGAGACTAAAGTGATGTGTTTGAGAGCGGGGCACAGTGGCGGCCAGTATCAGCTGCTTACTGTGCAAACTGACGACACAAGTACGAAGTTACAGACATTATACTGCGAGACTAAAGTGATGTGTTTGAGAGCGGGGCACAGTGGCGGCCAATATCAGCTCAGCAAGATGAGAACTGACTGAGCTGGGGCCTAAGCAAATTTTATTCTACCTTATTGTAGAATAAAGTGCGTCTGAAATACACACTTGAGCGGTAATGATGATGTGTCACGTGTATTCACAGCTTACTTGATGACACTGTCATTTAGCAGGCTGGCCAGGCTATGTAAATAGCTTAGAATGAGTGGATGATACTGAGTAATGAATGGGAAGGAATGTGAAAGGAAAGAGTCGTGGTATTATCTCGACACATTAGTGGAGTGACTGAAGGAAACGAGTGTCGATGAAGACTGTAACATCGAACATGTGGCTCTGCAGCTTCGGCCAGCTTAATAGATACTACGGATCATGTTGTAAGGCGGACTGATGTCATTTGGTTACGCTGTGTGTGACGTGAGCAGCATGACGCTGTGGCCGAGCTACATACTGCGAGCCCCTGCTGGGGGTTGAACCACGCATTCCGACACAATGCCACCCTTCTCAATGACTAACATTAAGCCTTTTGTGAGATAAAACCATAATTTCATGAGAAAAGAAAATATGTAAAGTACATTAACTCTTTAAAACCCTAGATTAAAGTGGCTATTTAAAGACCCAGCTCGTACCGCGCAGTAAACACACTTCGTCTCAGTTATACAAACCAGTCAGTTAATGCTGTACAGTGAAATAATCGCTGTTTGTTCTGAGATCCACACAAAACACATAAATACAGTCCGTACCGCGCAGTAAACACACTACGTCTCAGTTATACAAACCAGTCAGTTAATGCTGTACAGTGAAATAATCGCTGTTTGTTCTGAGATCCACACAAAACACATAAATACAGTCCGTACCGCGCAGTAAACACACTCCGTCTCAGTTATACAAACCAGTCAGTTAATGTTGTACAGCGAAATAATCGCTGTTTGTTCTGAGATCACACAAACACATAAATCAGTCCGTACCGCGCAGTAAACACACTCCGTCTCAGTTATACAAACCAGTCAGTTAATGTTGTACAGTGAAATAATCGCTGTTTGTTCTGAGATCCACACAAAACATATAAATACACTGTGTGGGCAGAACGTAGAATTGTTGAACGCTAAACATGGCGGTACATATAGTGACCACTGGGATTTAAAGGGCTAATATCGGCTACTTTTAATACTGTTTTTCGTATTATTAATGTGGTAATGATTACGAAGACTGGTTTAACGAAAACGTTTTTTGAGTTAAATTTGCGGAACACGCTTTTTGGACACGCCAGTTGATGAGCTTGTTTGTACGTTCAGACGGACCGTCGTAAGACGAAGTACTTACCTTATGCTGGAACAGCGCACTATGAAGTGTTTGTGCAAGTAGCAACGTTCGTACCGTTTGCAATCAGCGCTCACTTCAGCGGGATCAGAAAGGACATTAAGTATGATAATAAGTGGACAGGGGATGTTTGCCAACAAACATGTTATGATTTATAAAACATATGAAAAGCCATAATTTTAACTGCCATCGTGAATATTCAAGCACGACTGTGCACTTAACCTTACTTTAAAACCCGTAATTTCATTCCTAATGCAAAGCACTGCTCAAAAGGGAAACGCACAAGAGGTATATACATATCGATTTATGATAAAGGGAAGGCCTCGTGTTCCTAATGCTTTCAATGTACAACTGTTTGTGGACAACGTTCGCACTTTCAGTGGACCGACGACTCGTACACAGAAAGCCTTCATTAAAGCGTAAATAAGGTAAGGCGTGCCATGCAGTGCAGTATCCACAAGGGGAACGACGAAATGGTAATGGTGAGAGAGATGGAGTGTTGACATTTTAAACACATTGGAAATTAAGGTCACTTGAAAAGAAGTGGGGGGGAGGGGGGTTAAGAGGAGAAACCAGGAACGGAGTTGCGTGCACGTAATGAAACAAGGCTGAGCATTAGAAACATAAGCTGAAGGTCGCAAATGATAATTTTCGTGTGCGATCGAATGACAGAAGTCATTAGTGTAATGATTACAGAGTGAAGAAGTGGCTACAAGTGAGTACTATTAGTGCTAATGGGGGCGATGATGCATCTTAAGGTGTGCGAACGGACACCAGTGGAAGGTCTATGTCTTAGTCACAATTAGCCTATTGCGTGGCCTGATATGTCTGAGACAGCGAACATGGTGAACCTTTCACTTCTGAAAGTCTTTGCACTAGAATAAATTAATTATTTTTATTTTTTTTCCCAATGGCTCGACAGCCCCTTAGAGGGCCTAGGCCGCCTCATTGTTCGAGGCTTCATGGTCACACATTTTAGACACGCCATAATCGGTAGGACTCCTCTGGACGAGTGATCAGCCCGTCGCACAGACCTGTACCTGACAACACACAACACTCACAACAGACAGACATCCATGCCTCCGGTGGGATTCGAACCCACAATCCCAGTAAGCGAACGGTCGCAGACCGACGCCTTAGAACGCGCGGCCACTGCGATCGGCTAAATTAATTATATGAATTCAAATTATCGCATTTCGTAAGAGAAAACGAAATGATCAGAAGTATAATACATTCAGTCCAAACACAATAATTTATTTATCATAGAAAATCAGCTACATGTTTCGGCTAATACATAGCCATTATCAGACTGACTAAAAAAACAAAAAGGAAATATTCACAGTTGTTTAGGCTTGAGCTAACTAACCTCACAGGTGAGTTGCATTGTTATATACAAATACATACATACATACATATGCAGCATCGCGACTGAAATGTGTAACATTTATAAAACTCTTTTTGCGCAAGTTTTAAACAAGACTGAAGTGAATATAATAATAATAATAATAATAAAACGGGAAGAGATGGAGTGAGGTAAGATAGAAGATAGATTTAAAAATTTACGCGTAATTGGAATTTACAGATGTTTAAATGGCTCGAATGTTCATTTCTTCTTAATGTTGCTCCGAGCACGATTTTATGTAAAGTTTTAAAAATTTGAGACTTGTGGTGTGTGGTGGTGTGCGTTATACGTCGGCCTACTGCGTACGTGTTGTAACTAGTGTGTGGTGTGCGTTATACGTCGGCCTACTGCGTACGTGTTGTAACTAGTGTGTGGTGTGCGTTATACGTCGGCCTACTGCGTACGTGTTGTAACTAGTGTGTGGTGTGCGTTATACGTCGGCCTACTGCGTACGTGTTGTAACTAGTGTGTGGTGTGCGTTATACGTCGGCCTACTGCGTACGTGTTGTAACTAGTGTGTGGTGTGCGTTATACGTCGGCCTACTGCGTACGTGTTGTAACTAGTGTGTGGTGTGTGGTGGTGTGCGTTATACGTCAGCCTACTGCGTACGTGTTGTAACTGGTGTGTGGTGGTGTGCGTTATACGTCGGCCTACTGCGTACGTGTTGTAACTAGTGTGTGGTGTGCGTTATACGTCGGCCTACTGCGTACGTGTTGTAACTAGTGTGTGGTGTGTGGTGGTGTGCGTTATACGTCGGCCTACTGCGTACGTGTTGTAACTAGTGTGTGGTGTGCGTTATACGTCGGCCTACTGCGTACGTGTTGTAACTAGTGTTGTGGTGTGCGTTATACGTCGGCCTACTGCGTACGTGTTGTAACTGGTGTGTGGTGGTGTGCGTTATACGTCGGCCTACTGCGTACGTGTTGTAACTAGTGTGTGGTGTGCGTTATACGTCGGCCTACTGCGTACGTGTTGTAACTGGTGTGTGGTGGTGTGCGTTATACGTCGGCCTACTGCGTACGTGTTGTAACTAGTGTGTGGTGTGCGTTATACGTCGGCCTACTGCGTACGTGTTGTAACTAGTGTGTGGTGTGTGGTGGTGTGCGTTATACGTCGGCCTACTGCGTACGTGTTGTAACTAGTGTGTGGTGTGCGTTATACGTCGGCCTACTGCGTACGTGTTGTAACTAGTGTGTGGTGTGCGTTATACGTCGGCCTACTGCGTACGTGATGTAACTGGTGTGTGGTGGTGTGCGTTATACGTCGGCCTACTGCGTACGTGTTGTAACTAGTGTGTGGTGTGCGTTATACGTCGGCCTACTGCGTACGTGTTGTAACTAGTGTGTGGTGTGTGGTGGTGTGCGTTATACGTCGGCCTACTGCGTACGTGTTGTAACTAGTGTGTGGTGTGCGTTATACGTCGGCCTACTGCGTACGTGTTGTAACTAGTGTGTGGTGTGTGGTGGTGTGCGTTATACGTCGGCCTACTGCGTACGTGTTGTAACTAGTGTGTGGTGTGCGTTATACGTCGGCCTACTGCGTACGTGTTGTAACTAGTGTGTGGTGTGCGTTATACGTCGGCCTACTGCGTACGTGTTGTAACTGGTGTGTGGTGGTGTGCGTTATACGTCGGCCTACTGCGTACGTGTTGTAACTAGTGTGTGGGTGTGCGTTATACGTCGGCCTACTGCGTACGTGTTGTAACTAGTGTGTGGTGTGTGGTGGTGTGCGTTATACGTCGGCCTACTGCGTACGTGTTGTAACTAGTGTGTGGTGTGCGTTATACGTCGGCCTACTGCGTACGTGTTGTAACTAGTGTGTGGTGTGTGGTGGTGTGCGTTATACGTCGGCCTACTGCGTACGTGTTGTAACTAGTGTGTGGTGTGTGGTGGTGTGCGTTATACGTCGGCCTACTGCGTACGTGTTGTAACTAGTGTGTGGTGTGCGTTATACGTCGGCCTACTGCGTACGTGTTGTAACTAGTGTGTGGTGTGCGTTATACGTCGGCCTACTGCGTACGTGTTGTAACTAGTGTGTGGTGTGTGGTGGTGTGCGTTATACGTCGGCCTACTGCGTACGTGTTGTAACTAGTGTGTGGTGTGTGGTGGTGTGCGTTATACGTCAGCCTACTGCGTACGTGTTGTAACTGGTGTGTGGTGGTGTGCGTTATACGTCGGCCTACTGCGTACGTGTTGTAACTAGTGTGTGGTGTGCGTTATACGTCGGCCTACTGCGTACGTGTTGTAACTAGTGTGTGGTGTGTGGTGGTGTGCGTTATAAGTCGGCCTACTGCGTACGTGTTGTAAATAGTGTGTGGTGTGCGTTATACGTCGGCCTACTGCGTACGTGTTGTAACTAGTGTGTGGTGTGTGTGGTGGGGTGCGTTATACGTCGGCCTACTGCGTACGTGTTATAACTAGTGTGTGGTGTGTGGTGGTGTGCGTTATACGTCGGCCTACTGCGTACGTGTTGTAACTAGTGTGTGGTGTGCGTTATACGTCGGCCTACTGCGTACGTGTTGTAACTAGTGTGTGGTGTGTGGTGGTGTGCGTTATACGTCGGCCTACTGCGTACGTGTTGTAACTGGTGTGTGGTGGTGTGCGTTATACGTCGGCCTACTGCGTACGTGTTGTAACTAGTGTGTGGTGTGTGGTGGTGTGCGTTATACGTCGGCCTACTGCGTACGTGTTGTAACTAGTGTGTGGTGTGTGGTGGTGTGCGTTATACGTCGGCCTACTGCGTACGTGTTGTAACTGGTGTGTGGTGTGTGGTGGTGTGCGTTATACGTCGGCCTACTGCGTACGTGTTGTAACTAGTGTGTGGTGTGTGGTGGTGTGCGTTATACGTCGGCCTACTGCGTACGTGTTGTAACTAGTGTGTGGTGTGTGGTGGTGTGCGTTATACGTCGGCCTACTGCGTACGTGTTGTAACTGGTGTGTGGTGGTGTGCGTTATACGTCGGCCTACTGCGTACGTGTTGTAACTAGTGTGTGGTGTGTGGTGGTGTGCGTTATACGTCGGCCTACTGCGTACGTGTTGTAACTAGTGTGTGGTGTGTGGTGGTGTGCGTTATACGTCGGCCTACTGCGTACGTGTTGTAACTAGTGTGTGGTGTGTGGTGGTGTGCGTTATACGTCGGCCTACTGCGTACGTGTTGTAACTGGTGTGTGGTGGTGTGCGTTATACGTCGGCCTACTGCGTACGTGTTGTAACTAGTGTGTGGTGTGTGGTGGTGTGCGTTATACGTCGGCCTACTGCGTACGTGTTGTAACTGGTGTGTGGTGGTGTGCGTTATACGTCGGCCTACTGCGTACGTGTTGTAACTAGTGTGTGGTGTGTGGTGGTGTGCGTTATACGTCGGCCTACTGCGTACGTGTTGTAACTAGTGTGTGGTGTGTGGTGGTGTGCGTTATACGTCGGCCTACTGCGTACGTGTTGTAACTAGTGTGTGGTGTGTGGTGGTGTGCGTTATACGTCGGCCTACTGCGTACGTGTTGTAACTGGTGTGTGGTGGTGTGCGTTATACGTCGGCCTACTGCGTACGTGTTGTAACTAGTGTGTGGTGTGTGGTGGTGTGCGTTATACGTCGGCCTACTGCGTACGTGTTGTAACTGGTGTGTGGTGGTGTGCGTTATACGTCGGCCTACTGCGTACGTGTTGTAACTAGTGTGTGGTGTGTGGTGGTGTGCGTTATACGTCGGCCTACTGCGTACGTGTTGTAACTAGTGTGTGGTGTGTGGTGGTGTGCGTTATACGTCGGCCTACTGCGTACGTGTTGTAACTAGTGTGTGGTGTGTGGTGGTGTGCGTTATACGTCGGCCTACTGCGTACGTGTTGTAACTGGTGTGTGGTGTGTGGTGGTGTGCGTTATACGTCGGCCTACTGCGTACGTGTTGTAACTGGTGTGTGGTGTGTGGTGGTGTGCGTTATACGTCGGCCTACTGCGTACGTGTTGTAACTAGTGTGTGGTGTGTGGTGGTGTGCGTTATACGTCGGCCTACTGCGTACGTGTTGTAACTAGTGTGTGGTGTGTGGTGGTGTGCGTTATACGTCGGCCTACTGCGTACGTGTTGTAACTAGTGTGTGGTGTGTGGTGGTGTGCGTTATACGTCGGCCTACTGCGTACGTGTTGTAACTAGTGTGTGGTGTGTGGTGGTGTGCGTTATACGTCGGCCTACTGCGTACGTGTTGTAACTAGTGTGTGGTGGTGTGCGTTATACGTCGGCCTACTGCGTACGTGTTGTAACTAGTGTGTGGTGTGTGGTGGTGTGCGTTATACGTCGGCCTACTGCGTACGTGTTGTAACTAGTGTGTGGTGTGTGGTGGTGTGCGTTATACGTCGGCCTACTGCGTACGTGTTGTAACTAGTGTGTGGTGGTGTGCGTTATACGTCGGCCTACTGCGTACGTGTTGTAACTAGTGTGTGGTGTGCGTTATACGTCATTCGGCCTTCACCTTCAGTGACGGTTTCAAAGATTTTTTTGGGTTGTTATCGTACGTTTATCATTTAACTGCTTACCTTTTACGGTTTCTCTATAAACATATGTCTGTATGTCTGTATGGTGTCACGTGACACACTTTGTACCGCAATTTAAGCCCTGCAAGTCGCTGGAAGCACAAAGTGATGAATGGCCTTAAGAGTGGAAAAATAAAAGTTAAATTGCGTCTATGAAAATGTTAAGAAAAGTGTAATATATAAAGGAATAATTGTGCGGCCTTCGTATATACGTAGGATATGTGTCAGTGCAGCTGAAAATTGATCACGCTAAATATATGATACAGGTACTAAATGCAATGACTGTACATAGTGACGACCGGCGTTAGTGGCAGAATTAGTGTAGACTTCGAACACTTACGAGTGAACTGACCGCTAGGGCACTCGTCATGTATATGTAAAGCAGCAGAGAACACGTAGCTGATAATGCAAAGTGACCAGTACATGACTTCTTAATTAATTATAATTAATGCGGTTATTAATGTGTACTCAAGTTTAATTGCAGTTTATTTTATAAGCTTAACTTACAATAACAACTGCACTGACAGTTTCAAAACGCCATTTTGACCGCCACTCTTCCAGCACGCACCTTCAGCCTATAAAACATTACGTCTAACTTCGCAGTGTTTCTTTTCAGCGGTAACGAAACCACCAAAAGCGTCTTCGCCGTGCGCTGAGTTCCTCATCTGTGGCTACAGCACAGCAGTGAGCATGACGTCATGCAGTCAGTAAACTGTAAACAGCGCTGTTGTTACAGGCTGCATGTCGACTGCAAATGTTCCTACTTAGCGGACGCACAAAATTCAGCGAGACGCACAACATTACACAGACCAAAGCATCTTAAACACCGGACACCTCGGTTCTCCCTTAACATCAGAATAATCTAAATGCACAAATAATCCCTGCAATTAATTAAGATAGCGTCACGGACAGACAAAGGTGTTCAGGGCTGCATATACAGCACTGAATAGTACATTAGACACAGCAGAAGTAATCGCCCCTGCTGTCTGACACAGGTTACATTTCGTTCGAAAGTCTCGGTATGAACATACTTTCACCTGTAACAGACCGTGGCCATCAAATGACAGAATACTTCGGTACGACGCATGTGCGAGTGACGATGAATTTTTGTTTTGGAACAACGCATAAGACTTCTTAAGTTGAATTCGCGTTCGTGCTTTTGAATACGTATAATGGTCAGGTAATTCAACGGAAAGTGGATGTATATGGTTTACTAATATTGCTTTCAGGAGTGATGTGCATGAACTAGCGTTGCGGTGCATATTTTGGTGCAAATTCTTTTTTCTTAAATGTGCCTTCATAATGACACATTACACTGCGACCTTTCAACCTTTGTCACTTCTCTATATCACGCATTAAACGCATGTGGACGGACACCGTAGCTCCCCAGTTATTTAACTACAAACTTTACTGCTAATGTCTTCAGTGACTGAGGACCTACTATAATCTCGACACCTAGCACATACATTTCTAGCCTCATTACGTTTGTTTCTACAACACCAAAGCAAGAGGCCTACAGCAGAAGCTCGCTGTTACCTCATCGCCCACTGTAATACAACTGTTCCGACGTTTCGTGGGATCAGAACACGTGGCTGGCAAGTCAGATCGCCCACTCTCAAACTAATGCGCAGATCACACTCAGCTCAGTCAGACTCTGTTATTTATTGAGGTTGGCTGCTTTCGTTGTTTACGGAATGAGACTAAACGTACTTTATGCTTCCACAAATTGTTCCTGTTTCATTAAAATACATTATAATTCGCCTTATGTTTTCGGGGGTCAATTTATATTGTTACTCTATTTGATATGTTTTTGGAGCCAAATAAGTGTTTTACAATGCAATGTATTCCGACGGTCGTGACACTTGTATCAGTCGCACTTAATCACGAACTCAGCTGTACATATTCATACAGAACTGTGACACTTGTATCAGTCGCACTTAATCACGAACTCAGCTGTACATATTCATACAGAACTGTGACACTTGTATCAGTCGCACTTAATCACGAACTCAGCTGTACATACATAGATTGACACTGTATCAGTCGCACTAATCACGACCACTGTACTATCATACAGAACTGTGACACTGTATCAGTCGCCTTAACACACTCAGCGACAATCATAAGACTTGACACTTGTATCAGTCGCACTAATCACAACTCACTGTACTACAACAGAACTGTGACACTTGATCATCGCACTTATCACGACTCGCTGTACTATTCATACAGAACGTGACACTTGTTTATCGCACTATCACGATCAGCTGTCATATCATACGAACTGTCACTGTACATCGCCTATACGACTCAGCGACATTTCTACAGACTGTGACACTTGATCAGTCGCACTTAATCACGAACTCAGCTGTACATATTCATACAGAACTGTGACACTTGTATCAGTCGCACTTAATCACGAACTCAGCTGTACATATTCATACAGAACTGTGACACTTGTATCAGTCGCACTTAATCACGAACTCAGCTGTACATATTCATACAGAACTGTGACACTTGTATCAGTCGCACTTAATCACGAACTCAGCTGTACATATTCATACAGAACTGTGACACTTGTATCAGTCGCACTTAATCACGAACTCAGCTGTACATATTCATACAGAACTGTGACACTTGTATCAGTCGCACTTAATCACGAACTCAGCTGTACATATTCATACAGAACTGTGACACTTCAACGCCAGTCATGACAAACAGGACTCGATCAGGCGGCTCTTCTAGCTTCCTTACGAGTATAACGACCAGTGGTCAAGCTGACCTCTCCCTTCTCTTGTCCGATACGCCACAAGTTGTACTCCTAAGTCCTCGATTATTAAACATTTACCTTCAAACACAAATTACAGTTTAGTCCAGCATCTAAGCCTCTATATTAACGCAGCACTAGAGCCAATGATACAGCAAGCCTCCCTACCACTAAATGTTCCAAATTACAGTCCAATGTGAAGACGTACCGACACTTAGCTACGTGCTTGTGCGAGGGAAGATGTGCCAACGGACGAAGAGAGAGGCGGATAAGACAGAGAAAACCCAGCAGCACTGAAGAGCAACTGCCTGAAATTAGATAAACTGCCACTAGCTTTGAGTTCCTCGTTCGGAGTCCCCTTATAGCTTAAATCTCCTTCTATCTCATTCCTCAACATGTTCCTTGCAGTTTACCGTCTCACTTCAACCAAAATCCAGTGCCTAAGTTAAAGCAGTAGCAGGCTTAAGACATTATCACTTTTTTGTGTGTAGCTCCTTTTTTTTCAGCCAGCGGGCTGCTAAATCAGA